>WOFM01000387.1:298836-465687 GCA_011428145.1 Ericerus pela
TATTCGATAGCCACTTATTCTCGCACATCACATGCTGTGGCAACACTGTTTCTGTTGTTGTTGTTTTATCTGTGATATTTGTGTTTTGTAACTCAGCTGTGATTATATGTTTTTGTGCCTTCTTGTCGCTCATCACTCGTCGTTGTATTAACATGTATGTCATCATGGTGTTCAAATAAAAATTCGTGAAACATTCAAAGTGTCTAGTCTTCTTTTTTATATGTCGTAATGTGTGCTTCTAGTCATCGTTTCTTTAATTCGTCGTTCTAAGTTCTTCATCGTCGTAGTTCGTGTATGGTGATCCGTTGAGAATTCCACCGTTTTTCTCACAATATCGATACAATACATCGAGAACCTCAAGAATATACTACGCCATATTATATGTTACGTACGTTACAGTTTGTCCGTTGTACTCACACAATAAACTCTTATAGTTCCTCGTGTACATATTATTCTTACATGGTAACAGCAGCAAAGTTAATGAAGTATTTTGATTGTGATTTAATTTAAGTAGCCAAATAAGCCATCTATCAGTGAGTAAAATGTAAGTAAAGTCAAATAAGCCATTAAGTAGTTAGTTTGTTTTCGTGTTCAAGTGGGAGTATATGTTAGCTAATTTACTGTTTCGTTTTATTCATGTTTTTTGGAAAAATATGGCGTCATTCTACCATAAAATAGTTTCACCAAGCCAACTATTGAGAATACCTATAAGTACAGTAAATATTTATTACTAGAATAATGAAATTAAAAAGATTTGTTAACGAATTTGTTTGAAAATCGGGTGATAAAACAAAGAAGTGCGCCATTATTGAAAATGTGGTGCGAACACGTTTTTGAAAAATAACCGAAATTGAAAGCATAAAATTAGTCAGGAATGAATTAAATAATAATAAATAATGAACATATTGTGTAGAATAAATTTATTTTTCAGAAAATTAAGTATTCTGCCAATCAGACGCAATATGATGAAAATGTGGTGTGAATTTGGCTACAAAAATTCCCACGAAAAACGAAAGATTAGCCATTAATTTTGTTTAATTTAATTGTTTTTATAACAAAGATCTGGTTGCCAAGATATGAACCTACTATAGTATGGATGTTAGTAGGTGGCTTATTGATAAATAAGTATAAGTGATATTGCACTTGGGTACTTAGACAAAAAATCCTGGCCAGGTTAAAGTGTCCAAACTTTATCTACACTAGCAGTAATCTAGACCAAAGTGATAATGTAGATAGATCTCAAGAGAGTGCAATTACAAGGAACTATGTAAAGTAATAGTGGTAAACATGGTCTAGAGTTTACGTAATCGTAGCAGACATTATATTTTCGATATTTATCTAGATGTTCCTTGTATGACATTATAATTAATCTGTATTTGTTGTTGTATACAGAACATTGTAAAAGAATCGAGAGAGACGCAAACGATAGTGACAATGGCACCAGAAGATCAGACACCGTCCATGCCAGCGGAGAAAACAATGTCGAGAGGACCGTCAAAGTTTATTGACAAGAGAGCAGATGACATGATCTCGAGAGTGAGAGCAATTAAGGTGATAAAATTCGGGATAGATCAATATTTTAGTATCAACCCAGCATCCTGCATACGTCTCATGCACGGATTAGAGCTGAGTCTGATTAAAAGGTTAAATGTAATAATTGAGGAACAATTAATTAATAATCAGGTTCCAGACAAGAGACAAACATACATCTACGAGAAAATGAAGAACCTGCCAACATACGATAACAACCCAATGGAAACTCAAGGCAAACAGTGGGAAGAGGCGCAAGACGATGTAATGTTTGCGAAACCGGAAGCTTCGAGAAAAGATAGTAGTGACAATGTTCCAAAGATTTTGAATATAAGACTGGAGGACAGTGCTGGACCAAGTCAGTCCAACAAAAACGACGTTGTGAGACAGCCAGCACCGACCGAAGAAGAAGAAAACTGGGACAAAGAAACTACAGCAAAAAGACAAATAAGACAAGTAAGACAAGTAATAATGAGCCATTTAAACAGACATTTACAGATGATAACAGATCGAGACAATTAGAAAACATTGAGAACATGCAGATGCAACAACAGTCATTTAATACGAAAGGTAATGATTCTGACATTTTCGATGATATTTTAAAGAAAATTTTTGCAAATTGATAAATCGCTAGATCGAAACGAGAAAAACGATAGTCATAGAGGTGAGGAAGATAATTCTTCTGGTAATTCTAATAATAATCCCTGTAATTTAGACAAAAACGCTAATAATTCGGATTTAAATGTTGTTGAGACACAAAATAATAATAAGGAATATAGAAGTAAAATTAAAATAACGGCAAAGAAATTATCAATGATGATAGATTTTAGAGTTTGGTTAGAATTGTTTAATATGTTTGTAAACAGATATAAATTTTTGAAAGCTTTTGATTTGATAAATCCTGTTGCAATTAGTGAAGAAAATGTGATGCAAAAGCCGTGTTATTAGAATGGTTAGATGACGAACATGAAAAATTAATTTTTGGTGAACCATGTCCTTCGAAATGTTTAAAGAAAATTGCAGATTATAGGGAACCCCAGACAATAATGTGTAATTTAGTTATTTCAGAAATTTATTCATTGAGATATTATCCAGAAAGTATGGAATTAAATGATTGGTTTAACAAATTTGAGGAAATAGAAAGAAAGATTAGATTAACGAATAAAGGATAGGATGAGAATAGAAAACTTGAGGCTTTAAAACTGCAAATGCTTTTAGCTTTTCCAAACTTATCGGCAAGAATAAGTACCGTAATGACGTATGAACAAATAAAAGCGATAATTATGGAAGAAAATGTATTAGTAAAAGAAAGGAAAGGAATTTCGAAAAGCAAAGGAATTAATTATGTTCAGACAAATAGATTTAAGTTTAATAGACCAAATATGACACGAAATTTAAAGACAACTAATTTTTCAGGATGCCCGACGTACCAATGTTTTAACTGTAGTGGGTACGGGCATGTGGCAAGATATTACTTGAAAAAGCCAGGACATAATCCGTTACCAAGAGAAAAGAGAACGAATAGTGTCACAAAAGGTAGCCCTTATTGGCGATGTTTCGAAAAAGTGAAAATTAAAGTTAAGCCGAAATTCAAACCGATTTATTTTGTAAAATCAACAGAGCAGAGTGAATCGACCAAAACTACAGTTTCAGAGGCAACTAGTAGACCAGACAACGAAAGAAGAAATAAAAGAAAACATCGTCACGACAAAAAGTCCAATAAGAGCAAAAGAGGCCACAAGTACCATAAGAAAGTAGCCCATACGACAAAGAGACGCAGAGATAGAAGTACGAGTTCGAGTACGTCATCAGCGAGTAGTTCGTCATACATGAGTTTGTCAAGTTTGTCAAGTGATTCGTATAGAAAGTCGCATAAAAGTAAATCGTCAGTAAAATCGAAAGGTATGAAAAGAATAAGAAGTATAATTAAATTTAAACGTAAAAAACTCTCTAAATGTTTAAAAACGGATAGGAATACTAAAGTAATGTTCATAGCTGATACTAGGGCAACAGACCATTTTATTAAAAGGTTAGATAATTTAGTAGAAATTACAAATCTTGAAATCCCAGAATATATTTCGTGTGCCAATAAAGATAAATCCGTAGACATTAAAATCACCCATAAAGGAAATTTATATGTAAAAGACATAGAAGGGAAAACTTTAAAAATTAATAAAATTAGATATTCAAAGAACTTAGGTGAAAATTTATTATCGATACATAGGTTAACAAAATTGGGTTATTATGCAGTATTTAGAGATAAAATTGCAGAAATTCTTAATGAAAAGTCAAATAAGATAATCATGTTAGGAAATAAAATGGGAAAATACTGGTGGTTCAATTTTGATATAATCACTTTTTCGAGAGTATATTTAACTGATAAAGAGAAAGATTCGTCTAACGAATTGGAGATTGAAAAATATGCTTTTGATGATAATAATATTTTACATGATCATAAGTATTCTAAAGTCAAAGATGTGTGGTCAGAAAGCGAGTCAGAAAGTCATGTAACAGATCACAACTATAATAAGTCAAAGCCAAGTACGAGTAATCTAAAGTCAAATCAAGAATTGTTAGAATATTTAGATCTGGGTGCAGACATAACAATAGATGATTTAAATAATTTAAAACTACAGTGTGAAAATTCGATAAAGAAAAAGTTGGGTTATTTATATCATCTTAGACTAGGTCATGCATCTATGGACTATTTAAAGAAAGCATCAGTCACGTATGATTGTCTTAAAAATGTAGATTTTGATACTGAAATTCAAGAATGTGAAGTATGTCGTCTGGCAAAAGTTAAAAAATCCCCTCATAAAACGATAAGAGAAATAGCAGATAAACCAATGTTTCGTATACATAGTGATTTAATGGGTCCAATTAAACCGATAGGAGTAATAAATAAAAGTGTTTATGTAGCAACTTTCACAGACAATTTTTCGAGATATACAATGACATTTAATATGACAAATAAGTCAGAAGTAGGAAAATATTTTAGAGAATTTATAGAAACTGAGAACTAATTTAGGGGATAGAAAAATTAAAATTTCATATCTTCGAATAGACGGAGGTAGGGAATATTTAACTGTAGACATGAAGCATATAGTCAAAGAAGAAGGTATAATGTTAAAAATAAGCCCACCATATACCCCCGAACTTAATGGTACAGCTGAGAGATTTAATCTCACAGCTATACAGAAAACAAAAGCATTGTTATTAGATAGTGGATTACCAATAGAATTTTGGGAATTAGCCATACAACAAGTCACACACATTCATAACATCATGGCTATTCCTAAAACCTGAAAGAGGAAAATTAATTAAGTCAAGTAATGTAAAGTTTTTAGAGTCAATTACCTTTAAAGACAAATACCCGAGAAATTATTTTGAAAAAGAAGGATTACCTAGAATTGAACTAATTAACTGGAATAATATAGAAGATGATACGCAAGTAGACCTATCAAATGGTATACCTGAAAACTTTATAAATGAAAATAATTAGGAAGTAATATTAAAGTCAGAGAAATGTAAAAAGAATAAAAATAAAGTTAGAATTAGAGTGTTGTCAAGTGAGTCTTCATCAGACATTAATGATTCAGAGGGAGAAGTTGAATTCGAACCGAGTGAAAAGACAATAATTGCGACAGATAGAGAGAATAGATATTTTGCCATGATGTGCGAGATAAATAAAGTTCCAAAAACGTATAAAGATGTATTAAACAGTAATGAAAAAGAAAAATGGATGGAGGCAATTAATTCAGAAATAAAATCACTATTAGAAAATAAAACTTGGAAATATGTAAAGAAACCTGAAGGTAAAAAGATTATGGATTTGAGATGGATTTTTGTCAAAAAGTTAGAACCAGGAGGTGTGTATAGATATAAAGCTAGAGTAGTAGCTAAAGGTTCCAAGATCATCATGTGTATGATATGTCCGAATTATATGCACCAACCATAGGTTTAGCACAAATAAGAATGTTCTTGAGCATAGTAAATAAAATGGGATGGAAAATTATTCAGCTAGACGTAATAGTAGCATTTTTAAATAGCAAATTAGACAAGAAAATTTACCTAAAAATACCAGAGGGAGTAGATGTAAATGAAAAACTTAGAAGAGAAAATGTATGCGAATTAAGGAAAGCTTTGTACAAATTAAAAGTTAGCCCAAAAAGGTGGTATCTAAAATTTAAAAAGACAATGAAAAGTATGAATTTTAACTTATATGAAGGTGAAGCCTGCATATTTTATTGGTGTCAAGGGGGAAAGATGGTTACGTTAGTTCAATATGTTGATGATATTTTAATCTCAGGAAATAATGCAGAAAAGATTTACAAAACTCAAATTGAACTAAGTAAAACTTTCAAAATGAAAGTTCTAGGTGAACCAAGAAAATATTTAGGAATAGATATTGAGCGTAACTTCGAGACAAAAACGATGATGTTATCTCAAACAAAATTTATAGAATCCCTGTTAAAGAAATTTAAGTTAGAACATGTAAAAGGAAGTGATACACCAATGTTAACTAATCAAGCCATAAAGAAATCTGATTCAGAAATTAAGTTAGAAACACAGTTAAACTTAAAAGAAAAGATACCTTATAGAGAAGCAGTAGGTGCTTTATTATATTTAGCTTTAAGTACTAAACCTGATATTATGTTTGCTGTAAATGTTTTGACACGAAAATCTCGCAATTTTGGATTGACAGAATGGGCTAAAGTAGAAAAAGTTTTCAAATATTTGTCACTTACAAAAGACCATAAACTAGTATATAAAGGAGAAAATAATGAACTAGTTAGTTTCTGTGATGCTTCATTAGGAATAAATTACCCTGATGGAATATCTACAACTGGATATATAATATTTCTGTTTGGAGATGCAATAGCATGGAAGTCAAATAAACAGAAAATTGTAGCAACGTCATCTATGGAGGCAGAATATATAGCGCTAAGTACGTCAACTAAAGAATTAGTTTACATAAAACATCTTTGTAGACTAATTCTAAAGAAAGAAATTAAGCCAATTATTTTCGAAGATAATCAGGCAGCAATAAAAGCTACTAAATCAGACGCATCGAGAGCTCTAAGACACTTAGTAAAGTTAAATTATCATTATGTCAGAAAAGCTTTTCAAGACAAGGAAATAGACATATTATGGGTACCAACAAAAGAACAAATAGGAGACTTATTTACGAAAGCTTTACCGAAACCTTTATTTCAAAAGTTTAGAAAAGAAATCTTAAATTATGAAGAAATAGAATAAGACAATTAACTAATGACAAAAATGTATTTTATATGTTACAGCATTATCTCGTAAAGGTGAATAAACGAAGTACCTGAAACAGAAGCTCATTAAGACATTTATAAGTCTGACATTATTTTGTATTTTTGATATTTAGAATTTAAGTCTGTGTTGTGATTTTTATACTATGAATTTATGTGATATTTGTCAGTCATGAAATTTATTGAATTAAGTGTTGTTTGTTTAAATAAATCGAAAGATCAGTCAATTAAGTTTATGAATTTAGTTATTAAGCGTTTTTCAAAAGTCATTAAGTTTATTATTGTTTTGTTATTTTGAAAGAACTGATCCATAATTTTTGAGACTGTCTTTTCAGTATTTTGTTACTGTTTTCGTTTTGTTTATTATACAACATTTATGAAAGTAAACTGACTCATTCTTATTTAATTGACGTAATAAGAGGGAGTGTGAGAATGGTATCTACGTAAGAGTATTACGTAAAGTAAATAAGAAAAAACATATAAGCAAGAGTAAGAACTCTCAGATATATAATACAGGTGTGGAACCTATCGATAGTTATTGATATAACTATCGATATATATTCAACGTATATATCGATACAAGACATCGAGAACCTCAAGAATATACTACGCCATATTATATGTTACGTACGTTACAGTTTGTCCATTGTACTCACACAATAAACTCTTATAGTTCCTCGTGTACATGTTATTCTTACACAAAAAAATATTGCAACATTATTGTGGCCGCTGCCACACTACATCGGCGCATATCAGTATCAGTACTCCCTCGAACACTGTCACCCGGCACCGTGGCCGAGTGAGTACGGTGCTGCCTTTTGTGACGGTGAACGAGGGAGGTTTTAGGTGTTCAGCCGGTACAGGTTTGAATCCCCGTGCCGCCTGAACAAGTATGATATTTCAGAAAAAAAATTATTATGGTAACTTAAGTTTCAAAAAAAATTTTGTTTGCTGCGCTTTGAAAATGATTAAACGAATATAATAAACAATTAAATCACATGCATAATAAGTTTCGAGAGAAAAAAAAATTTTTAGATATAAAATTTGATGTATTAAAATAAATAAATTGATAACATGCATATGAAAATTGAAAACAAAATATGTATGTATAAAAAATGGTAACCTGTAATAAATATATTTAAAAAAAATGATAACATGCAAAAAATTATTTCGTGTATATAATGATTCATTGTGGCGTGTGCCGAAATAAATTTTCGAACATTCACAAGTATATAGTATGAAAGGAAAAAGAAAAAAAATTGAAAGGAAATAAAATTGACAAAAGAGTTTAAGATATACGAGCGTTATCGGATACGTTGGCATGCAATAGTATGAAACGATAATATATGTTGTCCGTTAATTTTATCTTTTGTGTTTTTCTTTTGTATTTGAGGTGGCGTGGAACATGTTTATTTTCGGATAAGGCAGGCTATATTTGGGTAATCTTTATTGCGGTCATGTAATGAGTTTTTATCTATCACACATTGTTAAGATTTTCTTTTCACTCATTCTGTGGGAATTTTTTGTGTATTTTTCTCACGCCTGTACAGAGTTGTATGCTGTTTCTATTATTTGCGTTTATACGGTTTATACCTGCTCAATTTTAATTCTGTTTTCATTGTTGGGTTTATAGAAAAGTCGAGTATTTATTTTTGACAAGTATTTTCGAGTATGATATTTCTTTTAAGTATTATTTCCGAACAAAATAGGGGTATTTTTCTTGTACAATATGTTTCGTGTTTGGACTTTAATATTTGACTTTCGTACAACTTGAATTTTGGACGGGTATTTTTCTGAATAGATCTATGCAATATTATATGTACAAATTTGTATTTTCAAGAATTTTAATTATTAAATTTTCAAATTTTGTTCTGTCTAAAGATTTTGTAAGTAAATCCGCTAGCTGATTTTTGGAATTGACAGATCTAAAGTGGATTATTTTTTCCTCCATTGTCTCCAAAATCGAGTAGCATTTTATCATAAGTGCTCTCGATTTCTTTTGGCTTCCCCCAGAGCAAATTTTTTGTTTTGAAATATTATCCTCCATTACGTCCACAGTTATTTTTTCCCAAAAAATTTCGAAATTCATATGTTGTATTACTTTTATTATGTCCAAAGTGTCAAAAACTGCTATGATTTCTGCAGTGGTACTAGATGAAGCATGGATTGTCTGTTTAGAACAATTCCATTCTATCAAATCACCATTTGCAAAAATCATGAATCCTGTAATTGATTTTCCTTTTTGTAAATTATTTGGATTAATATTGCTATCGTCTACTTGAGGGGCGTACGAAGCATCCATATAGGCTTGGATTCCATCCCCTTCTGATTTGTATGTTAATGTATAATTTTTTGTGGAGCTTATGTACCTGAATATTCTTCTTACGTAATTTTTAAGTGTATCGTTTGAATTATTTTGAAAATGTGAGAAAAAGTTCACTGGAAATAATATATCAGGTCTGGTCAATCTGGCTAAATACAATAATCCCCCAATCATAGATCTGTATTCGGTGTCGTCTTTACCATTTTCAACTTTTTGAATTTTTAGGCCAGTTTCCATTGGGGTGTTTGTCTTTTTTATTTCTGAAATTCCGAATTTTTTGATCATTTTTTCGATGTTTGTTTTGGGATAATACTATGGTCCTATTTTCAGTGTTTCTCTCAATTTCCAATCCCACAAAATACTTCGGATTATTAATGATTGTGATAGTGAATGATTTTTCAAGTTGTTCATTAATTTTTGTTATTGCCATTTGTGAGTTTGAGGCTATCAAAATGTCATCAACTTAGCTTAAGAAATACGTATTTTCATTATTAGCATTCATCTGATACAAACATCTATCTGCCTTAATTCTTAAAAAACCCATTTCCTTTATTTTGTAGTCCAATAGGTCGTACTAGGATTTGCTTGATGTTTTGAGTCCATATATTGACTTTTTTAATTCGAGGACTTGGTTTGAATTTATATTTATCCCTTCAGGTTTTTTAACATAAATTGGTTTTATAATCGGAGAGTTCAAATATGCCGTTTTCACGTCATATTGTACAAAAATTAATTTTTGTTTATTTACTATAGAAAGCAACCATCTAATAGTACTTATAGATGCAACGGGGCCATGTGTTTCAGTAATATTGTATTCAGTTCGATCTTTGAAGCCCCTTGCTACTAATCTGGCTTTGGGTTTAGGGTTTCCAAACTCATCGTATTTTATAGTAAATATCCATCTGGTATCAATTAATTTTTGACGATCATAATCCACTATATCCCAAACATTCATGTCATTTAGTGAATTAAATTCATCATTTATTGCATTTACCCACTCTGTTCTAAAAGGATTATTATTTATTTCGTTAAAGCTTTTTGGTATGCAATCTTCTATGTACGATTTATTTTAAGTGATACTGATATTCATAATGATTGGATTTATTATTCCCAGATCCAGTCTGTAATTGGCTGGTTTAATTATTAATGTTTTATTAGATGTTTCAAGTGATTTAATATTTTGGGACTCATCTACCTTTACGTCACATGCAATGTACGACTTGGTGTCAAATGGATCCCTTAAACAATAGCCTGTGTTTGTATATCCCATCATAATACTTTTTTCAGCTCAATGTGCCAATTTAGGATCAATTTTATTTTTCAGTTTTGATTTGGCCTTAGTTGCATTTTGTTTTCTAACTTCAAAAGGAATATGCCTGTATGTTAATGAGCCAAATACTTTTAAATTTTTTAAATTGGGTTTTATGCCACAAAATAATTCGTACGGTGTTTTAAAATCTAAGTTGGCTTCTGTTGGTGAGCGATTTATTAAATAGGCTGATGTTACAATTGCATATGACCAATATTTAATGTCGAATTTGGCATCTATGAGCATGGCTCTTACTCTCCTCATTAGTGTCTGGTTTTGCCTTTCAGCTACGCCATTCAGTTCAGGAGAATAAGGAACCACATAATCTATTGTGATGCTATTCTCTTGACAGTAATTAACTATTTTTGTACCAGTATATTCTTTCGCGTTATCAGATCTGATAGTCCCAATAGGAAAATCAGGAAACTTGTTTTTCATAGACATTATTATATTTTTGAACTCATTTGCCACTTGATTTTTGGATGAAATTGGTACTACAAATGTGTATTTTGAGTAATGATCAATAAATGTTAAAATATATTTTTGATTGGCAATTGATGGTGTGAATGGACGCATTATATCAAAAGAAGTTATTTCTAATTTTCTTGACGGCTTTGTTCTCAATCCATTATGACCCAATTTCGTATTATTTGCAATGCAACAGATTTGGCAGTTTTTAAAATCATCGTCCCTAAAATTTAGATTTTCTGGTATTCCGACAGATAGATTTTTTAATTTTTGGATGTATCAAGCATTCAAGTGTCCCAACCTTCTGTATTATCATTTTTTTATTAAATATATTATTATTATTATTATTTTGAACATAGTTTATACCATCAGTATTATGATTATTAATTGATTTTTCATCATTTGATATATGTTCAATATTATTATTATTATTTTCACCCCCTCAGATGAATCTTTATTTTCATATAATATGCTGTTATTATCATCTTCTTGTATTTCTAGTTCAACTGAAAAATTGTCCCATTTGTCCTAATTTTCTTGGGTTACAAGGCATATTTTCATGCAATCATCTAATTCTAGATCAAAATTTTCCTGATTTTTTTTTTTATGATATCATTATTATTATTAACTGTGTTATAATGAATATAAAATATGCCATTTTCCTTTGGAACAGTTATTAAAATGTCACCATTTTCTATGAAATATATATTAGTGTAACGGCCAAAAGAGGTGGTAATGTACCTAATTAGAACCACTTTTGGTATTACACCATACACGAAATATCACGTACTATTAAAGCAGTAATACTTCTAGAATAAATTCAAGTTTATCATCCACAGACTATCGTGGACCTTAACATTAATTAGAGACTCAAGAATATTTAAAACACATGATGAGTTTACACATTTAATAAAATAATAATTTGTACATCACAGTACATTAATATACGTTAATATTTATACATATTCAATCACAATTCAACAAGTAAGACTATCTGTTCAGTAGAGACTTCTACAAGAGAGGTTCCAGGTACTTAGAAGTAGCTGTCGAGGAACTGTGTCTTATTCCACTGAATCGAGAGATTATATACTCGTTCAGGGTATGAAAACGTACGTGTCAGATAGGTAAAGTGAGGTAGGGTGTTGTTATTATAGGGTTGTGCTGACTCGTCGAGTACTCGAGGGACAGGTACAATTAGGTCATGAATATACAGAAAGTATATCTATATTCATAAAATTAAATACGGGTAATTTAGTGGTTGTTTATAAAGAGTTATAGCATGATTATTGTTGATAAATATCTACGTTTTTGGTATTCGAAAATGTGTGGACGAATATGTTCGTCATTTCTAAAAATAGACGAAAATATACGTTACAATTAGCACAATTTTTTTGTTGGTCAATATTTACTGTACCCATATTTGTAATTTTAATTGCACTAATTATATCAATATTCAAATCGGGTACCTGATGTACATCATTTAATTCAATTAATGATTGTATTTTATTTGAATTTTCAAATTTATAATCATTTGACCAGTATGTGTGGCATACAAGAAGGCATTTTTGCCTGCACATTGAAGTTTTACAGGAGTAATAAATTTTTTAATATTTGTTAATTTATCTGTTTGATGTTAGGTGGACTTCTGCCGCTCCATCCAAAATTGCTTTATTTACTAAATTTGTATGATTTTCATTTTTTTTTATTATTTTTAATTAATTTATTTAATAACCATTCATTCGAATCATTTGAGCATTTTTTAATCAGACAGGACATTTTTACCTGTTGTTTAGGATTTTCTTTTTTATTTGTATTATTATTATTTTGTGTTGGTTTGGGTGGGTAATTACTTTGATTTTTATTAGTATTTTCATTGTTATTATTTTGTGGGGGATTATTATTGTTAAAATTTTGAGCTATGTGTCCATTTTGGCCACATTTGTAACATTTTGGATTGTTTGGAAGTTCCTATGATTTCCTCTATAATTGTTACCTCGGTAATTACTATTATTACGAAAGTTGTTTCCCCTATAATTACCATTTCCATTATTATTCAAATTATTAGAGTTATTATTTTGTGGTGTGTTCGACTCATTGCTATTTTCATTATTATTCGTACTATAATTTTGATTGTTGTTTCTATAGTTATTATAATTATTACCCCTATAATTATTACGACCTCTATAATTATTATTACGACCTCTATAGCCATTACTATTGCCATTGCCATTATTCCTTGAATTATTATTATTATTATTGTTGTAGTTATTATTATTCTGTTTCTTTAACGTTTGATCTCTAAATTTTTGATCTGCATCCTCTCTCAAGATTTGTTTAAAATTATCTATATTTCTTTCGTTGAGGAGTAGGTTTTCAAATTGCATTTTTTCCAGGGCCTGTTCGTAGCATAATGCAAGTTGTAAATTTTCTAATTCTTCATCTTCACTCACTTCTTTTCCACTATCTCTTACATCCGTAACCAGATCATCCCATTTTTTAAGGAATCCTCTCATGTTACCTACCAGTTGGAATCTGAACTCCATCCACTTAGATTTAGCCATATTAGCTATCACTGATGTTTTTGTACCATAAATATTGTCCAATTTTTTTAACATCATGATGGCTGTATTACAATCTCTTATTTGTTTCGTAATATCATTGGAAACTCTCTCAAGTACAAATGCTTTGGCATTGACCTGCATCTTACAATAATTTATCATTTCTCTATCGGGCCTAATGTTCAAATCATCAATGTGGGATATATAGGATTGTAAGAATTCATGTTCTCCGAAGATGTCTTAATAACCAGCACCCCTTATGGCTGAAATAATCATTCTCCTTCAATCCAAAAAGTATTTCCCATTAAAAATTTTCCCTAATAGGACTTGAATTGGTTTTATTTCATTTGCATTCAACATGTTTTCCTCAATTTTTTTGAAACCTAATAATTTTTTTCCTATATTCGTAATAGGTATATATTTTTTATTTTCTATTACTTCTTTTTCAATTTTTCTTATAAAGTATTGTTCTTTTAATTCTATTTTTTCTATTTCTTTTTCACTATTACTAATTTTCTCTTTTTCTTTTTTATCCAGTTTTCTTATTTAAGATTTTAATTTTAATTATAAAAATCTATTCATGAATTTTCTTTCTGATTCAACTGAACTGTATATTCGAGATGAAAAATAATTTGGAATTGAATCAGATATTTTAATATATTTAATCAAACTAATTTCCTCTATTTTTCCAGAAATATCGATTGTAAAGGATTCGAGTATAATTTCACCAGTAAAATACGTTAAAAAGGGAGATTGTACGTTTCCAATTTCAAATCAACCTCTTTTTCACCTTCAAACTTTTTTAACAACTCTTCTAATTCCTCTTTTTCAATCTTATATTCACCTATTTTACTCTCTAACGTATTTATTATCGTTGACATATATATTATTGGGAGGGGAAAAAAATTTTATTTTTATCTTCCTCAAAAACAAAAAATTTTGAAAAACACAAAAAATAATTCAACTAAACATATATTACCTTGACATGTAAAAATTTTCTACGTCAATCCTCTGCTGTGCAGGTTTTGTTGCTGTTGATTACCAGTCTTCGCTGAATTTTGATTTGGGTTGGCCCGAAAATTTTGGTCTCCGTTGACGATCTCTGGAAGAGTCTTCGAAGATGGGAGCAGAAGATTTCCTCAGGTGTTTCGCTGTATCGTTGGCGGTCCTTTCTGAATTGTAGTTCTTTGACTTTCAGGGTCGGCTGTTATTGGATCAGGAACAATTCAGTTTAATTTGATTTTTTCGACTTACGAAAAAAATTTTTATACAAAAAATAAAAAATTTGAGTTTAACTTTCTCAATTTCACGACACTTTTTCGTGTATTATTCGTGGAAAAACAACAAAATTTATGCACAACAGTGAATCAATTTCAAAAATAAGTCTGCTTTTTTCTAACAAAAATTTTATAATTCTCTCTTACTGTTCAACCGTAGCGATGGCTACCATGATGTGAGGAGGTATGTGCGAGGACTGAAAAAGAACCAGAGAGATGTGTTGATACAAAATTATACATCATTTCATTCTTCATCATCATCATCACATCAATCTATATATATATATATGTCACACGTACACTCTCATCACAAAGTGCTTCCCCTACTATTCTTGAACCGATAACGCTGTTGCTTCGCCATTACGTATTTTACTTAAAATTATATTTTTAGTCTGCTAATAAATTCTATCGTGAAAACTTCTCTCTTACTCTTTTTCATTCCTCGTATTTACCGTCTCACATCATGGTAGCCATCGCTGAGGTTGGACAGTAAGAGAAGAATAAAATTAAATTATAAAAAAGCAGACTTATTTTTGAAATTGATTCATTGTTGTGCATAAATTTATATCATTTTTATACGAATAATACACGAAAAGTGTCGTGCAATTAAGGAAGTTAAACTCAAATTTTTTAATTAAAATTTTTGTTTGAAGTTGAAAAAAAAAAACGTAACCAAAATTGTTCCTGATCCAATAACGGCCAACCCTGAAAGTCAACGAACTACAATTCAGAAAGGACCACCAACGATACAGCGAACCACCTGAAGAAATCTTCTGCTCCCGTCATCAAGGACTCTACAAGAGATCACCCACAACGAAGACCACAAATTTTTTGGGCCATCCTACATCAAAATTAAGAGGAGATTACGACAGTGAAAATTGGGATTCAAAAAAACTACAAATTCACATAACAACGGATCGACGAAAAAATTCATTTTTGACTTTATCGTATAAATATAATTTGAGGAGGCGTGTGAGAATAATAGCAAATTATATTATACGTTGACTTATTATTCTCGCACATCACATGTTGTGGCAACACTGTTTTGTTGTTATTATTAATCTGTGATATTTGTGTTTGTAACTCAACTGTGATTATATGTTTTGTATGCCTTCTCGTCGCTCATCAACCTTCGTAACATCAACATGTCCACTAGTATTATGTGGAATAAAATTTGTGAAATAGTGAATATTTAGTCTTTTTATTTATGTGTTCGTAATGTGTGTTTCTAGTCGTCGTTCAATCTTTTCATCAGTGTAGATTTTGTCATTGCTTTTCTTGTAGTTCGATCCGTTGGCAGTTCGTATTTTCTCACACCTACAAACAACCACCCTTTTCAACCATACCAGACTTTAGGCTCAATGAAAATGCTCACCCATTTACACATACTGGTGTCGATATATTTGGACCATTCTATACATATAACAAAATAATAACAAAGAAACAATCACAACAGATCTCGCCATCAACAACACCATCAAAAAGATGGATTCTCATATTCACCTGCCTCACTATACGAGCAGTATATTTAATACCCATTACATCTTTACAAACAGAAGAAATTTGGTGCGCATTTCACTCATTTTTTGCAGACAGAGGAACACCAAAACTAATACTGTCAGATAACGCAGCACAATTCAGAGTCATCAACACAAATATAACAAACTTCTGGAACAACATAATAAACAATAATAAAGTACGAAGTTACCTTTATGAAAATCAAATAGAATGGAAATTTATACCAGCCAAAGCCCCATGGTCTGGAGGCACTTACAAACGCCTAATAGGCATCATGAAATAATCTTATTATAAAACAGTAGGACATCACCCCATATACATACACACATTTAATATTACCATCAAACAGTTACAAATAATGATAAACGAAAGACCTTTATCAACATATTCATACCTTACACCAGCCAACTTTCTTCACGCAAACTTTCAACATACAATACTACAATCAGACAAACCAGACATCAACCACACATCAACAGAAAAACATCTACAACACATATGGAAAATGGACCAAACATGTCTTAAAAATCTATGGATACAATGGAAACAAAACTACCTCACCTATCTCAGAGACAAACAACCACAACCTATACCAAACATTTATCGCACAAATGACGATACACCAAAAATTGGAGACCTAGTACACGTCATTGACATTGTATCTACACCTAACAAACCACAACTCGCAGTAATTAAAGAATTACGTAAATCATCAGACCATATTATAAGATCAGCTTCCATTATGTTCCCAAATGGAACACTCACCACTAGACCCCTTAAATACCTCGCACCATTAGAATTAAACTCAGCAGACGCCCTAAAACACAAACCCACAAGAATAGTGGCACAAAAAACGTAACATCTACGAATTATCATAAATAATTTGTAGCCCAGACCGTCTTTAGGAGAATCTACTTTGGGTAAACTTTAAACAAAACAAACCAAGTTTGCAACCAGAGGACCCACTGTGAAACCAATATAAAAATTGAAGAAGCAAGTGACACGTAACAAACCAACAGATATTGGAAAGTCCCCAGCAAAGATACGCACTCTGCTGGCAAAATAAATTACCTTACCATTATAGGATGCTGAAAAGTAAACAATAATGGAAATTGAATGTAGTTTGTTATTTGTCCATAGCTGTGTTTGATTGGACTACACTAACTTACACCAACCTACACCGGTAGGGATATTCCACAAATATTCATGTAAAACTAGACATAAAGTCATATAACATTCCTACATTTGTGGAATCGCCCTCCCGGTGTAGGTTGGTGTAAGTTGGTGTAGTCCTATCAAACAGAGCTCATATAAAATTCTGATGTTTCAATTGAAATGTATCAAGATATTATAAATATTTCAAGCAGTTCAACTTAATTTCAAATTTCATTGAGGTTGTGAAATTATGGGTGACCATCTTCACAATTGTAATAAAAATAGATAAGCTCAAATAACTAAAATAAGAAATTATAAAAACAGAAAATTTTTTTTATAAGCAATTGAAGATTTGAAGAATAAGCAATAGTTAATTTAAGATACCTATAAAATAAAATTTAAATCGTGTGCAGTGCTCTATAAATGGCTGTAACAATAGGTCAGTTAAAACTTAAATTGTTTAATACAGTCTCATTGATTATTCTTGCTGATAGCTTGTTTTGTTTCTCTGAATGGTTCTATATCAAATTTTGGGCTATATAAATTACTTTTAAAAAGAATGCTCCCCATTGAAAGAAATGGATATGTGTTTTACAAATGGAAAAGTAACAAAAAATGCTATGATTCTTTGATTAGAATAGGCTTGTACAGCCTTTTTAATTTCTGTACATTCCATTGACATTTGATGTCAGTGTAACTAGCTGTTGCAACTTCACCAATATTTTTCAACCTAATGAGAAATCAAAGTGGGATTAAACAATCTAAAATTTTGTCTAAGTTGTTACAAAAAATATAATCCTTTGAGATATAGATAAGTACCTCTGAAAGAAAATTATTCAAGTACCTACGTACTTACATCTTCCATTCATTACACCCTTATATAGGAACATTTTGTATTTTTTAATGCTAAAAACATTCATTACAATTTCAATTTAATGAGTATTGTGGAATATGTTTGAGGACTGTGTGCATACAGCTGTGATAGCTACCATATTCCCATTTACATCTATGGGAGTGAGTAGGAGTAGCAGTACAAATAACAACAAAGTACCTAGGTAGTTCTATTTATGAGTTGGTAGAAACATGTACAATATAAAAAATTGATACAATACACTGCTTTGGGTACCTGCCTATAACTTTCTTCACATCATTCAAATTGCCAGCATTTAAAACTTCTTTACCCTCAAGAAAGAGGCAAATTGCTCCTTTGAAGAAATCAGTGATGTGTAGCATGTAAATAGGTGTTACTAACATTATAAATTATTTATTTTAATTAAATTTATTAAGATTTAAAAAAAAGCACAGTATAGGAATACCTAAATTTGTGTATATAAATTTCCATTATCCTAGAATGGTATTATCAAAACTATTGAATTATAAGTTCATTTTATGAAAAAGTAATGAATAAACACCAATTCACTGTTCACGAATTTTATTAACAACCACCATGACAGGCGAATTAAAACAGACAGAATATCATATCACAAACCTTTAGGTAAAACGGCCAAACGAGCTGCACATAGTAAGATAGCAGAGTTACAGATTTACAGGTTATGATTATTTAAAGGAACAAGTTCTGCGCATCACAAAACGAACGCAACCAGCAATACAACTTAATATAGTTGGTAACAGTGATTTAACATAGCAGGTTTGCCACATTGGACGTGTTTATCAACACCTCCCCCCAAACCTGCGATATTTTTCAAAGATTTATAAATATCACAAAAATAAAAACAAACGTGAACAAAGTGCAGACTCGACAAAAAGTATCAAGTTCAAAATATATAAAACGTATACAAAATATGAATCGACAAGCTATAAAAAATATCACGAGTTTAAAATTACATATATATGAGGTAACTAATATAAAAACACAAACACAAAGGTTTAAAATTTTTGTGGTTCACAATCTGATACAACACTCCTAACAAATGGAAAGACGGTTCAAAAATGTGTTAAGATATAAATGTGTACCTGCACAACCTGTTGTATGTACAAGGGCAAATGTGTCAATTACCAGACACTAAGGCATTGGGCGTTTTAGGGTTGTTCCTTCAAATGCGTGGCTAAGCGACTTCAATCGAGCAACAAATCTCGAAACTTCAAAAATTTTGTACGACCCAATCCTTTAGTAAACACATTGGCCAACTGGTCCAGGGTTGGCACTCTTTTCATATTTATGATTTTGGCATCAACGTAGTCTCAAACAAAATAAAATTTTATGTGGAAATGTTTCTTACTAATCGAGCCATTGGCAAATTTGATACAATTATCATTATCCTCAAATATGAGGCACGGAGACGAAACATTTACATACATGTCTAATAATATATTACGTATGGCAACTGTGTCGAGTACACAGTTGCAAAGAGCCACAATCTCAGCATCGGTGGTAGATAAAGTGACGAGAGATTGTTTACGGCTTCTCCATAGTATTAAATTGCCATAAACAAATATACAATAACCACTGACTGACCTACGAGTAGTTGGACAATTGGCCCAGTCAGCATCAACATATGAAATAATCTGTTCACAATTAGGAACACTTCGATAAACCAATTCTAAATGAACAGTGGTAACTAGGTACTTCAATACTCTGAGCAAGTGCAAATAGGCAACCTTATCAGCATTACACTGGAATTGTCCAAAGTAAGATATGGCATAACAAATATCAGTCTGTGTTCCAAGCATAACGTACATCAAGCACCCAAGTAGCTCCTTGTAACGAGTGCACAATGTTTCATCCTTTTCCCTATTGCCATCAATAGATAGATACAATTTCTCCTCTATCGATGTGTAGACTGGGTTGCAATTTTGTACTTTAAATTTTTCGGCTACTTTATTTATTAATTGTTTTTGATTTAATTTTAATATTTTACTGTGTTTATTATAACTAATTTGCAACCCCAAATACGATCTTACATTGCCCATATCGTGGGTCTTGAAAGTGCTGTTGAGTTTTACTTTAATATTTGATATTATCTTATCATTTGGTCCACATATCAAAATATCATCAACATATACGAGGATGAAAACAGCACCTTCTGAATTTTGACTAAGATACAGACATTCATCATGTCTAGACGATACAGAACCAATGGAAGTGATGAACTTCTTTCATTATTCAAACCAAGCTTTAGGAGCTTGTTTTAGTCCATGAATTTCCAAGTATACCTCATCAAGCAGTATTCCATTAAGGAAGGCATTTTTTAATATCTATTTGTGAAATAATATAACCATGAAAATTACAATAAGATAAAAGTGCGCGGAGCGTACTCATTTTCGCAACCGGTGCGTACAGTTCTTTAAAATCAAATATTTTATTGACCAATGTCCAAGTATTGTTAGCGTGAATCGCCTCCAATTCCTTGGCAATTGCCACCTCCCAATCGGACTTATTATTTGAGGCAGTAGCCTCCTGAAAAGTTTGAGGAAACTCATTAAAAACAGAGTATGCATAATGACACAGGTCATCTGCATTCGGCTCATTAATAACAATATTTTCTATATTTTCAATGTCTCATGGGCTTACGTTACGTTTATTTACATTAACCTCATTTGAGTTTCCATTTACGTTAGTCCCTTCTTGACTTGTAGATGCAACCTGTTCTACATTTTTATTATTTATACTAGAATTTTTAATAAATTTACTTTCATCAAAGGTTACATCTCTAGCAATGATTAATTCGTCATTGTTGGTATTCAACAAGCGATAGCCTTCAGGGTTATATCCCACAAAAACCATAGACATACTTTTACTATTAAATTTATCAGTTCTTTTCTCCTTCGGGATTAAAGCGTAGGCGTCACAACCAAAGACTCTAACATTGGACAAATTGACCTCTCCATTGTACCAAAGCCTCGCTGGAAATTCGCACCTATAGTTAAATGTTTGATTGTAAAGATATGCCGAGCATCTCACAGCCTCCGACCAATATTTGTTATCCATCTTAGCATGCAACAGCATTGTGCGAGCCTTCTCAACCAATGTTCTGTTGAAACGCTCAGCACAGCCATTCATCTGCGGACAATACAGGACAGTATTACCAATAACAATGCCAAGTAGCTTGCATTGTGTTTTTGGTCGCACGTTCATATACTCAGTGCCATTGTCGCATCGAATTTCATTAATACCTCGACCAAACGTGTTTCTGACCCTGGCCTCATAATCGAGGAAGGACTCAAAAACCTGTTCTTTGCTCTCAAGCAAATAAATTGTTGCAAAAGCAGTAAATTCATCAATGAATGTTAACACATAATGTTTTCCATCGAAACTGGTAGTTTTCATTGGTCCAATCAGATCGGTGTGAATTAATTCGAGAGGACGAGAGGTTTTAATTCTTGAACTATTATGAGGCAATTTACATTGTTTACCTTCCACACAGGACTTACAAAAATCTACGTTATCATAATTGAAGTTTCCTATAATATGGGCCTTTGACATCTTTTTCATTATTCCAAAGTTTGGATGCCCCAACCCTGCATGCCACAGATTAACATTATCATCAGATTCATTTACGTATGATTTTGAAAAATCTTTTAAAAAGAAATGAACATTTTATAACTGTTGTTCTCATGACTTACTATAATTTATGAGCTCACCAGTTTCTTCACAAACGAGTTTAGCATTGCCTTGTGTGTCAAAATTTCCACTAATCCCTGCCTGAGTGAGCTTTTGGAAAGATAGAAGGTTGGTGGGAAATTCTTCAGAATAAAACACATTATTAATTGTGCATCTCTTGCCCATTTCTGACCAACATACAATAGTACCCACCTTTGTGGTGTACACGAACATATTATGTTTATAAATTTTTATTTTAACGGGATTCTTTAACGTTATACTTTTTGCAAACAGACTATCATCATCTACGTTATGATTAGTTGCTCCAGAATCGAGCTTAAACAATACCTCTGTCTCTGAATTTGACTTATCTGACAAATTATCAGAACACATAAACGAAACATTATCATTGGAACCTGATCTATTATTATTAGCGAACGATGACCTCAAACTACTATTCGAATTTTCAGACAAATTAGCCTTATTACCATTATTATTATTATTGTTTCTACAGAACCTAGCAATATGACCAAAACGATTACAATTATGACATTTGACTTGTGGGCGATCAGTACCACGATCATTACCAGAATTATTTGCCTTCAATCGGCAGTCACGACTAATGTGACCTGGTTTCCCACAGTTAAAACATTTAAAGTTATGACTAGATGAAGAATAATTACTATGACTAGAATGTACATTACCAAAACGTTGATTACCATCTCATTGACCATTATTTTGACCATTACCATCTTTATGTCGACGACCTGAACCAAAATTACGATGACCAGCACCATTTGAGCGATGACCATTTCCACTGGGTTGACCAGCAATCATAGCAGACTGAGATTCTGCAACTTTTGGCGCTGATGATGGACCTTTCACCTTAGTGTATTTGTTCAGCAACTTCATTTTGACACTTTCAAGATCTGGATTATCTTGATTTTCCAGAATAGCAACCACAGTATCATAGGATGATGGAAGTGACATCAAAATCTGCTCCACTATATCCTGCATCTCGAGATTAATATTCGCAGACTTCATCTTAACAATGAGATCCTCAAAATGGCGCAAATGTTCTTCGAGATTTCCACCTTCTTTTAATTGCAAGTTGGTGAATTCTCGTTTCAGCATAATTCTGCTAGCAGTACCGGATTTTAAATAAACACGATCTAGCTTTTCAATGATTTCATATGGCTCAGTTATATCTTGAGCATATGAAAGATGCGAATCGGCAAGAAAACGAATAATCAACGACAAACATTTATCAGCTCTTTTACGATAATCACGAGTAATACTACCGGCTTTTTCTCATTCTAGTAGATCAGCTAAACCTTCGCCTCTAACTGTGATGAATAATCGAAATCGCCATCCTTCATTATTGGATCCACTGAAACGATTGAGACCACCTTTTCGTTCCATCGCATCCAGCTTTGTATAAAATGGTACAGCTGGTTCCATAATTATGCAATTAAAGCTAATTATCAACAAAAAACATGAAAAATGAAAGTGTGCGAGAACAATAGGAACAATGGGATCGCAACCCAATACAAACTTGCCATCAAATGGCCGATCAATCACAAAGATGAGATCACATGAAATAAAAAAAAAAACGACAATAATGACTAGATTTACACTTAAGACACAGTGGCGAGCGGGCCTGGGCCCATAACCTATTGAATTATAAGTTCATTTTATGAAAAAGTAATGAATAAACACCAATTCACTGTTCACAAATTTTATTAACAACCACCATGACAGGCAAATTAAAACGGACAGAATATCATATCACAAACCTTTAGGTAAAACGGCCAAACGAGCTGCACATAGTAAGATAGCAGAGTTACAGATTTACAGGTTATGATTATTTAAAGGAACAAGTTCTGCGCATCACAAAACAAACGCAACCAACAATACAACTTAATATAGTTGGTAACAGTGATTTAACATAGCAGGTTTGCCACATCGGACGTGTATATCAACAAAAACAAGCACTACTAGCGCTCCTGGTGGAATGGGGACTTGCCAATAAACACTAGCCAACTATCCTTTATCCTCACACAAGGAAAAACGATGCAATTGACGTGTTTATAAACAAACAACTAATATATGAAATTAATACATTTTATTTTCCTTACAGAATCGCAAATATACCTTAACACAAAAGACAAACTGGAATAGAATAAAATCATGAACACGAAACCGAACACAAATCACCAAACAAGAAACTAACTGTGATAATTGACCTTCAAACAACAAGCGAAGAAGGCAGATCTTATCATTTACCAGTATAATAAATAAAATTTAACAAATAAACGTTAACTAAAGTCAACTTAAACTGATTGCTCAAACGATGTAATATCAAACATTCCTAAGTACCATTATATACTTATAATTATTTCTATGATTATTAAATATTGTTATTTTCGTATATGTAATAAACGATTTCATAATTTGTAAAATTTTATTATTTATTTCTTACAATATCAATAAACAACTCACACAACCCTCTCAAACTACAAACATATTAGCTATCACATAACAAACCTACTAGTATAACAAACAAAAACAAATAAACTAGTGGTCAGTATCAGTGGCTGAAGCTGATTACAATTAATGTGATAACATTTTCATATTATTTGACTTTAATCCAAGATGGATTCTACTCGATTCACCGACCGATTTTCTTTCAGTAAATATTTTAGATACTTAATATATTGGTAAAAATTCGATTTCGATGTTAAATGAGAAATACATGGAAATAAATATCGATCTGGTTTATAAAAATTCGATATATAAAAAAATCTATATTTTTCGATGTTAAATGGGAAATGCATGTAAACCAATATCGATATTTTATCGATGTGTGGAAAAAATAGGAAAATAAAGAAACATCGAATTCGAAAACAGATCCCATATAGAAAATAAAAATGTTATCACATTAAAAATAATAAAATCAGATAAAAATTCCCCAACGACTTCTACACGGAGGGAAAACTGGGAAAGACTGAGACCTCTCCCCAAGTATCGTGAAAGACAGAGTCGTACAGGATTTGATAACGATAATGTACTACAATATCGTTATCTCACTGACGTCACAGATCACATTAATGATGTCAGTAGAACAGACCTATCAGAAATGTTACCAACTTACACACACACAGACAATACAGACAAGTTTGTTACGAGTAATAACGAACGTCATTCAGTTAATGGCGTCGAACGTGAAAACCACGTTCCATTTATATTTGTCTCATTACATGTTTATCTTTTTAGTTAGTGCTGATGGATGATCATGTGCAATGTTTTCCCTAGCGGTATCTGATAGTTGATAGAGTGATGTGTTTTTTGGGTATTTTGTTTTTATGGTAGATTGATTAGCTTTATAAGCTTCTCTTAGGTTAACGTTATTAGGTAGCATAAATATAATAAGTTTTAGTTGCTTTATCATGATTGATTGGAGTTGTGACAAGCAGAGGATAGCTATAAACCATTTTATGGTGGTCTACAAATATATCAATGTCATTGCAGAATAATACCCTATGTATGGGTTAATACTCCTTCGCTTAAGTCAACATAATACTTATAAATCCTTAGCTTTGAATGTTCTACTATTTTAGAGAATAGAATTTAATTTTGATGTAGAAGTGGTATTATTACTATAATTCTTAACTGAAATATGTATGTAAATATAATATGATTCCATGCATAATAATGTTACTCTATTTCTTACACATCATTTATATTGACGTTTAATCTTCTATAACAGAACTTAGTACAATACATTGAAATGATTTGTATTTTTTTACTTGATAGTACTATGGAGTTGATTTATTATAGCGATATATATAAGGAAGTGGTGAATTGAGTTAGATTAATATTTATTATCATATAAATAAATTATAATATAGTAAAAACTGTAGGAGTTAATTGTATGCATTATGAGAATGCTTCAAGTGATCAAAGATATATAATAAAATACGTCCCTTTATGGTTGATGGTGGCTGTATCATTAGTACTATTGACAATAATTTTATTAGGTGGGATTACTAGACTGACAGGCTCTGGTTTATCTATCATTCAATGGAGTCCAGTGTCAGGTATAATTCCTCCACTATCTGCTGCAGACTGGCAAAGAGAATTTTATGCATATCAACAATCTCCTGAGTTTAAGTTAATTAATAGTGACATTAGCATTACAGAATTTAAGAAGATTTTTCTTATAGAATATTTACACCGCTTACTAGGAAAATTATTGGTATAATTACTATTGTACCTTTCATACTATTTTATTACTACCAGCTCCTTAATAAATCACAAATTTGTAGCTTACTGGTAGTAAATTTATTAATGGTTTTACAAGGTTTGGCTGGTTGATATATGATTAAGAGTGGGTTAAATGATGTACCACACGTTAGCCATTATTGTTTAGCAATCCACTTATTTTTAGGCATGATGATCTACCAGATTCTGGTAAAGGAGTTATTTTCAATCAGGGTGATGCGGATTATCCATATGTCAAAATGTTATATTGCTACTAATCAAGTTCAAACCATTACAAACTTGAATCTTATAATTATATGTCTTCACTTTCAAATTATCTATGGAGCATTTGTCTCTGGTTTAGATGCAGGGATGATATATAATAGTCTCTCTTGCATGGGTGATAGCTTAATACCAGAGCAAGTGCTAAACCAAGGGTTTAACTGGTCAATTTTAGATAATGCAGCTTGTGTCCAATTTATGCATAGATGGATAGCAAAAGCAATAACAATTGTGATATTGTACTACACGGTATTAATAGGCAAGTTAGGTGTTAATGTGTTGAATATGTCTAGTACTTTATCATTTATACTTGTAGCAATTCAGGTAAGTACAGGTATTATTACTCTTATTTTCAAAGTACCTATATTATCTGCTCTGATACATCAAATTGGAGCAGTGCTACTTCTCATTAGTTTGTTACTGACTAGATCTATGTTATTAGCTCTGTTTGATAGGACTACACCAACTTACACCAGCCTACACTAGGAGGGCGATTCCACAAATGTAGGAATGTTATATGACTTTGCGCCCAGTTTTACTTGAATATTTGTGGAATATCCCTACTGGTGTAGGTTGGTGTAAGTTAGTGTAATCCTATCAAACAGAGCTATTGACTAGATAATTTCTAATATGTATTTGTTATAAGAAATCAATATAACCTAAAAAATTACCTAGTTCATCTATAGTTGGTATTTTCTTTCTACAAATTGCTGAATATTTAATAGATCATGCCAGCTGGCCTATTTTTGTAATGGTTGCCTGAGGAGATATGCTGGGTGAAATATAGCATTGCAGATTTTAAATATCAATTTTGGTAAGCAAAATATTCCCCGCCTGATTTTAGAGATTTTAATATGGCTGCCTAGCATACTTGTTGCTGCAGTACTACCCACTAAAATTATTAATTTAGGGTTAATTATTGCGATATGTTTTTCAACAAAGGGTTTGCTTATTGTAATCTCTTTGGAAGTAGGACAACGATTGGTGGGAGGGCGCCAGAATATTGTATTAGTAATATAGACATTTTTAGTCCGTGATAGATTAATCACTTTTAGCATATTGTCTAGGAGCTTACCACTTTCTCCACAAAATGGTATAGATTGCTTATCTTCATTATATCCTGGTGCCTCTCCAATAAGCATAATTGGTGCTGAATGTACTCCATCATCAAACACAGTATTTGTAGCAGTATGTTTTAGTGCGCACCCGTCAAATGATGTAACTACAGACTTTAGTTTTATATGTGTATTTGCTGCATTAGCTAGCTGACATGACCCACATTTTTCATTAGTCATAGATACAATAGCTGGTATTAAATTGTGATTTGCTTGGTGATCGGATATATTATTATGAATAGGATGTGCATCTATGCTTGTATATTGTAATTTCATAGGACAACTTTTTTTATGATCTAACTAAAAATTCCTATATAGTAACATTATTATTATAATAAGTTTATTTTATAAAGCGACAATTAAATTAGAGTACCTTCGTCTTTTGATTTCCTTAACTTTTAACATTAAACATCTGTGCAAATGATTATTGCAATTATACTAATCATTAGTATTATAGAATAGAAATAATAGGGTATCTATATGAAGAAGTATTTACTTAGTGCTATTGGCATAATTGCCATAATCTTGATTTTTTATAGTTATAAAAGCAGTAATAATAACTTGAAGGAACAAGTTATTATAGTTGGTTGTACTTCTGCTGATAATCCACCATATGTGTTTTTTCAGGACAACAATATTATTGGTTTAGATATAGATATTATAAAGTTAGTGGCTAAAGAATTTGGTGTTGGTATTAAAATACAAAACTTCCAATTTCCTGGATTACTAGCATTACTTGCTATGAACAAAATTGATTTATTATAGCTGGCTTATCTAAGTCACCTCAAAGAGCACAACATGTAGAATTTAGTGATGTATACTTAACTGCAAAAGTTGCAGCATTATTTTGTAAAGAAGCGCATTTTACTAATTGTAGCGATCTTAAGGGACAAGTCATTGGCGCTTGAAATAGCTAAAAATATTAATCATGGTTATGAAAATAAATTGCATTTTATAGATAATAATTTGGTACTAGTAGAAGAATTAATGGCCAAAAATATTGATGTGGTTATTGTTGAGGACGCACAAGCAAATAAATTTATAGAAACTAATCCAGAGTTGAATAAATTTTCTATTGATGAATATAGTTCTGAGTTTGCTATAGCATTACCAAAAAATACCAAATCATTATACCTTTTCTGGTACGACATGATTTATTACACTTCGAACAGTTCTGCATAATTGAAAATCAGAGGGTACAAAATTATGAGTGGAATGAAGTTCTAGTAAAGTATTACATATTTATGTCATTAATTATTCTATAAACTTACAAATAATGCCATTTTATCATGTGTCAATGGCAAAGTAGAATAATAATAAAATTAATTATCTTCAAATATAATTTTAATTACTAAATTAACGAAATATAAAAATTAATTTTTTTCTAGCCAGAATTGGAAATTCGGAATCACTATTACTTATCACCAAAGGTCATTTTTCGTAAAAAGAACGCCCGTTAACAGTGGCTTCAACGGTCTTCCTTTTAACCTTTGACTATATAGCTTATGGACTGCTAGAACTGATAAGAAATACATAGGGTTAAATGGAAGACCGCTGAAGCCACTGTTAACAGGCGTTCTTTTTACGAAAAATGACCTTTGGTGATACGTGATAGTAATTACAAATTTCCAATTCTGGCTAGAAAAAAATTAATTTTTATAATTCGTTAATTTAGTAATTAAAATTATATTTGCGAATCGAAGAGCTTTAAGTCATCGACAAATCAATGTTATTAAATGCACACAAATTGAATAGAATTCGTCGACAAATTCCATTTGATTTGTGAATAATAATGACTGATTTGTCGATGAATTCTTTTCAATTTATCGGCGAATTAATGTTCTTAAACACAAGGCATTAATTCGTGTGTAGCCCTTAATTTGTCAACGAATTAATTTTACATACTTCCATGATTCTTTCACTCAACTATATTTTATGATACTTGCCTGTGAAGAAGTAACTCCATGAGATTTTTGAGCATGATATGATAAACCACTGACACTCTGAAATTGTCTGCTACAGTATGAACATTTATGAACCTACACATAACAAAACAATTGTTCTGCATTGGGAGAAGATTTTTCTTATATTAGCAGTTGTTTTCTAACAAGCGTGACATTTCAGTATATATATAAGTACGTAATTCTTTGATTAGTTTTCCATCGACAGTAATAACATTTAATCCCATTTGCATTAAAACGTTCTATATATAAAAAAAGTAAGAATTAGGAACGAAATAATTAGGTCTAAATATAAAATTCACAATATTCTACCTAATACAAATTCAGTTTTCACACAAAGTATCTTTTTCGAAAAGTAACGCCTGCAGTGTTCGGCTTCAAGATTTTATCAGTTCTAGCAGTCCATAAGCTATATAGTCAAAGGTATTACCCTGTGGATACAAAATGGCGTATTGTCATACTTATATCTACAGGGCTCTATCTATTTGAAGTGTTGGTACTATGTTATTTTATCAAGGCCTTAACTTTCTTTATAACATCTTGATGAGTTTTTTCAGCAGATGACGAAATCGCGACGATTTCCTTGTCGCTTTCCTGGATCCTAGGTTCTTTAATTTTCTGATTTCGTTAATTGACTATAGGCTTAACATATTTCAGTTTTGGTAAAGTTGTGAATTAATTTTGGAAATTCAATTTGAACAGGTTTCTAATTAATGGCTGATATAAGTTGACACTGCTACTGTAATCACTGAAGTTAAACATGTCGGAAACTTATGGTATGTTTCACAATTTATTTTTCTCACATCTTACCCTTTTGCGTCGTATCAACTTCTTGTTTCGGAAAGAGAGAGATAAATTGATCTCATTCATTTTTCGGTACGAACTATTTATATGCTGTTTTTCTTGCAGATTATATGTTGAAATTCCTGATCATTGGAAGTGCAGGAAGTGGTAAATCATGTCTCCTAAAGCAGTTTATTGAGAAGAAATGTAAACAAATTTTTTGTTTTTATATTCAAGTTATGCGCTGAATTTTGATTCAACTTCAATTATTAACCATACGTCGGCTACTTTCTTTCGTTTTATCACTTTTTGCCTACTGTGTATATTGAACCTTTTTTCTTGATGAATTTTTCTACTTAAGTCCAAATCTTATCATTGCTCAGTCTTTTCGGTTTTCTTATAAGTAATTTATCGTAAATTCAGATGTCATTTTTTGAATTGCTTGGATGTTGGATGATTCAAGCTTTTAGAATTTTTCGTGTCGATGTGTGCGAGACGAAAACAATTCGATATCGTTGAAATTTAGTAGGTTCCATCAGTTATGCAAAGGTGCAGCGACATATTTACGTTTATTTGAAAAATTATATGTTTTAAGTTTTTAAAGCTTTATTGATATGTATTTGAGTCTTTTGTGATTTACAGTTCGTGAAGAAGGAGGTCATACAATTGGTGTGGAATTTGGATCCAAGGTTGTGAGTACCGGTGGAAAATCTGTAAAATTACAAATTTGGGATACCGCTGGTCAAGAAAGATTTAAGTATATCTTTTAATGATATTAAATCGTATATCGTAATAAATTTATATTTAACTTGATTATTCGAATGGGATCCTTTTTTTTTTTTTTGAAATCTTTACTTTTAACTTTGGTTTATTATTTCTTTGCATAAAAATACTCCTGTGTCCCGATCGCAGCGACCCAGTTTTTCTTATTCAGCTAACGAATAGTATTATCACGAAAATTTTTGTTACCCAGTATCTACTTTATCCTTTCTTTTTTTTTTCTTCACGTAAAGTACCTCAATCATTATTTTGATTACCACGTAGTTGTTTTTCCTTTATTTTTGAAGGGCTGTAACGAGAAGTTACTATCGTGATGCTGTGGGTGCTTTATTGGTTTTTGACATAACAAACAGAAATACGTTCAATGCTCTTCAAAATTGGTTGGAAGATGCTCGTTCACTCGCTAGTCCGCACATCGTTATCCTATTGGTTGGAAATAAAAAAGATCTTGAAAGTGAACGGGACGTTACTTTTCTGGAAGCGAGTCAGTTCGCACAAGATAATGGTAAATCACTAATGTACTTTTTTGTGTTTTTACTTGAAAAAAAAACTAATTGATTGAATTACTGTCATTAATAACATTAATATTTTTGTTTTTTTCTTAATAGAGCTTATTTATATGGAAACTAGCGCAAAATCCGGCGAAAACGTCGACGATGCTTTCTTGTGGTGTAGCAAAAATATATTAAACAAGATTCAAACTGGTGAGTATCTCTTGATGATATACAGAATTTTCTTCGGGGGGGGGGGGGGGTTAGGAGGACGAACAGTTACATTTGGCTGTGAGCTTGGCAGCCTTTCACCAGATTTCTTGCGAGGAATAGTCTTTAGTTGAAATTTAGGATAGAACCTTGTGATCGTCAACAACCAGGAGACAGAACCAGCAGTTCTCAATCTGAAGAATAAAATTATTTTCAAAATGTTCTGTCGCTCCTCGAATAGAAGTTGGAGGAGAGACGAGAAAAAGTCATCATTTTGGAATACGGTTGGCTTCGCAAAATATTTCGCTTCCTAATTTGTATATTCTTAGTCGATGCTGACGATAGCTATAGCTGACTGGAATTCCTAAATTGACTTTTAAAAATTTTTTCTAGGTGAAATTGATCCGGATAGAAGCACATCAGGTATTCAGTATGGTCACCTAGGTCCTAGACGTTTAACAAATACCGGGCAAAGTTCACCAAAGGGTTGCGCTCTGTGTCAGTCGTGATTGTCGTGAATGTGTTTATTAATCCGTATTTTCCCTTTAGCATCTTATATATATGTGGTTTCAAGGTGCACAATTATGTTATAAAAATATGCGTTCGTCTCAATATCTCTGTAACGAAAGCTATGACTATGTGTTGTATTCTTCATGTACTATTCACATTGTTGTCATTCTCCGTTATTTTTATTTGGATTATCAGTTCCCATTTAGGCGAAATTTTTTGAACGACTTGTAAGTTTGCGTTAATGACAAACTTTTTACATTTATTAGGGACTGTATTAATGAGAACCAATTACGATCATGATTGTGAATTTATTACCATCTTAATTAACAATAAAGTTTAGGTTGAGTAATTTATGTTATTGAAATTTGATAATTAAAACTTACAATTAACTGCGTGAAAATTTATGTCGAACGTCTGGGAAGGATTCAATTTCAAATGTATGTTTTAAGTTTTTTCATTTTTTTTTTATTTCCTTTTTAATGTTATACGTTGAATAAAATTGCTAACTAATCAGAATTTTTTTTTTATTCGTGAACAATATCGAGGAAAATTTAAATTTTCGAATAAAATTATAAATGCGAGTGTGCCAATGATGGTCTTATAAATTTCTGTTACATTTTTTTGATTTATTTATTCGTGAAAATTACCAATTAAGTAATAAATTTTTATTTTTAGTTTGTACTTCGAAAAAAATTTTCGGTGCGACTGATCTGACCACTGGCCTATAATTTCATATTTGACGACGTTTCTGATGATTATAAATGAGTGAATTAAACTATAGAACTAACTTGTGAAAAGAAAGATAATTAAATTTTTTTTAAATTTGAACGTAAGAAATAACTAATTGTACCTTTGTTATACTTTTTTTTTTTGGTCAACTAATTATTCAAAAATATTCGGGTTTCCATATCCTCGAAAATTTATGAGTATTTTCAATAATTTTAGTTTCTGGCCTAAAATGAATAATAAGTTTACAAAAACTCAGTTTTCAAAATAGATATTTATTATAAGAGTAAATCATTGTGTGAAGTCTAATGAGCTCGCAGTGAGTTACGCGACTGTTTCCCATAGGTACTACATTTTGTTCTCAAGTAAGTCACTAATTAGCATTCATAAAGTCAAAATTTTATCTTCACTTAACAACTCATAGAACATCTGGACTGAGTAAGCATATAATTATTGCAACTTGTAAGTTTATAACTGATTACATCTTGTTTTAAGAGGAAATATGAATTATTCTCTGGCATGCTTAGCAAATGATGAGCATGTTTGAGCCAATATTGAATGCTTGAACATTTTAAGCATGAGCAGGTGGTAAGTAAATGTCTGAGCATACTCAGCATTTGCTCATCAATAATAAATGCTCGAACATTTACAATCACAAGCCCTTAGAAGCCAAGATAATAAAAAAATAAAAAGTTGTCTGTTTCACTGTTTTTGGGCGTTTTCATCGGTTGAATGTTTGTTTGTCCACATAGTTGAACTCCGTACTATGACGTCAAAAGTAAAATCCCCCATTACTTGTTTTTGAGATAAAGTTCCCTAATAACCTTAAATTAAGTCAATTTGATGCATGATTTCATTTTCTTCAATTTTCTCGGCTTCTAAGGGCTCAAACTTTTTGTTCTTGAACTCCTTTTATTTCTTGAAACCTCCTCTAAAATTTAATTTATTATAAAAAAGTAGCTGTCTCATTAAATAAGAGAAATACGGCCAAAAGTTAGGGTGAAAATGCATACTTCCTATGCTTTTCTAATGATAGGTGTGGGTTTAATGGAGTGAGGTAGCTGGCCTCACTGAACATCGTGTAAAATGTAGTGTATTGGGCCTATAGTATTAATTCATGCTAGTTTGTAAGTGGATGCCTGAGTATTACATCTGGTTCAGGTTCATGACTAACTGAAAAAGACGGATAAGTGATGAAAACCTTAAAAGAATTAACAGAACGTGAAAATGTTGTTTACATGCATCCAGGCATTGGGAGTGAAACAAAAACTCATTCAATCCCATACATTTTCCAAAAAATTTCTTCAACTCCTAAATAAAACTCTTTATTTACTTTTAAATTTAAATAACTTCAAATCATTCCTATTGAATTCGATTTAATTTTTTTTCCTTTTTTCTCTCTCAAAATTTTGTGATTAGAGGTCTATGGAAGGAGGACAAACAATAAGGGGGTAGGAAAAAAGAGAAATGCACCAATAAAAATCAAAATATGGGCAGGGTGGAAAGAAAAATAGCAATCAGGTAGAAAGAAAATTCATAAATTTATGCTAATAATAATCCAAACAGCTTTATCCATATTGATAGTGATAGTCAAAAATTTTTTACTACTGATTAATCAATATTGTAAAAAATATAAACTATTAATAGTTACGATAGTTTTTAATAAACCCAATTTTCTCTTATCAAGTTTGAAAAAGGGCATAAATTTTACCATTTAAAAAAAAAAAAAAACTATAAGTGGTCTAATTTTGTAAAATAAGGCCAAAATGAATGTTTTAACAAAAACTATTGGCGGTGATAGTTCATCAACCAGCTATCGAATTATTGATAGTTCGATAGTTCTATAGTACTCTCATACATCACTATTTGTCCATGAAAGAGTGAATGATTTCAAATTTTAAGGAATCTCTCGCTTGTTCTCTTACTCTTTTAGTTAATCACTTTCAGTTGATCCTGATTCAATCGTAGAAGAATTGATTGAACTCCTCTCACTCGCTCACTCATTTTCTAGTGAAAAAATGAAACAATCCCGGGATTCAATCCACTTCAAATCAATCTCAACCCCTGTATGCGCCTATTGCACTCTAGACTTTCCCTTCTTGTTTCAGCAGATGATTGTCTTAACTTTTGTTGCTCTAATCCCTATCTGTTATACTTACAGTCAAAGAACGGTTAAAACAGAAAACAAGGTTGTCCTTCATTATCAACTGTGACAAGTTTGTATATATTTTTCATAATGGGGGTTCTCCCTGAAAGATCGACTGAGGTGTTTGCATATAACTATATAGACAAACAAAGGATGCAGAAGCATGGTACCTACGTATAGTATAACAGTCTTCAAATATTTTTTGCTAATTCTCTTTAAAGAACATTTGGCTTTTCATTGGACATCCTCTGTGACGTCAAAAGTAAAGTCTCCTATTTCGTTTGGTTTTGATGAAAGTGTCTTTCTTTTTTGTTTTTAAATTTTGTATCTGTTTTTTCATTTTGTTTGAAAATGTCGATTACATTTTGAAATTGTTTTTATATTATTGTGCGTGCGTTTTCATTACTTCATGTCATGAATTTTGCTGCAGATTCATTCGGAAAGGTAGCCCATAACAAATTTTTGTGTTGGTATTTGTGATTGTTTGTGCATGTAGTCATTGTTCTCTCTAATCCGAATATTTTCTCATTCAATGCTCTAAAGTTTTTTTCTCTTTTTTTTCCTCCATGATAGGCCTATATCTGTGACTGATGGTCTCAGATTTTCCTGAGAAAATCATATTAGATCTTGAACTATATCAGCACAGTAAATTATAAAATCATTTGATTACAATGATATTATGGGAATAATTATTTGTCCCGGCCTTGTAGCTTTACCGATTAAATGAATTTCAACTCTTCCTAATTTATCTCTTATTTACCGGGGGACCCAAAAGTCCCATAACCCAAACCTTCAAATGTAAAAATTTTGAAAAAAGAGATACAAGACTGAATCTTGGCATAGTTGCAGAAGTCAGTTACTTAATTATTCATCCAAAGTTTCAGCTCTGTATCTGTAATAATCTAACTTTGAAGAATTTTTATTTTTAATTATAGTTTTTCCATTTTTGAAAAATAAATTTTGAAAAATTTTTAATGTTAAAAGTTCTCAAAAAGTTCTGAAACTTGGTACAATAATAGAGAATAATTACCTGATTAAACGGGTAAAGTTTCACTTCAGTACCTTCATCCTTGTTTTTTAAAGAATTTTTTCCATTGTCTATACTATGCCTTCAAAACAAATAAAAAAATTTTTATTTCATCTCCATTGATTCGCACTTTGGTGCAGTACCTCATTTTATGGCAGAATTTTGTCATAACAGTTTCCTTAAATTTGTTTGGGTATTCAACTTTTTATAAGTCAATGTTTTTTCTCAATAACACCTGCAATGAGCAGTTAGGCAACTTTCAATTCAGTGTGTACAAAAAGTTGCATAATCACCTAATTGAGTAACCATTTCCCTATCATTGTCCCATGTTTCAAAATTTTTTTTAAATTTTTGCAGTTTAAAATTTTTTGATTTGTTTTTTATTTGTACAGATCAGTAGGAAAATTCTTTAAAAAAAAACTGAGATAAGATAGTGAAACTTTACCTGCTTAATCTGGTAATCATCCTCCATTATTGTGGCGAGTTTCAAAATTTTTGGAAAACTTTGGCCACTTAAAATTTTTTAAAGTTTGTTTTGCCACAAGTATGAAAATTGAAATTAAAAATCAAAAATTATTCAAAATTAGACTACAATAGATACATAGCTGAAATTTTGCATAAATAATCGAGTAACACACTCCTACAAGAGTGCAAAATTTCAGCCCTCCATCTCTTTTTTTCGGATTTTTACATTTGAATGTTTGGGTTGCACAACTTTTGGGTCACAAGGTATAAAAGCCACTTCTGTAACGCTATCATGTGACCAGTTTTACAAATATATTTACCTATGCGTATATTTGAATCTAACTAGAGATCATTTTTTTCTTCACATCATACCAAGGAACCTGGTTAATGGGGGAGTCTCCCTGAAAAATCAACTGCCATTTGCGGGGTGATATATAACTATGTGGTCAAACAAATGAGATAAAAGAATGGTAAGTATATAGCAGTCTTCAAATACTTCTTCGTAATTCTAATTAAAGAACATTGGGCTTTTCACTGGACATACCAAATTAATAAGGAGACTCTAAGGAATAAAATGAAACAAGTACCATAATTTTGACTTCTCAGAAGCCAAGATAATAATAAAAAAAGAAAAAATTGTCTCAATTTCACTGATTTCATGATTGTCTACATAGTTGAACTCTTTTTCGAAGACGGCTGTGATCAAAAGTAAAATCTCCCATTAATAATTCCGATATATATATGTAGGTTTGTGTGAATTATTGTTGTCTTGCAGCGTATGGTACTCACTAGTTACCATAATTTAATTCTAACTAACTGAGGTGATAGGTTTAAGAAGATAGGTAGGCTAATTTAAAAAAAATAAAAGAATCATAAAACTTTCAAACTTATGAGACAATATATCAGTACGAGTGGTAATTTTTAGTGTATGTATATGGTTCCTTAAATTAGAAATGCAAATTGGAGTTTACAATTTTTTTACGGACATTTACTGAAGCAGATAAAATATGCAGTCAAGATGTTTTGGTAACGAATTTTGGGTTACAAATAAAATAGTAACGGTTTCAAGTTCCAATTCTGTATAATTGATGTTCTTGCAGGGTATTTTACCTAAGTCAGTCTGCCAAATTTAAAGTGTTGGTATGACTGTACTCGACACAATAAGTACCTAATAAAATGCGTGCTTGAAAGCGATTCTACGTTTTATGTACATAATCATGTAGTCGTGTACAAAAAGTTGTACAGTATTTCTTTGGTAGGAGTAATTTTAAAATTCTAAAAATCGTCTGCGAAATTTCGGAAGTGGTAGTACTTGGTGAGTTAAAAACATTTTAATAAAGTGTGGCCTATATTCCATATTGATGGAGCCAGACCTAAACTCCGTCACTATTTGACCCATAAAGGTTTCTTAGATTTGAGTGAGAATATGGTTTTTGATGGCTCAGCCTAAACCAATCAATCGAGTCTTATTTGATTAATGATTGCACTGTTATAGCTCCTTTCAATATGGAATATATGTTGACTTAACATATTTTACTGGTCTTATCGAGCACTCTGCTGCTGAAGTTTGGCAGTCGATTACTTAATGGTGTTTCAAAATTACTTTTAACGAAGAAATGCTTTGCGACTTTATCTACACTCATGGAAAAAATGGGGAGTATCTTATTTGCGTAATTAGGTATTTTAGTACATATTCTGTCTTGAACCAACAACCACTAAGTTTTGCTGATGTCTTGTCCAGTGTAGCATAAAAATGTATCAAATTCTGAGCCAAAAGAGAAAAATAAGTTTAGATTGCTCAACTGTTCATGATTTCAGTGTGTAGGGTATCGAATGAATCGCGAAAAAATAATTATACTCTGTTCACGCTGAGAAGTGCGTGACGTCAGAATCACAATTGACATAGCGGTTGGTTGGGTGAAAGGAAAAGGTGTAAATGCACATTGTTATACAATGATAAGCATGATTTTGTAGAGTAAACAAACATCGTATTTCAAGCAGATAAGTGTGGATATGATTTATGACATCACGCACTTCTGAGTGAGAATAGAGTATAATACCTATAAGGTATAGGTAGGTAGGTATATTAAGTTATGACTTTCAGAAACTCAACATCGACCAATTTGCATTTATAAATAATGAGCTGTTACCCACAGCTTCACTTATGTTATGTCTCTTTATCTGTTTTTGCTTTCTTCCATTATTTTAACAACTTTTTTATGGCCCTAAATATTTCAAGAATTAATTTGTTACAATAAAAAATCGAACCACATTGAAAAATATACCTTGTCATGTATCACTCAATAATATACAAAAAAATTACCTTTACGCCTTTTTTGTGCTCCTAAAGAGTCCAAGAATTGATTTAATTCAAAAGTTGTGCCTGAAATTTGAATTCAAGGCCCCAGAAAACATATCATACGATTATCATCCCATAATATGAGGAAAAATTATCTTAACTTCTTTTTTGTTGGCCAAAATGAAACCTGATGAAAAAAAAAAGAAATAAGAAAGAGAGAGAGAGAAAGAGAGAATAACATCCGCGAAAAAAGTAGGGTGAAGAAATTTTTTCAATTCTTTTTTACTTGTTTTCTTTTGTTTCAAGAAATATTTTGTTCCTTTTCTTTTTTCATATAAATGATAAAAATTGGTAACTTAGCCCCCAGGGAGGATACGGACTTTCACAACGGCTATAAACTTCCCTTGGAATAATACAATTTTGTTCGGAAAATCTCAGGAAAGTTCGTCCAGCGGTTCTGGAGTGATACTGTTTCAAACAGTTTTTAGCCCTTAGTATTTTATAATATGTAGAGTTCGAGGCAGAGAGATGTAGAGATAATTATGTCAAAATAAAATTCAATATGTGTAATTACTGGTAACGCAGATTGTGTTGAAGCCAGGTATCGTCTTATAATGGGCAAAGTGTAGGCTAAACTTTACTTCGTGAAGTTGAATATTTCCGTGTTTTTTTTACAGGAAAAAGTGGTATCAACGATAGAGATACGTTTTTTATAGTAGATATTTTGAAAGAAGTAATAGGTAATTAAATTGATTTTTTGAAATATGTAGTTACTTATCTTTTAAAAAGCTGATAAACGAATTCTTAGACGAAGTTATTCGGTCTTTATAGTTTCCTTTCGATTTTTCCGTATTTGCCATTATTCTTGCATTCATTTTTTTTTTTTTTTTCACTTTACTTCAATTAGCCATTATAAACGTGTTTGCATATAAAAGTCATCGTTCGCGATTCTGCGACTGGTTTGACACAACCAAGCGAACATAACCGAACGTACGTCTCCTCCCTTGGTTGGCCATTATCTGTGTTGTTTAGTGTCGACCAATCTTCTAGTTTATGGTCACTGTGCGTATATTTGGTACGTTTTATTTGCTCGTAAAGATTCGCATAGAATATTTTCGACGGATACAGCATCGAATGAAAAACTATTTTATCATTTGGAGATAGTTAATTCTTCTAAAAGCGACGTTTTATGCACTCGGACGGACAGAAGAAAAGAGAAAAAAAAAATGATGCTGGAGAGAAAAACAGAAAGATAGAGAAAAATAATAAAAAACAAGTACAGAAAATAACAGAAGACTGGTCGAGATGTTTTTAAAACGTTTGGGAGGATTTCCCTTCCCTAAAAATAAGGGGCGCAGGCGTCAAAAAATGTCGCCTCTTCATCTTTTGAATCGGCGTTAATCTAGAATGTAACAGTTATCACCCGAAACTGGGTTCTCATTTTTTGTTATCATCAGTTTCGTAAATAATTTTTCGCGGTTTTTGTAGTTTTTGTGAGTGTTTTTTTTTTTTTATTTATTGTGCTTGAGAATGTCGATTTTATTTTTAAAGTGCGTTTCCATATTAATCTGCTTATGTTGTTATTAATTTATATGAACTGTGCCGAAGATTCATTCGAAATGGTACCTAGATAGCCTATAGGTAGGTGACAAATTTTTGAGTGTGGTATTTTTTGTGAATAATTGTTTATTTTAGCGTTCTGCGCTATTGTTAGTATTTCAAGCTTACCTGCGTTTCGCCCGGAAATCTGTATCAGTGATTACTATAATTATCAAAAAATAGTCGGTCTGTAAAATATAATATTATTCTCAGTTTATCACAATTCGAATTTATTTTGCACGAACCTTGTATTCGTTCGTTCTAAACCTTTGTTGCTGCAAAGTTTTCTTTATTTTTTTCTCTTCCACGACAAAGTTTCATAGGTATGGACACCTCAGTAAATAACGAGTAACGTTTCAAATACAAATAACCGACCCTCGAGCCTAAAAAAAAATATTTCAACGCATAGCGTACACTTTTTTGCTTTTTTTTTTTTTTTTTTTTTGAACCACCTTCAAGAATTTGGCGTTATAAATTAAATAGTGACGATTCCAAGTTGCAACTTTCATCTAAAAAAAAAAAAAAACAAAAAAAAACTAATCATGCTGAAAAACCATTTATGACTTAGGCTTTTGTACCATTTTGTTTTGATCTGCATAAATTTGAAACGTCATGTGAATCGACACATTTCTTGTAAACCATAGACCTATTATCAGTGTTATGAATTTTTTAATTTTGTATCGAATTATGCACAACAACTCAATAAACTTAATTTTCCACAGATATCTACACTTTATATAACATAGATACTTAACTTGCTGCTTTTACTATGTTGAACCTTCATCCTAATGGAGTGTTGAGATGTTGCTTCGATCCCCTGGCTTATTGGCCAAAAACAACAGGTACCATGCACTTCTTATGTACAAAAGGCTATTTTCAAATAAGTTCTGTATGTTTATTAATGCCATGTGTGTTCTAATATCATATTTGATGTGGATGTTCTATACTTTTTTAAGATTTAAGCCAGGATACCAAAAATTATTGTTATAGGGGAAAAAAAAGAATTTTTTTGTAATTTTTAATGAGGTATTTTGTATTTAAATATTAGATCGAGTGTGTATAAGTGTGATATAAATGGTTAAACTTGTGTGTGTAAAGTGCCAACAGCTTTTGTTTACTTTAGTGCAGTGTGGCAAGGGGAAGCAAAAATGACTGAAAACAAGCAAATTAGGTATCTAGGTTATACATATATGTATAGTATAGATATCTGTGTAATTTTCTGAAATATACGCGCACTTTGTTAATATTATGTGTTCTTTCTTTAACGTGTTATTGATGTACCTATACTCTGTTCATGCTAAGAAGTGCATATTCATACCTGTCTGCTCAAAACACGATGTTTGTTTACTCCACAAAATGAGGCTTATTATTGTATAACAATGTGCATCGATACCTTTCCTCTCTCCCTGACCTACCATCACAACCTACGACCACATTTTTATGTGATTAAGATGTCACACACTTCTTAGGAAGAACAGGCCTATTTGTTTTAGAATTTAAATTATTTTTCTGTAAAATATAGTCTTTCAAAATATTAAAATCGATTTTGAGGTCGACTATAAATTTCGTGCTTCCAAAAACTAAAATCTTTAAAAAGTTTGTTGTCGACAAGTATATGTGCCAAAAGGCTGTGGTCCACTAAAATGAATAGTTGGAAATAAAATGGTTGATTAAGAATTGATGAATTCACTAATCATTATGTAGGTAGGGTATAGTTTTTAGAGCTATAATGGTAGATATTTAGTGAGTGCTCGTGTGAGTGCAATTTTTTATTTGTTCACAGCCTAAATTTTTGCATAAATTATTTTTCTTCAATGTTATTTTTCTAGCAACTATTTCCAAGGAACCTATAGACTCAACATATTCTTCCAATGGACTGTATTTTGATAATTATATTTTACTACTTTGGTAAAAAACAAAAATTGATTTCAACAAAATACGCTACTGGTACTTCGATAATTCGCTAGCTATTTTCATGTTTTTGCTTTGTTAGATGAGTTTTTAGATAAATTGAGTTATTTTTCCCGTCTTTATTTCGAATTAATTTTAATTTGTATTCAATATTAAAACCAAGATGGTGGAAAAACGTAGTACGAACTTGTTTCAAAATATCGTTCATAAAAGTAGGTAGGTAGGTTTTCATGTTCATTTTTTTTTCTACAACTGTGCGAATTTTGCGGGATACGAAAACAAAATGGGCTATTTTCGTTAAGTTTTTTAACAAGTTTTTACCCAAAGAAAGAAAACCTGCTACTTTTTTTTTCCCTTCTTTGTTTGGGGGTAGAAACATACAAACTGAAAAACTAACTACCCTCTCTAAAATTACTCGTATTTTGAGATTTTTTCCTTGTTTTTTTGATCGATCCATTTCTATTCTTTTTGTGAATTTTTAAATACATATTTGCGCATTGAAAGAATATTTATTTCTTTTCTTTTTTCTTCCTTGTTTTTTCTTCTGAAAACGCTCAAAGGAAGAGGAAGAACTTGGGACATTTAAAGGGAGAGAAGAAATTGTTTGTTTTGCATGCTAAAATATTTTTGCGGAAACACATTTGAATGGATGATTATTTTCTCTTTCTTCTCAGTTGAAACGAATTTTCGTAGTGACGCGTTTTAAAACAGAGAAATAAATTATCGTTCGTTCATATTTCTGGAACACGTGTAAGATTCTTTTGCTGGCAGGTACCTGATTATGAGGAAAATCAATTTTAATTTAATATAATGCCTAGATTTCTTGAAAAATTATGTGAAATACAATATTCCCGGGGAAGTAGGTACCTTACTTTTCTGTTTTATCAAGAATGAAGGAAAAAAAGGGGGTGAGAGAGGGTGGGAAGAGAGCTATTTTATGTAAATCAGTTGGCTACTTTCAACAAGTGAGTTGTCCCAAAGAAGGTTTTAAGCTTTAGAGAAAAGTCTGTAGCCTCCCTGAGGTCAAATTTCTAGATTTTCCTCTACATATAAGTACATCCCATAATTTTTTATTGTTTGTAAACTGAAAAACAAAATGAGAGAAATGAGATAAAGATAGAAAAAAAAAGGCTCTATCTCTCTTTTTCTTACTGAAATTTTCTTTTATATGAGGATTATAAGTCTCAAATCAATTTGCCAGCGGAGGCGGAGCTCGTGGATAATAGCTATAGTAGGTCTTATTCTTTTCTTTCAAACAATACTAATTTTTTCCCCTTCTTCGCCACCCAGTGGGGCTGACTCACATTCAACATCAACAGCATTTTTGAATATTTAACATGAAAAAACGTATAAAAGTGGTAAAATTTACAAAATTATTGAGGATGCAATGATACTCCATAAAAAATTACTGAGGGCTCAGCTCCCCAATAAAAGCTAATCGACGTCTATGCCTCTACCACCATCAATGTCTAATCAAAATTTTACGTATGGCAAGCTCGCAATTGGCTGCCATCTCTGCCAATGAAGCGATTGCCCTAGAGCAGCCATTCACATTGCATTACACTAACACTGTGATTGTAGCACCAACTACTTTTGCTGTTCTTACAGCTCCACTAACTAGAGCTTCTTCCATCTCTGGCACTCCTTACACAAGTTGAGAGCCACTATGTTCATGGTAACCCTGCTCTTGCACCAAGCCACAATAATCCTCGTGTCCAGCTGAGTCTTGGTGCAACAGTCTTCAATGACTTACTTGGACCTTGTTGCTCCTCATTGACACTGTTCAATCTCCACCTACCTTCTCATGCTTCACATGACACAACTAGTATAGGCCATCCTATATTGCCCTGTTCTTTATTCAGTATAGGTACCTGGTTACGGTTTTAACTAGGGATTAGCAATGAGCCACTGTTCTCAGACAATCTCACTTAAGAGAGCAGTTGATGCCTGTACCATATTTTCCAGCATCAAACCCTCTGAATTCTACTCTTCCTTCACCAGTGTTGAACCCACAAGGTTCCACTCCCTTAGCATCAAATCAACAAGACTTTGCTCCCTCTCTTTTGGTTGAGATGGGACTCAATCAACCTCCACGCAGACAGCGACATTGTCCTGTAAAGAGCAATTGACCCTCTCACAACACCGATGACCAGGAGATGCCTCCAGCTTAAAAACCCATGAGAACCTCTAAATTGCCACATTCGCATCTAGTATGTGTTTATCATCATCTGTTTCTTCTGAAAACATACTGGGGGAGAGTAGTGTAGCAACTTCCTACCAGTGGTGACGAGTGTGCTTGCACACTCACTGGTAGGTTGTGTGGCCTGTCCCTACATTACATAGGGCAAACATTCTTTTGGTACACACGGGTTAGTAGCTCAGCACTACTAGTCTAATTTTAATACTGAACTTGCTCACACAAATACAAGGTTGATTAGTAATTGTACGCATAAGCTTACCGCAGCATCCTACAGGTACCATGGAACATACCTACTAAAAATAATTGAAAGTTTTTTGCAGATAATTTTCCTAATTAAAACTGCCTAGAAACATGAAAGGTTGGATCTGGAAAAAGTTTAGGATACTGTGAAAGATGTCTGAAATTATCAAATTCATGAGGAAAGTGTCATAGTTGAAAAACAATAAATTTTCCTAATAATAATTATTTTATTATAATTCAAATAGCAGTTATCATCTGTTATCTAAATATAATTACTTTTCAATGCTGTGCATTTCATATTGTATTAGATAAAATAAATTTAATTTTTGGTTTAAAAATATTTTTTTCTTATGGGATATAACATGTATCGTGGTACACCACCCTCAATTCCATGGTACAATGGGTTAGTGTACCATGGAACAAAAAATATTACTCCCTTTATGATGGAATTAGTAAAAAACTATCGCATATTAATTATTTATTTTGGTTCTGTTTTGTAGATGAAGGTTTGTTCTTTTCAAATTTATTGGTTCCAAATTTCTAACTAAATTCTAGCTTACACCAGAAACAAAAAGGAAAAAATTGTTCCACGGTACCCTGGTCTTCCAATACCCTACTGAGAAAAAAAAAATTGACAGTTGGCAAATTTGGTTAAATTATCAAGTAAACTATAGAGAGAAAATTGTGGAAAAAGAAACTTGATATCGATAGTATCGATAATTTTCGATATTGTGCCACCTCTAATAGACTAATGAAGCGAGCTCTATCACTCCATAATATTTATCTAATTGAGTTACTTAGGTGTAAAATTAACTCTTATTTACACCATCAGTGATCCTATACATATATTCACCCAATTTTACGACAGTAAATCCGATGATCGAACTGATTCAATATTTACAGAGGCGGTAATATTAGAGAGATGTGGATATTCGATGGTTGATTTTGCTAATTTTTCTCGGTGTTTTTCATCTTCTAAAACAGGTGCTTAAGAAATGAAACTGGAGCGTTTGGGCAGCTAAAAAATATGTGAGCAGAATTCGCTAACCGTTCGCCAGTGACCACTTTGCCCAGTGAATATTGGAGGGCTTTAGACATAGAGTGCTCTTTTTTCGCTCTCAACTCGATGAGATGCCGTTTGAGGTGGATTTTAGAAAGAACAACAGCCAAGTCCGACGGATAGGCAAACGAACATCATGAATTGGATCGTGGGATGCGCTTAATGCGTGTGTTTGCGAATCGAAGACAGTCCGCCGAAATTGCAATCGCCATGACCAACACTAATCGATTCGCGATGAATCAAGATTTGGAGGAGATATCGATTGTCTCGTCGAATGCGAATCCTTCTCAAGTCATATACGGATGTGGCCCTCACACAGCTAATGGACCTCGTGTCGTACCAGGTAAGAATTTTTGTATTCTTTACAGTTAATATATATTTATCAAATATTTTAAGCTGATGATGCGATGATGCAGTATACCATATAGTTGGTTGATATGGAACTGAATATTTTGATAGACTATAATTATCTTAAGTTAACTGAAAAATTGCGCAGTTATGCTCGAAATGAGTTACTATTTTTTATTAAATTTACGGTTCTAAATATCAGATTTTAGTGAAATTGTTCACAATAAACGGTGAGGCAGCCAGAATTTTCTTCCAGAGAGAGTTCTGAATTTGTTTATAGCTGTTTTTCTTTCGAATTTTTTCGCGCTTTCATTTTTCCGTATCTTTTACATTTTATCTTTGTGCTATGAGAAGGGGTGGTTAATTCCGAAACCCTCCTCTCGCTAAGTCACCTCAGTTAATTATTTTCGACGGCTGGTGTAAATTTCTTCCTACATCACATAATCTTTATTCCGAGTCTTGCATACTCTCATGTGCACTTCGGCTTTTTTTCAAATGAAAATACAGTTTTCTCGGAAGAAAAATAAGTAAAGGGGTGGAACACGTTTTGGGTTTTATCAACTTGGAAGACATTTTAGGTCTCATATAATCACGTAAAAAGTGTCCCAAAACATGACCCAAATCAAAAAAAAATCACAAAAATTCGTCACAAACTTACCTCTTGGACTCAGCAGCCACAGCCCCACTGGGGAGGAGTGGTACGTTCTGAAGAGGCAGAGAGTCTACGAGCACAGTTTCCTAGTGAGGTACTGGACACCACATCCAAAGGGACAACACTTTCGAGTTTTTGGAAACGAATTCTCTGCCTTCGATTTAATTCAACATTGTTTGTATACCCACAATAAGTCGAGGTTGAAGAGTAGAGACCCTAAGTTAGGTGTGAGACGTTAAGTTTTATTTCATTCTAACCTCTGAGTCGCCGGCGCCTTACGCTTCACTGGGGTTTTCCGTACAAAGCCTCCCTACCTTATGGTCTTGGTATTTGTCCATTGGTTTTTCTTTTGCTCATCTCGTTTATTGGAAGAAACCGAAAAGTTTTCTTTCATTTATGAGTAATATGACGCACTTTCAATTTAGATAGGTAATTTGTAAATCATTCAACTCGTTAAGGGAGTAGCTTTTACTTGGTACGAACATTTTATAGGTTTATTCCAGCCCTGCTCTGCTCTCGAGGTTGTTGGTTTTGCCCAATACGAAGAGAGGGGCATTCCATGATCTTAAAAATATTTTGGGTAGGTTAAATTTGTTTTTATTTATAAGCTAGTTCTAAGACATTAAGAATTTATTGATGGCTGAAATGATTGCATTTGCTTAAATAATAGTATTTTACTTAATTAGTCAGCTATTCCTAACAATCAACTTGTTGCGATTATCCAGCACAAGCCTCACTAAGCAACTCATCCGCAATCACTCATTTTGTCAACGCTTAACTAGTTGAGTACGGTATGTTTTTCAACAAATCCACCAAACAGAGGTTATTATTTATTCGATTAAATTTGACAACTCTAATATTTTGTATACATATAAGCATCACCGTCTAAAACTGCCCTTTTTCATGATCACGTTACCAGACTTATATACGTGTAAATGGAGCCATAAAGAAATAAAAGAAAAATTTTATTAAGAAAAATAGTATTTTACTCAACTAGTTAGCAAAACAAGTGATTGTCTATGAGTTGCGTAGTCGCAGCATCAGTACGAGCCACAGGGAAGCGTTGCAATTGCAACGAATCGATTATCACAAGTGACTGACTAGTTGAGTAGTTACAATATGTTTTTCTACAAATTCACCAAACAGAAGTTATTATTTATTCGATCAAATATGTCAACTCCTTTAATTAACGGAATTTTATCGAATAATTAAATAACTGGGGAGTGGTGAAATATTTTTTGTGGGCATCACATTGTAAAACAGCTTGGTTCTTTTCATGCTGGTACTGGACCATTTGTGGACGTGTAAGCAGTGCTGTAAGGAAAGGAAAAAAATTCCGTTCAGAAAAAACTCAATTTCTTCACTAGTAGGTAGTCACGAAATTAAATTTTTTTCAATGAAGAAATAAACAAAAAACAGTTAAAAAAAACCCATTTATACACTAGTGAAGAAATGAATTTTTTTTAGACTGTGCCGAATCGATTTGGAAATTTTGAAATTTTTTTTCCAAAATCGATTCTTTAATTTATAATAACCTCTTTTTGCTGTACTGAGTTGAGAAAAATTTGTTGCCAGTTATCCAAACGTATAAATCACTGTTTAGGTACTTCAAACACTACTCATACCTACCTACTACATATGTTATTGAGGCTATTTATGCGATGGTTATTATTAATGATAGGTGTGGTTGAAAGTGGCAAAAACTATTTCATTATCATCTATTTTTAATAGCTAATTTTCCTGGTAATTAGCTGCGTTTTATTAACCATCCTATTTTATGGAAAGTCTAATTTTGAATTAAATTTACGAAATAACTCAAAAAAGTAAAGCAACCAATTTTAAATTTTTATAGAATATTTGATTTATTTTATTACACGGGGTGCTTGCTGGAGTTTTCACTATAAGAGTAAGAAAATTGATTTTTCTGAAACGGCTGCTGAAGTCTGGTGAAAATTACGCTGCAAGCAAATTCCTTATGTAGTAGGAATGTTTTTCAATTATTTCTCTGTTCTTTTAATCAAAAGAGATGGGTGAATTCGAATCTCTTTCTCATTTCGTGTAGCTACGGTATGCACCGATTATTATCAAAAATCATTTCTTGTGTGTAGAGAAATCCCTCAATGGAAAAATTTTAATATAAAACAAAAAGAATTTTTCTTCAAGCATAAGAGAACCAAGTTTGGTATTGTTTGTCCGTACCTAATAGCCTGTAGACATTACCCTATACACTGTGTACGTCTGTGTAAGATGCTGTAAAAATGCCAACTGATATCCAGATTTTGTGAATGTAATTTTCTGAAGCCGGAAAAGTTTCACGATGATAATTATGTCGACGTAAATGCGCGCCAGCATTGAGGAAATAGTGCATTAGAAAGTACACGATAGCGATTCGTCGTGGAAGTGAATGTTTATTATTCGTTCGAATTCTCTAGCGAAAATGCTTTCTCGTAAACTTTTTTGCCAACGATGATCGATGAGAAGTAAATGCAAAAAGTTTTCAGACACTGAAAATAAAATAAAACAGAATGAAAAAATGAAATAAAAATGTAGGTAAGATAAGTATATGGCCTTTTTTTCCTTCGCTCGACGAGATGAGGAGATATGAAAATGCAGCCATAGTATCGACTTTCTAAAATACAATGAAACTGCGACGTATAATATGGATCTCAGTCTGTTCAGCAGTTGTTCGCCTAACTTAGAACGCATCTATACATGTTTTATTTTATTTTATTTTTGGAAAGCTCAAATGTTTGAGTTGTTAAGAAAAAAAAAAAAAAAACCGTGACAGTTTCGTGATTGGCTCAGCATGACAGTGCCTCAAGTTATTCGATGTAAACCTGTCATATTGTCATTCAGAAAAAATTAAGTATAATATGAAAAAAAAAAACGAAAACCAAAAACCAAGAGAAGAAAGTGATGGCTTTTTTTATGGCGAATACTTGGTTGGAAGTTGTCAAACTATATGATTCATGATTAGAGGGAAAATGGATGAACTAGTCGTCAAGTATTCGAGATGGTTTTGGAAGAATGATGACGTACATACTTTTGGTGAATGCGTGGCAATTGGTGATGTGCTCATGAAATTTTTTGAGAGTGTATCCACCTTCTTTTTAGCCCTACTTACTATTGCTAACAAAAAAAGGATATATTTTTCAAATTTCTATTAACCCAGCATTAAGATGTCATAAAATATACATAAATTTTTAAAAAAAATTTGTTTTCTTCATATTCTGAAGGTTTTTCTACCCTTAGTTCTTGTTTTTTCTTACAATGAGGGTCCTGTGAGTCTGTGAACTATATTTTAGCATATAGGTTCTCTCACTTTGCACTTAGAATGAGATCATTCCAGTGGCTAATGAGAAAAGCTAGTTCCAAACTAATAGAGAAGAGAAATGAGCATTATTTATTGATAAGCATTCAATTTTAACCAAATAAGAATTACGAAGAGTATTACTCGTGAACGATTTTTCATGCAATATTATTGAGAGTATACTGCATATATACACTAAATTTTTCATCAATTTCTTGAGAGTATACTCCGCATACTGCGTATCCCCCATGAGCACATCACTGATGGTAATCCAACTTCAATAATTCCAGTCCGTAGATCTTGTTGGACTTTGTTCTTTTTAGCAATTTTTTTTTTTTTCTTAAAGCTTATTTTAATTTTTTTGCTAAAATTTTTAATTTTGGCTAATGGTTTTTCGTTTTTTCTTCTTTAATTAAATTTGAATCAATGAATTGAAAAGAGAGTGTACTGAAAAATATTGAGAGAAATGAAAAGTTATTTTATATCGAGAGAATTTCTACATTGAAAAATTTCGTTTCTTTGCTGATTTTATAATTTAATGTGAATGATGAGCCTATGTAATTTGACAAATACATAGGTAAAACGTACCGAACTGGAAAAAATTTCACAACAAAAACACTAAATTTTTTGTCTTTCTGACCACACAGTAGCCGAGATATGAAGGTCGCAGTACATTCACTCACTAGCCGAAAATAGACTTGACCGGTTTCCTGCAGACCTAAACTGTTGCGTTGAAATTCATTCAAAATATTTTTTGCAACACTCAACTGAAATAGTTACTTGTGGTATAAGTGCGTAAAGGTGATTTTGATACGAGTGTGATACTTGCAGCATGAGCCGAAGACAAGTGATGTATATCACACGAGTAGCAATCACCTTCATTGCACGAATGTCACATACAATTTTTTACAACACTCTCCCAAAAGAATTTTATAAAAAAAATATTTTTGAAAGTGTAATTTAAAAAACGAATTTTTAAAAGATAAGCTTTAATTTTTATTTTTGGCTTTAACATCGTGTGAAATAAACATTATTTTGTTGCGGAAGGTTGGCTGCAGTGTTGGTATATTTTAAAATCGCAGTAGTGAATAAAATAAAAGGTTATAACCATACAAAAATGGTAAATTATTTTTTAATTTGCTTTTTTTCGTTCATTTGTTTTCAAGTAGGTACCTAAGGATGAATAAAAATTTTTATGGAATACAGTTTTAAGAGAATTTTATATTATTTTCAATAGTACCAACCCCAACTTTCTAGCTCAAATAGCGAAGGAGGTATAAAAATGACAAATGTTTTGTTAATTTTCGATTCTTTGGTTCGTTTATTTTCATACAGCCGAAGATGACAAAATTACATAGAGAGTAAATTTGAGAAAATGTTTTCTTCTTTTTAGAAATTCAAACTCCAGTCCTCTAACTTAAATAGTGCCTGACGAATCATTGAGTGAGTGACGAGTGGTTTCTAAATTCTAAAATCCAGCCAATTTTCCTTTAATTTTCATTTTGTTCGATCGCATATTTTCAGACAGCTAATGATAATTAAAAAATTATACGGAAATTTTATAAATTTTATCCTTTTTCCAGCAACACCAACCCAGCTCTCTAGCTTACATAGATGCTGAGGAATCATTAATTTGAATAAGAGTGGTTTGTTTCAGAGCTAAAATGTTGTGTTTAATTAAAGTAGCAACTTGACAATCAGTTTTTTTGCAGATATTTTCATGATGGATATCTAAGACATATACCAATATTCACAAACCTCACTTTAACCCTCCTTTACTTAAAGTTATTTTTAAAACAGAGTTTGAAAGCCAATTGAAAAAGCTACCGCTTTTTGCTTTTTGGTTATCATATAAAGCTTTCAGCTGTTTCATAACTTTTTTAAATTTTTACAAAATTAGCTTAGAGAAGATTTATAATTTTGAAAACTGAAAAATATTTTTATGGAAATTTCCACCAGTGAAAAGTAAACGAAGAAAGTATCTGTAAACATAAAGCTTTCGCTTTTGATTTTTGACTTTTCACATAAAATTTTCAGATTTTTCCACTAAAATTTTTCAACTTTCGGCTTTTGACTGGTTTTCAAATTCTGCTTTAAAACAGTTTTTTGTACAATTTTGCATTAAAGAATGTGGTAATGCTGTATTTTCTTATGGGATTTCTTAAGGATTTCCAGAGACATATAGCTAAAGAGATGTCCAATACCCAATAAAAAACATGACAAAAATAGAATCTTATAAAAAATTTAGAAGTTAAATATTTGTTACTGCACATGTATTATAACTTGATAGTGTGTGTGTATTGGTATAGAGACAACAAAATATGTGTAGCTTTAGCTGTGCAGAACAATGAACGAAGTTGTCTTTTCATTGATAATGATGATGATGATGGTCGAAGATCTTTGTTACATTTTTGTCCCACAGCTCATATAGAGAGTTGAACATCTCTTTAGCCATATGAATCTGAGGATTTCTTATGTGAAAATACTAAATTATCACATTCTTCAATACATAATTGTGCAGTAAGTTATTTTAAAGTGAGATTTAAGTAAAGGGAGGTTAAAGTGACGTTTGTAAATATGGGTGATAGTATGCATGTGCAGCCAAGACAGTGATTTAACGTCTAAGCAAGTCCGAAGATGGGCATGCGTGTAATTTTACTTTTCAACATTGCGGTAAAATCTCCTACTTCACACCAGCTAAAACATTTGGTTTTGGGATAGGTGTTGCAAAAAATACGTTTTATAATGTTTCTTAACTGAATAGAAAGTACGGAATTCCAACATAAAGCGAAAAAATATTGTTGAGTGCATAGATACACTTTTAAGTTGACTTTCTCGCATGGCTCGATCACTTTCTTGCAGGGCTTGAATACTCTTTTATTTTTTTTTTTTTTCTAATGTAAAATTATTAAATTAATTACTTCGTTCTAAAAAAAGTTTTTTTTTGTAATTTTTCTGTAGTAAGGGATGGTGAAGGGTACGAAGAATTTTTGGTAAAAAAAAATTATTCATTAAATTATTTTGCTCTAAAACAAACAAATATTCCACCCTTCTTTTATATTTTTATTTTTATTTTTTTTGGGGGTGGGGGTTATTGAAAAAAATAGTGCCTGACTCGCGTGCTAAGTATAGGTGATTTTGATACGTGTGTGAATTTTGCAAAACTAGCCGAACCAATAACTATTTTGCTTGATTAAGTTGAAAAGTAGGTAATGAGATAAAATCTCATAAATATCATTTTCTCTTCATGTTCAAATGTAGAAATGAACTGTCGCTATAAACTTTATGAAGCTAGGAAAATATAAAGGGGCGCTACTCAAAGCGGAATGCAAAGGAGCGAATTTTTGTTAAATTATAAACCTGTTGAAAAATTAGGCTTTTTCAAGAGTTAGAAATAAAAATAAATACTTCGTCCATTCTGAAGGAGCGAAAGCAGTCTTTATATAGTTTTGTAGAAATATTAATTACCTACTCATTTGGACTAAAACCATCAAGTAATTTCATGTAAGTGCCGTGAGAAAACAAACAGCCTATTCGGAACTTTTACTCGATGGTATTTGTGATAGAGTAAACGTTTCACACTCTTTCAACTGCATGCTAAAACACTGACTATGGCCTTGAAAATTGAGAAAATTAATTTTGAACGGAACTTCGAAAAATCCTTAAATAGGATGCCTAAAGAGGGTGAAAGTTGCCAGAAAAAAAGGGAAAATTTTCATTATTATATTCGACTTACCAGGTGTTTTCTTCGTGCTCGTGAAACCTTGAAACTTTATTTTTGTTGTAATATAAAATTTAAAGTTGATTTTCTCTCTGTACCTACACAGTTTCTTAATATTTTCACTTCTTGTTTGCTATTTTTTTTTTTTTGAGAATTTTCATAGAGACGATTGGAATATTTTTCACAAAGAAAAATTCTCTTTTCATAACTTCAGCTATATGATTTGCCATCGTGGTTTATGTTTGTGAAAATTATCAAGAAAAACTCAAGAAGATCAGAGAAACCATTCATTACCTCTACGCCGTCTAAAACTAACTTGTACCTACACATCTTTTTCCGACTTCTTTTCCAAGATTTTGAAAAAAAAAAAAAAAGTTAATGTTACTTTTTTTTTATTTTTACATTGAAAATTTCTTTTACAAGTTTTGAACATCAAATTTAGATAACTATTACGATTTACGACGAGTTGAATAAATATTCCATTACCGTCGAATTTTATTTTATTTAGAGTTTTGGGACTTCTTTTTGTTTCAATAACGAAAAATAAAATTCCAGTTGCGCCTCGAATTTCAGAAATGTGAGCTGACAAGTTTGAAATTACTCGAACTGTTTATTTTTTTATGCGATTTATATTAACAGTTATTCGATTCTTCGCGTCGACTACAATCTTTATGGTACCTCCATATCTTTTGTATAAGACATTAATGGTTTTGATTACAATGTCATTGTTTGCCTTACATTTGAAATGCCTTTTAGATCTTTTAGGCCGTTGAGAACTGAAGACGTATTTTTTGCTCAATTTAAACTGCGCAGAGAATTTTTAAACGCTTAAAAATCATCGTTATTGCTTTCTTTTTGGTTGTAAATATATATTCACGTACTTACTTATTTATTTTGTTTAAACAACTATGAATAAGTTTTAGATTACCAACACGTGTAATTTGAACGCATCACATAGGTACTGGGTGATGAAAAAGAGGATTTTCTTCATGAAGTTCAACTTTTTGTAACATCACGTGGCTAGAAATTCTTTGGAGCGGTTAGTGGTTTCTATTGCACAAGTCTAGACTGAACGAGAAATAGTCTGGTATTACATGTAAAACTCCATTCGTATAGAGGTCGAGTTACGGATTTCGACTTGTTAGCCAGAACATACACCTACTGCCTAGTTGTCCTGGGAATTCGCTGCTAAAATTTGGTGGTTACTAATACTTGATAAAACAAGTAAAAAAACACTAGCGTAGCAAGCCTCGCTCGAAAAAGTAGGTTTTCGAGAAAAAACAATTATGAATTTTGATGATCACGTTAATTATCTGTAAGTTCATATGCTTAAATGGTATGTTATGATTGCATGAAATCTGTTAGATGTTGGCAAAGTAGGTATTAAACAATATGAAATTTAAAAGCAATATTTTTTGAAAGGAAAAATTAATGAGGATGATAAAGTATGGTAAATAATCATATAATTTCAAATAAAATTAAAGAAATACGATAAAGTTATAAAATTAAAAAAAAAAAGAAAACGGGAACATCTGGATGATTTTAGTAAAAAGAAAAGTTCATGGAAATTATAGAAAATAAAAGCTCTACCGGAAGTACCGTCCGGTCGATCCACACCAAAATTGGTAGCGTACTACAATAAACTATAGTAAATATTTTTTTCAAATTTCGTACATATTGTTCCAATATTCCGCATTTTATGATCAATATAAAAAAAATAATGGTGGTACGCTGATCCGCGTTAAAATTCGTAGCGTAATACAATAAATGATAATAAATATTTATTACTAATTTTGTGGCTGTTTGTGCAAAATTGAGCATTTTACAGCCAGAATGAAAACAAAAATGGTGATACAGGAAGTACCGCCCGGTCGATCCGCACTAAAATCAATAGGTCTGGTCCTTGACTTAATACAAATGTTCGTACCAAATTTCGTGTTGATCGGACAAAAATGGCGACCTGTATCGTGGAAACATGAAAACGGAATATATACATATATATATATATATATAAAATAAATTTGAGTTATTAGTATCAAAATTTTCACGAGATCATGAAACGAAAAACGCACCTACCCTTAACCTTGGGTGCTAATACCGCACTAAGAATAGTAAGTAGATTTTCTAAAAATACCAACTTAAAAAGTACTCACCTATATAAAAGTAATACATCTCTCCTACATTTTATGTACGAGTAGGTACAGACAAAGTTGCATACCATCTTTGCGGTAGGAATAAATTTAAAATATCAAAAATCACAATTCACTGCCAAACCTAAGCAGTTTAAGGTATCTATAGGACTTCAGTGTGTCTTGTGGGATGAATAGTGGAAGTGAAACTTCTATCCGGCATCGTTTGTTCAATTTACGGCTAACCTATCTTGTAAAGGGTAAACAGAGCTACAGGCATCTGCCACTGCCCATCAACTCGCGCATTTGTCATACAATATACTCGTTTTATTTTACTTCTACAAAGTAAACCGAAGTGTACGCGCAACTACTGGCTAACCTATCACTTGTTAACGGCAAATAGAGTTACAGGCGTCTGCTATTAACCGCTACCAAGCACATTTATCTCATAACATACCTAGCTAACCTTTGACTATATGTATAGTATTGGACCATCAAAGAAATATGAATTCTGGTTAGACATGCTGGCGCCAAATAGGCAACCAGAGCGTACCTTTTGACGTATTTTGCTTTGTGTTTATGTTCGTTATCCTTGTGAATTTAAGTTATATCTTTATCAGATGTATTATGAATTGGTGAATTCAAGCAGAACGTCCAAAATACGCAGAAGGTACGCTAGGGTTGCTTATTTTTTCGCCGGCATGTTTTGACATTAAAAATTACATTGGTTGTATGGAGCTTTACTGGTCCATTACTATATATAGTCAAAGTAGCCCACCTATTCTACTTCTACAAACTAAATCAAAGTGCGCGCGCAACCACTGTTTCACTCGATAGTCTCCAATTTTTGATACGCAAATGATGGCATAAGTAGCTAAAATTTTACCCTCTAGCTAGCTTAAGGAAGATTCACTTCAAAAATTTCACAACATATATGGTTCGTATTCCATATTGAAAGAGTTTTGAAAGTTCTAAGTTTGGTTTTAAAAAACAAATTATAATAGGCTTAATTAGTTCCTATGGAACGTAGGTCATACGTTATAACATTTTAAATTCAGTTTATCAAATACCTGCTACCAACTGCTAGAATTTGTTAGTAGATTCTTAGGAAACTCTTAATCGAGCACAATTTAAGACATATTGAGGTTGTTTTCTGTCTGACAGGATACTTTTGATTTATACGAGCACTAACCCACATTTCCCCCATTATTATGAAAGGGCTAAACTAGTTTCCCTTTTATTTCACTTTTGAAGATCTCGTAAGGAAAAATGAGGAGACTGTAATGGAAAAACATTATAATGCAGTTATAAATTTTTTGAACGAAGACCAAAAAGTTATTTAGTTACATACGGTACCTAATATACCTACATATCTCAATAAGTAAAATCAAAAAATTTCAAAACTTTCTATTTAGTCAAATATTTTACATTTAGAATTGAAAATTTGGGGTTCGTACAATGTAGCTATTAGTTCCGAGTGATTAAGAAAATACTCTTTCAACATTTGGTTTTAAGGGTATAATCTAGGAGGCAAATGGGGCGATTGACATTTATTTATTTTTTTTGGATGTTACTTTTAAAATTTGAAAAAAATTTTGATAACAAATATGTGACAGCGGGTTTCATTTATGCTAAATTTCTCAAATTTCCTAAATTTTCAAAAATGATTAGCAAAAAAGTTTTCAAATTTTTTAAATTCTTGTTATGTCCTTGCAACTATACTCATGCGGTGCTAATAAATATTTCATCTTTTAAGTTTCTTATAAACTGCTAATAGTCTAAGTTTATTTTGTTAGAAGTTAGTAGAAAATTTACTTAAAACTAGAAAGTTTTTTTCTATAATATTAGTTGTCGATATAATTCGATTTACGCGGGATCTCAAAAATCCGTTGACTTTTTTCCTCTGCATAAGTGGTCAAAAACAAGTAGTAAAAACTATTTTAAATTAGAAAAGTTTCATTTCAAATTCGTTAAAATCTAGTTGGATTACTAAGCTCCTATAAGGAAACATTCAAACCTGTATTATAAAAAGTTTTCTTCAGATAGGCTTATTCTATGCGCAAAAAAGTTGAATCGAAAAATTCCTAATAAAAAAAGAAAGGAAAAAGATTTTCTATATGAATGTGACGATATATTGTTTTCCCTCATATAACTCACGTCAGTACATCGTTACACTCCTCATAATCATCCACCTTATATATTATCACAATCTGTACACGTGAATATCTTACAGTTTATAGCCATAAATCTCAGTTCGTATAATGTCACACCTTATTTCATCATCTTGATCACATGACAGTCCAAACTATCTATTTCACTCATCCGATGATCTCGCACTACTTCTGTTATCTATTTCTAATTAAGACGAGAACTATGCAGTTCTAATAATTATTAAATATCAACTAATTCTTAGAAAAAATTATTTCTCACGCGTCATCATATCACCTCATTTTGCGTCCTAATAGGTAATTTTGTATTAATCTGTGCGATAATTCGGACATCGATTTCACGGATCTCCAAAACCAGAGATCACTTCTATTGTAACCATAAGACATCGAGGAGCTCAATAGCTGAGTTCGCAACGTACAATTAAATTATGTTCGTAACCGTTACTTTGAAGTCAAATATATTTAGCGCGGTAATTCTGTTAAAGTTTTTTATTAAGTAGTACTTAACTTAAAATATTAATCAACCAAATTGCCATTACAATGAAAAATCAAAATAATCATTTCCTTCTCTCGCTTTACCAGGCCATATTCTACATATCAATGAAACTGAAAATTGAATTACTTTTTGTAGCCCTACTATTAAAAACAACGAAATTCAAATTACATTTTCTTAGCAGCTACTGTAGGGATTAATAGGTACTAAAATCGAAAGGATGAACTGAGAACTATATAATTTTTAACAGAATTGGTCCAGAGCTAGATTTTCAAGTTCAATATCTTTTTTGCCACATCCAACGCAGCTAATTATTGTGGAGAAAAAGAATATTTTTTAAATCGTAATTATTTCACCAAGTAGCGCTGAGTAATTGTGTACGAGGCAGACAGAGAACTGAGGAAGTTAAAATGAAATTAGAGAAGGCTTGAAGAAAAACAAAAACAAAAAAAAAAAAAATTACAAAACAGACTCTTATCGTTTCTTATTACAGCGTCTGTTGCCCTTTATTTTTTGGGTTATTGTGACGTCATAAGTGATGGGCGTTATGTTTTCCTATATTGATCAATTCTTGTGGCGACTAGTTGTCCTCGCTGCGGCAACCTCTTACTCGGTACGGTTATCATTGCCAAATTGTTTCGTCCTTTTTTTTTTATTTGTTACGTGTTAGCAATGGGAAATATTTATACCCGTTTGTATGCGCGAGCGTTTATAATTTACATTCGGCTTACAGCGTTTCTCCGCGCATTCGTCGGCGTTGAAAAAAAAGCCAAATTTTTCACATTTTTTTGATTCTGCCATTCTTGACATGCCTTCAAATATCCGATGCGTTTAGGTCCTTATGGTAATAAAAAGTTTAGTGGTAACTGAATCGAATATATCTTGTAATATATGATTTTCGCTCCTATTTTGTTAATTAATCTCGAATCAAACAAATAGGTAGGCTACCTAGGTACCCAATTAAATTAGTTTCTCCTATGGTGAAATTTCAAAAAGTTTTTTTATGCGTGTACAGTAAGCAACGAAAATATTCGGTCGGTAAAAAAACTAAGTTGGTAATTTTTACATCCGTAAAAAGTTGTGAATAAAGTTTTCTTCTCAAAGAAAAGATGAAAAAAAAAAAAAAAAAAGATACCTACACAAAGAAAACAACCGTGAATGATAGAATTGAAGGATGGGAAATTTTTTAGTTTCATAATTTTTTTAGTAAAGTAGTATAGCGTAATCGAATAAAATGGAAATTGCTTCTTTTTCGTTGCAATCGAAACAATTGAACCAAATTTTATAGAAAGGAGTATTTTTATTTCGACGAAATGATTGAACATAGTTTCGCGGGACAACATCTGGTTGATAATAATTTTTTTAAATATCCTCGTCACTGTCTCGCATTTTTAGTTTTTTTTTTTTTTCTCGGACTTTTACAGATTAAAAGAAATGGCTTCTCAGTTAGTCTGCATTCAAAATTCAAAATTTTATAAAAAGCGTGGTTTCGGCACAATTAAAATTGCAGTTTGTTCAGTTTGACTACGCACAAAATCAAGTTTAATGAACGTTAATCAAGAGAGTGCCTTTCGAAAACATCTAATTACCATTAGCTTCTCATTCTGCAAGAAATAAAGGACAAAAAATTAATTCATTTTGGATTCTTCTCAGGTTAAATATGACGACTGAAAAAAACTCCAGACTTGGCTGGAATAATAAAAAATACAATATAAACTATGAGAACAAAACCGTCGGTTAGGGAGAGAAACAGCCAAGATTGTAGACTTTATTGTAAGTAATTCTTCATAAAAACGTGGCAGTTAGAAATTAAAAAAAGGTATAAGTTTCGATGATTTTTCATTGATGAAAGCGAAGTTAAGTATTATTGATCATAATAGACGGCTGAAGATATCATGCTGACTACTTGACAGGCGATTAGAGACTGGATTGAAAAAATTTCTATATAATTACACATTATCTTGTTGAAAATTTGGAAGAAAATATGAAATTGTGGTTGTAGAGCTTGGCTTTGCGATCAAAAGGTTGTCTGTTCGAGACTTTTCGTCGTCATATTCCCAATCAAAAATGGCGGTATCTTCAGTTCGGTTATGCTAATGCTTCAGTAGGTATATGATTGTAAAATTCATACTGTTAAACAATCAGCCATTGGATCTCCACTTTAACCCTCTTCAACTTCGACATAAAATATAGTCTTCATACTTTGGGTAAAATTACCAAGTAGCCGAAACTCCTCATCCTCCCCCTCTCAAAAAAAAAAAAACCAAACAAACTTGGCCGTATCAATCGATTCATCTGAAGAATTTTTTCATGCCAATGTTCGTGATTTTAATAATATTTTCAAAAATATAGATTCATAAAATATGACGAGCGAAGTAAATAGTGAAATCGACCTCGGTTTTAATATAGATGAAGAACAACTATTTGTCATTCTGTTTTTAGTTGGAAGTGCAAAAAGCTGAAAAGTTGGCTGTTTGCTACTTTCATTGAAAAAAATACGCAATTTCCGCTGTGGCTAACTACTCATAAAGGAATCTAAAAACAACACAAAAACGGCAAATTTTACAATAATTTGTGTTTTTTCTTTCGTTTATTTTGAAATTATCAAGGATGATTAAAAAGTAATATGGAAGGCGGATTCCAGTAATTCTTTTCCTGTTTTCAGCATTACCATCTCCCACTTTCTAACTTGAATACGGCTGAAAAATCATCGAGTGAAAGAAGAGAGGTTTTTAGATTCCAAACATGGCAAATTTTTCTTTCCTCTGGTTGTTCATGTTCAAACTGCTAAAGATGATCGAGAAAATTAGGATGGATAGTAAATTTGTGCTAACTTTCTCCTCATTCCAGACATACTATCTTCATCTTTCCAGCTTAAATAGTTAAATAATTATGAGTTAAAGGAGAGAATTTTTTAAGTATTGAAAATGTTTTTAGAGTCGGTTGGTGAAAAAATGTCCTCCACCCAATTTTTAGTGAGAGAAGGGACAGATAACATGTTGAAACAAGAGGAGGGAGAAAATGGTTGTGGGGACTCACTTGTATGAGGTTTAGGGGCTTCGACCCACAATGACAGTTGCCACTGCAAGGCAGGTTAATATTTGTCTTTATGATGTTAAATAATTTGCACTATTTACGTTCCATCGTAATTACTTGCACATACATGCAAGTAATGTACAAGTACCAAACTGTGACTAATCTCAACAATATGATGATGTCACAATTCCATACACAAACTGGCCCATCATTTCTTATCACAATAAGAAATGATGCAACTGGGCCATTCACACAAACATATGTAATTACTACATACGTGTGTTGGTGTGCGTGTAATTAAGCCCATATATAAATCGTCTGAACCGGCTCAAAAATTGCTAGTGTTTGCCCAGGTTTTGGCTTACCCATATGTTTAAATATGAAGTGGTTGAACACGCAAAATCTGTAGATTACCTTCTGATGAGAATATCTTTTCACAACAAGGTATTCCACAGTGGTAATGAAAAATAAAGTGGAGGTGATGACATTGTTTTCTTGAAGCTGACAGAAACCGAAATAAACACTCTATTTTATTTTTTTTATTCATTTTTAGTGCCCCCTCTCATTCTTACAAAGGGTAAAACTTGTGGATTTTTTTTCTCAAAATTTCATTGTGTTCAACTTAAATTGAAATGGAGTAGGTACGTATTGGATTTGCAGTAAAATGCGTTGCATTAGTATGCACAAAACCACATATAAACACACAGTCACTCACAAAGACACATCAACTAGACTTATATTATGACAGTCTGATGTTCAAAGTCGCATATAGAAACCCTTACGAGAGCTGAGATGTTTACACATCAAAAACAATAAATTATCAAATAGGCCCTAGAAGAAGATTTAGATTCATATTTATTTCGTAAGTACGATAAGATAGGAAAATTTTCCAAAAGTTGAAACAAAAATCTTGAAAATTTGTGGAGAAATTTGAGAAGAAATACGATTAGGAAGCAGTAAAAGTGTCCTGAAATTTAAAGAGAACGCTTATATAAGAACTCATATATTCTCATCTGCCATACTAAGAAAAGGATTATGTACATTTTGAACATGGACTTCTAATTTGATAAAGCTTTCATAACTTACAGAAAAATGTAATACGAAGGAATGAGAATGAGAAATTTCAAATTCACATTAGGAACATTATTTATGATCTACTACACAAAAAAGTTAGCGCACCGAATTAAATGAAAATGATACTATACTTCATATCTGTTTGGAAGCAACTATATTTGACAAATAAACAGCAACATGTTCGAATGAAATTAAATGAAATTAGTTTTATTTCAAAAATTGCAATTTTCATCTGATAGTCATGAAATTTAGTACAGTTATTCGGATTTAGAAAAGGATAAACCTTGTTGTTTTTTTTCCAGATCAGCTTAATGGTGCGTCCAGTACATTCTATTACGTTGCAGTTTTGGAGTTCAAATGATTCTAGGATGAGTCATTTTTAAGCAATAATCACGAAATTTGGTACAGACAATGAAAATGTTACATTATATCATACTGTAAAATTTGGTTTTAGTTCATGCGTAGAAGTGATTTGAAAAAATCTTAAACTGTTGCTAAGAAGAGTAGATAATTCCTGATGAAACGAAAAATTTACACGATTTGCATTTTTTGCACAATCGAGGATACATTAGAAATGATGTTTGTATTTAATTTTGATTTTGTTAAATAAACGTACACATTTCATTTTTAAGTAGGTTTTACATAGGAAATCTATTTATTAATCTTTGTGTCATGGAACGATCTGGTGGTAAGGGTGGGGGTGGGTATATTTTTCATTTCATAACTTAAGGAAAATTTTGGCACTAATTACTCAAATTCATATTATATGTAAGCCAATTTCTTGTAACCACTGAACAGATTGCAATTTGTATCTGATAGTCACAAAATCTGTAGCCAACATTAGTACTAAGCCAAGAAAGTGATATATTAATTTTATTATGGACCGGCTACACAGTACTTCCGTTATGGCTATTTTCGTTTTTGTTTTAGGTATAAAATTTTTAATTTTTGGCCCATAACTACGAAATTTGAAAAATGTATTTACCTACTATAAATTATAATGATGTTTTATAAGCTTTGGCGCGAATCGGCCGTACGGTACATACTGTATGACTATTTTCGTTTTTTTTTTGGCTATAAAATGCTTAATTTTGGAATAATAGGAATGTAATTCTGAACAAATTTTTAATATAATATTTTGATAACTTTTTACTGGCTACCTAATTTTATAATTTTTGAAAACCTACTTTTTATTAGTGTCATTTATTTTTAAATGTTCTTTCAATTCGAAGGAATGTCAAAATCCAATTTTTTTGAGGAGGAATGCAATACATCTCAGATTTTCCAATATATATTATGTTAATTGGTAGACTAACCTTTTTTTGAAGCTGAGCAGGTACAAAATTCTAGTATAGTATCACTTTGCCAGAAAAACTAGTTTGATGATTTATCCATTGTACAAAATCTTGGAATCATAAATTCAACCTCATTGTTGAGTACATAAAAATTTTTATTCAAAAACATGATCAACACAAACTTGTGAAAAAATGATTAAATTATCCATTTTTTCATAACTTAATGATTCTCAAATACATCCTGACTCCAGCTTTAGCCAATCTCAGAATGTTGTATTCCTGGAATAGGTACAATTAAAAAGAAGCGCCTCCAGACATATCGCAGCCCATTGCTTCGTAAATAGAAAATTAGTGCTAGATGCAATGCAGAAAAATGCTAGTAACTAACTGCACCGTAATTACAATTAAAAAAAAATGCTGCAATCAACACAGGGCACTTGCTTGAACCACTTAAACCGTGAATTCACCAAATCTTATCAAGGAGGACTATTTTTCTTGAATATTTCAGACGTTATCCTTTTTGTAATTTTTTCAAAACTGTTAATACAAAATTCTAGTGGTACATAATATCTTTGACTCTATTAGAGGACTAATAAGGCTCCGTAAGCTCACTGTACTTTTTAATGTCAAGACATTCTGGCATAAAAGTAGGCAACTCGAGTGTACCTTATTTGTACTTTCGATGTTTTGCTTGATTTAACCAATGTAGAAGATGAAGGTCATCCTTCAAATTCACAGGGATGTGGTACATAAATGATAAACGTAGTTTGACGTACGTCAAGTGATACACAATGGTTGCCTATTTAGCGCCTGCATGTCTAACTAGAAATCATTTTCCTCTACTGGTCCAGTATTATATAGTCAATGCATAATATTATAGGTAATTATCTATACATTATATGTATTTAAATGAAAAAAAAAAGAAATTTAAAATCGTGTAAATCGTTTTTTTTTTTGTCATGAAATGCATAATTTTCATCTCTACCCCTAACTTCTCTGTGAGGTAAATTTTAATGCCTATTTGCAAGCAAAAATGGTAAAAACCATAAGGTAGATGCACAAAGGTATAGGTATAAGATCCAATGATTCAATAAAATATACCCTCTGTTTAGTTTTGTTTTTTAATTTTTTTCAATTAATTAATTTATTAATTTATTTTTTTTGATTTCATATAAAGATGCTTGCAAATCTTCTGTAAATGGTAGTTGAAAAATGACAGTTTTTAACTATACTTTGTCATTTCAGTTAGGTTTTTCTTTTCTAATTTCGGTGGAGACATTTTAATCACACTGAATTGCGATTTTTCTTAATAACAAAATTGTATACCTACTTAGTGTAAATAAAATAATACACAAAATAAACGAGTGCCATAGTTATTTTTATCAGAATATTTGCTTCGAGTGGCCAAATATGGTTCTGGTTATTGGTTACGCTGTAAAATTAATTAAAAATAGCTGTAAAAATGAAAATTAATACAAATTAACATTTCTTAAAGGTACTTGCTAATAGAATACGTTGATATCGTCACCTTCCTTTTAAAATAAGTTTGGACTGGTTTATTTATGATTAATTCTTACTGCTATCATTAATCGAACTTTTAAGAAACAACTTTTGGCGAGAATTTTTTTCATAGACAAATTTTTTTTTAGAAGCATAACTTTCAAAATCACCATTTTGTATTCAGATAATTATCAACCAATGTACAAACCCACAAAAAATAAATAATTTGATAAATTATTGGGTACGTTTCTAAATTTTAAATTGACCGCAGATTCTAAGCTGGCCATAGATAGTAACCTCACCCGATAAAAAGTGAGAAAAGTTTTTTGATCGTGAATATTTTCAAATATTCGATATTAGTTTGAGGAATAACGTAATATAAAAAAACTGCAGTTGGAGAAATAAAATGGAAAATTTTCACTGCTTATTCAAATTCTGCAATTTAACTGATAAATAATTATTAATCGATCAGTTTCATTTTTTAAACTTTTCAAGTCGAAACCGAAATTTCGGAATTTCTACCCATAAAATGATATCAAAAAATTTCGTTAATATGGCAGCAATTTGACCTTGAGAGCTTTTTCCCTCCATATTTTTGTTCCGAAATTTCTTACCATACTTTTTGCAATTAAATTTCATAAGCTTCCCTTTTATTCAACTCTGAAAATTTACCTTCGTCGAATTATAAAATATTATCAGGGAAGAGCAAAATAATACTTATAAAAGAGAGGTTTATTCTGCGACCATATTTTCGAATGAAGATTCTGTTTTTTAGTTGAGGAAAAAGGTGAGACCGTGAGGGAAAATCAGCACTTTAAATAGTTTATTCTTTCAAACTCGATTACGTTCGCAAATCCGATAAAATTGTTTTACAATAAAATTACATTGTGTTGGTAAAATCCTCGAGTTCCGTAACTTTTGTGATTTTTTTCTTCCTGCCTAGCATCGATTCTCAGAGGAAGAGTGGGACGTTTTCTGAAATTAAAAGACAAAATTGAAAGCTGGTTTTGAAATTGTTTTCACGCCTACGAAGTATTGTGTTGTAAAATCAGTCCGAAAAAATTCACTTTCGAAAAATTATTTGATGAGTTTTTCATGAGAAAAAGGAGACATCTTTTCTTTTTTGTTTATTTTTTTCCCCATTTTCCATGAAATAATTTTTTTTTTTTTCATTCTGTAAACTTCAGTTCGGAGGTGATTTAATTTAGTTAGGAAAAGAGTTCAACCAGGGAGGGGTAGATAGGAAAATAAATAAATAAAAAGTAGCGAAGTTAATGGGAATAAAATGTTTTCAAAAGGTTGAAATGAACTTAAATTTTTGGAAAAAATTAGGTTCACAAATCTTGGTGCTGGAACTTACATCAGAAGAGGTTATATGAAAATGTTTTTCTACTCGCTCTCTTTTCTTATTTTTCATTCGTCAGACTTTCGAAGTAACGATATTATTTTGTCCCACTTCGCTTCTCTAGGTAAATGAAAAATAATTATCAAACGCTTTCCGCATTATATATTATTTTAAAATAAAAATGGTGTCACTACGATTTGTTTTGTGAATGCTTCACCAGGTTTACGATATCGGAACCCAAACGACGAATCAATTTTGAAGAAGTGCTTTTTAATAATGGCGATTTTTTTCAATTGTGGTCTTTTTTTCTACGCTTCCATTTTTACTCTCTCTGTTTTTGTCTCTCCGCGGAAACTTGAAAAAGATAGTTAGGTAGTCAAGTTGAAAAAAAAAAAAAAAAAAAAAAAAGGCTGGATTCTTTTTTTCTACCATTTTGAATTCTGATAATGTCGTCGAGTAAAACAGCGTTGGAAAAATAGGTACCTTCGCTTTGCTATTGACTTTCGGGTGAATTATGGATGATCGTTCATTCGAATGAAAAATTCCCGAGAATGAAATTCGTATATTTAAAACGGAAATTTGTGGTATTATAATTACGAATGTTGAATTTTAAATAAACGGCAAGTGAGTGTCATCGATTATGGATTTTATTATTCACGGTGTAAGCACAGCGAGCGTTGGACTGCGTTATAATTTATTTGAAAAAATTTCTAAGCGTAGGTAAATTCACTCATTCATTCATTCATTGCTTGTATTCAAGGAAACTTGATTTAATTCCTGACATAAAATCATAGAAACATCCATTGAATAGTATGTTATACGGACGAATTTTCTAGTAAGTATCATAAATTAATTTAAATCCCGACAATGTGCTTCTATTAAAGAACATAACCATGAACATGTCTCAGCCAAGGGTGGAACTGACAGCGCAGATGAAGGGGGTTCCTGAATGTCTGGATACATATTCCTTTACGTCCGAAAAAAAAATAAAAATAGTGTGTTTGTTGGTGTTTGGGGTATTTTGGCTTGGGGGCAGAACGGATAGTTGAGAAGATATGGCAGCTTTCTCATGATGCTATCATGCCTTCACGTGGAACTGGAACTACTGTACATGTCACTATAAATTCATGGGCTTGTTTCATTCATTTTGAATTGTTCTGGGAGTCTTTCACTCAAGTGAATCCCTTGAATTAATCAGTTATTCGCGACAAACTAGTTTTCAGAGGCAGCTGTGCCAACATCAGAATTTTTTTTGAAAGAACAGTTGACAGGGTATTTTTTTATTAGTATTGCCATTTTTTGTTTTGTTTAAACATTTATTTGTCGGTAGATTTTTTTTTCTATCTTTCTATAACTACTTGACACATTATTACCTACAAACACATATCACATACCCCCTTTATCCGTACACCCGTGAAATCACATCATCCACCCTTAAAAGTTCCCTTTTTTCTACATTTAATATATGGCGTGAAAAAATATTACTTATTCAATAGTAATGGATAGTAATTGTGAGGCAGCATTAATTATGTAAATTCCGTCGAATGAATAAAATTTACAAGTAAGTGGGTCTGTTATTTTTATGTACATTCTCTTTATTTAAAAAGTTAATATTAATGGCAGACAAAATTCAATTTCTGGTGACTTTTTCTCCACCATGGTGGAAAATTTGATAATTTTTCTTCGTGTCAGTTCAGATTATTTTGTCCATGACCAAGAAATTGATTCTATGATGTGAGAACACAAGAAGTTTGAAAGCACATTAATGGTGAATTTGATAACAAAATCAAAATATTTGTTTAATAATTAATAATAATAATTTATATTATGTTTCATATCCCAACCCCAAATGGTATGTGAAACCATTTTTTTAAATGATGTTTTGATATGATTTCTAGGTATGGTGGTTGAATGGACAAAAAATTGTGACGCTTCCTCCCTTTCTTTTGATAAACGTTCTGTATGCCCAATGTCATTTATGTACTGTAGTGAGGGTATACTAACATTTAACGAAAAAAATTGTTTTCTAATGCTCTTGAAAAAAAAATTTTTTTTTCATAGAATGACTATTACTCCTTGAAAATCTCTACAACTTCTTTTTTTTCGAAATGCTAAATCCGACGATTCATGGAATGAAAAACTAGTATTTTTTTATTTTTGTTTACAATTTGGATCTCGAAAACTGAAAAAAAAATTTTTTTATCTCAGTCAGTTTCTACGAGTCTATCCATGAAATTGTGAAAAAATCTTTTAATTAAGGATATAAACTAGCTGGAGTGAAAAAAAAAAACCCGAAAAATACGATGAAAAGAACCTAGAAAACTTCTTTCATCCGATCCGTCTATCGGAAATTGTAAAAAGGTGAGGATGTATGTTTAGCAACGGAAAATATTTAATTATTAAAGAAACAGGTGCCTAATCACAAAAAGTCTGCTCAAAGTTTGCCCCTTTTTCGTCAAAAAATAACCATGTACCGTCGGTAGAATGTACTCCTCAAAAGTTACCTCTTCTCAATTACAGAAGTAGGATACTCACCAAAGGAAAAATAGGAAAAAAAAACCTATTAATGTTTATAGAAGAAAGTGGAAGGGTGTGCGTAACCGCCATTTTCTTAATTTCTCATTTCTGAAAAAGAAAAAAAAAAACTTTGACCCACGTTAGCGTTTTCCTCATCCAACTTGAATGAGAACTGTGAATACAGCATCTTTTAAAAGACCATAATTTATATTGCGCCCAAGTGACCGCATTTCAAAAAAGTGAGATCGTTAAATTGGGTCATATTTGAAATAGAAATATGGCGAATTTACTCTTTACGAAATTGAATTTCGTCAAGAATATCTTTCGGTTCAAAATCAAGTCTCCAGACCTTATTTTTATTACAACTTTGATTATTGGAATTACGAAAATTGAGAAATGGCTTTTGCATGAAATAGAATGGTTTCTTTTGGTCATTCAATGGATGTGAATTTAGACTTTCTTTGATAAATGGATTGTATACTCACTGGAGAACAAAAGTGTATACTATAGAAGACCACCGTATTTGTATTGTTTGTTTATTGCTGTAACCGTCAAACTGTAAGTGTGTGTCTGTGACTATGTGGGAGTGCGATAGGTTTCACACCACATTTCACACTTAATAAAAGATGTATATCTTAGAAATTCATTTTTACTAAATGTGGGGACGGTTCCCTCTTTGCCTCCCTCAGGGCTCAGCCCTGCGTCGACAGACGGGTCGCAGACCAAAGTCCGCGACCCATACTAATTGTGCATTGCACGTAAAACGAACTTTATCGTCTGTATGAGTGATACAGACGATGCGTTTCTGTGTTTACCATTGAGGCGGTAAACTGAGGCAAGTGAGTATGTAATACTTACATACTCACTGACAGTATACATGCTGTGGTCCATATAAGGTACCGCATCGCCTTTGGACAATTGCCCCAGTTAGGAAGTACGCTTTGTGTACGGTTAGGCACTTAAACCAGCTGGCTACCAGTACCGAGAAATAATTTGGTCGCCCCGCACGTAAACCACTGTCTCCCTCAAAGGTTCCATGAACCCCGTGTAGGTAGCATCTACCTGCAACAAACAAGCCACAGTGGTGACCTCAACTTTGCTACAGTGGTTCAGATGTGAAAACGCTCGACAAGCAAGAAATTGCTCTGTTGATATGTGCGGCTTAGACGCGACTTTTTCATTGGCTAGAAATGGCTGATGTTACTTAGGTGACTATTAGTCGACCACGGAGTGGGAAATTTACCCCCTATACCAAATAAAAGTTGCCCCATAACCAGAAGGGTCAACAAAATCTCGGTAGAACGTGCATATACATCTGCTAGAAAGGAAATAGCCCTACAATAATTTCTGCTACAAATTCAATTAAGCTGGATTTCCAAAAATTAAGAAATGGAAAAATAATACGAAAAATAATGCTAAAAAACTGACGAAACTAAAATGCCTGGGACTTCGACTGAAAATCCAGAGGAAAAAGAACGTAGGTTACTGGCTGAGAAACAGGCTCAGATAGAAAAAGAGCTGTTCAATCAATATATGAAGGAGATCGTAGCCAAGGCAATATCGGAGTACGACAAAAAGAAGGTTGAAGAAAACGCCAAAAATACACTCAAAAAACGGATCCAACTACCAGAGTTTCTCCCAAAGGACGTAGAAACCTGGTTTATACAACTGACCGGCTGTTTCTGACTCGAGAAGATTCCTCGAGAGCACAGATACAGACAATTGTGTGCAAATATGCCTGCACAAATCACAAAAGCTTGTCCTGACATCATGGAATGTCCTGACAAAGCAGAAGATTCGTACAGTTGGTTCCAGAATAAAATAAGAACTGCATTTGACATAACCACTCGAGAGGAAATTTGAGGACTGATGAGAGGCATGTCCATCGGAGATGACAAGCCCACAGTATTTATGGCTAAACTCATGAAAAAAGGGGACAACCATGTATCACCCTTGGTAATAGTTCACCGATTTTGCCAACAACTACCTACATCAGTTGTGCAATCACTTGGAGCTCTAAATCTTACAAACGCTACCAGTGATGAAGCATTGATACATTTGGCCAAAGCTGCTGAACAGGCACTGGAATACACAGGTAAAACTGCAATCAGTGCCATCTCAGCGGAAAAATCTGAAATCGGGGAACTTATAGCCGAAATAGCTGCTTTGAAAATGGAACATAAAAACACCAACAGTAGCAATGGAAATCGAAACAGCCGTTCCAAAAACCGAAATTGGCAAGAACGAGACTCTAGATCTCGTGATTGTAGAAATAATAGCAGAAAAAACAGCCCTGGCAGAACACCATCAAGGTCTAAATCTAGACCCAAATACAAAAATCCGAATTGGCGTGAAGACTATTGCTTCCACCATAATAAATGGGGAGAAAATGCCAGGACCTGTAAAATCACCTGCCAATTCTATGCCGAAAGGATGATCAAAGACGAGCAAAAGAAAAAGGAATTGCTCTCTCAATTGGATAAGGTTAGAGACAATCAAAAATCTCCCAGTAAGTCAAACTAGAGAGAGGGGTCGTATCAGCGGCAACCAACCCCTCAGATAACTACTCTCGCCGCCTGTTCATACAGGACAGGTCAAAAAGGAGGGAATTTCTTGCTGACTCAGGCGCAGATATAAGCTTACTGCCAGCCAAAATCAAGCATAAGAATAATACTCCAAAATCCCAACTAAATGCAGTAGATAACCATAGTTTCTCTGCATATGGAATTAAAAAATGCAAAGTAAATATAGGTTTTAACAAACCAATGAAATGGACTTTCACCATAGCTGATGTCAAATACCCTATATTAGGAGCAGATTTCTTAGCCTATTATGGACTATTGATTGATCTTAAAAATAAACAATTAATAGACTCCACAACCAGTGAACACATAAAAGGAAAAACTAAAAATTATCAAATAATTAATATAATTAATGCGTGCACGCAATCAAATGATAAATTTGTCAATATATTGACAGATTTTCCTGGTATCACCGAACTAACTTTTAATCCAAATCCTACATATAAACATGACACAGTTCATATAATAGAAACTGTAGGACAACCCTGTGTAGCAAAAGCAAGACGCTTAGCTTCAGATAGATTAAAAGTGGCTAAGGATGCATTCGATAGAATGGTAAATGAAGGAGTTTGTAGACCCTCAAATAGCTCATGGAGCTCACCCATTCATATCATCCCTAAGCCAGGTGGAAAATGGCAAGTAGTAGGTGACTACAGAGGCCTAAATGCTCAAACAACACCAGATAGATATCCAGTTCCTAATATCATGGATTTTAATATAAACATGAAAGGAAAAGATCTATTTACCAAAATTGATATTAATTGGGCTTTCCACCAGATACCTATGGCTAAAAACCATATCGAAAAAAAGGCACTAATAACTCCATTAGGCCTCTTCGAATATCTTTGAATGCCATTTGGATTAAGAAATTCTGCACAGACATTCCAGCGATTCATAAATGGTGTATTGAGAGACATACCATATGCCTATGCATACATAGATGATATCTGCATATGCTCCAGTGGAGGCATTGAAGGGCACGAGAAGAAAGTGAGAACTGTATTACAGTGTCTGCATGCTGCTGGTTTAACTATCAATCCCGTTAAATGCGAATATGCTAAACCAAATATTGATTTTCTTGGGTACAACATTACTTCTGCTGGAATTGCCCCTCAAAAAGTCTGGATTGAGCCAATAATAAACTTCCCTAACCCAAAAACAGTCTCTGAATTAAGACGATTTTTAGGGATGACAAATTTCTATCGACGTTGCATAAAAAATGCAGCGGCCGAACAAGGCAAATTATTCGATTTGATAAAAATAAATAAAAAATGCGACAAAACTCCTGTCATATGGACAGAAGAAGCCAACTTAGCATTTAACAATGTAAAAAATATGCTGACTAACGCGACATTATTAGCTCACCCAGATGACAGTCTGCCATTATGCATAGCAACAGATGTGTCAGACTTTGCAATTGGTGCAACATTGTACTAAATTGATAATGATCAAAACCAGCCTTTAGCATTCTTCTTGAAGAAACTATCAAAGGTTGAGAAAAATTATAGTACGTACGACAGGGAGCTATTGGCGATAAATGCTGCAATCAGGCAATTTAGGCATAATGTAGAAGGTAGAACTTTTACTGTGTACACAGACCACCTACCTATCACACATTCATTCCAGCAGAGAGCAGAACATGCATTGCTAAGGCAAATGAGACACTTAGAATTCATAGGCCAATTTAAAACAGACATCAGGTATATAAAAGGGGAATTAAATACACCCGCTGATGCTCTGAGCCGAATAGAATCTGTCTCAGTGCCATCTCAGTTGCCCTATGCTGAAATAGCCATTGAACAGTTAGGGGATGAAGAATTATTAAAATTGATATCCTCAGACAAATCAAGTCTACAACTGTGACAAAAAAGACTCCCTGGCACAAAAATCATGTCAACATGTGATGTGTTCCAAGGTCAAGAACGACCATATAATCCACAAAGGAAAATGGCATTCGAAAGTGTTCATAACTTATCGCACACTGGACCTAGGAGTACGACTAAACTAATGACCTCGAGATTTATATGGCCCAATATAAAAAAAGATTGCAACAATTGGGCCCGTGCTTGTCTAAATTGCCAGAAATCTAAAATTGGTAGACACACGAAATCGAAACTTGGGAAATTCAGACATACTGACAGATTCAAGCACATTCACATAGACTTAGTTGGTCCTTTACCACCTTCTCGTGGCTATAAGTATCTGCTGACCATTATAGACCAAGCTACTCGCTGGCCCGAAGCAATTCCACTCACGGAAATATCAGCCCCAACAGTGGCTACAGAAATATTTTCAACGTGGATTGCTAGATACGGTGTGCCCCAAATCATAACTACAGACCAAGGTCAACAATTCGAAAGCCAAATATTCAACGAGCTAGTAAAGACCTTGGGTGCTAAACACTGGTCCACCACCACTTACCACCCACAATCTAACAGGAAAGTGGAAAGGTGGCATAGGGCTCTAAAAGCCTCAATTATGGCACACGACACCAAAATATGGATTGATAGGCTACCAACCATCTTATTAAGCTTCCGATCAGCCTTGCAAACAGATACTGGTCACTCAGCTGCTCAATTAGCACTTGGTGAGGAATTGCGCTTACCAGGGGACTTTTTCTATGAAACCAAAGAAATTAACCCCAAAACATTAGTACAAAACATAAAAGATGATGCAAGTCAATTTTTAAAACAAGCTGCAACTCATGGCAAACCCAAAACCTATGTCTCGAGACACTTAGCGACAACTACGCACGTGTTCTTACGAGAAGAAGGGATGAAAAAGGCTTCGCAGAAACCCTACACCGGTCCCTATAAAGTAGTGGATAGAACAGAAAAAATGTTAACCCTACTCATAGCCGATAAAGAGAAAAAAGTCTCAATAGATCGTGTAAAACCTGCATTCTTAATAGCAGATGATAGTCAATGTCATAAAAAATTGCAACGAAAAAGACATGGATACTGACATAAACATACTCAAAGATCCACAAGAAATTGTCGAACAAAATACCGACACTCAAAAGCTACTAACACAGCCAGAAATAGTGCAAGAAATGCATAGCGATGTACTCAAACCAAATTTGGAAAAAAACGGCTGCAAAAACCAAATCTAAAAAAGCTGTCAAATTCGATGACAATGTACAAAAATATTACTATGATCCAAAAGCGCCTATAAAGCCTAATAAAAGAGGCAGGCCTAAAGGTAGTTATAAAAAACAAAATCAAATTCCGAGTTGTAGATCAGAAAGGTTAGCTCAACACCAAAATAGCTAAACTAAAACATGATCACAAATACAAAATTCACTCATACAAAAACCACCAAATTCCCAAACCATAGAAAAATAAATGGTTATAAAAAAGCAAAATAAATTTATTCACCATCAACCCCTGCATTAAAACATAGCAGAAGGTTAAACAAAAAATTAAAACATCAAAAAATGGTCATAAAAATCAAAAACAAATCTTCCGCCTCCAGGATTCGAACCTAGATGCAGAGAAGAAAAATGCGAAAATAAATCAGCTCGAAAATAAAACATCTATCGTGAAATTCAAAATAAATTCACGTGCATTTTTATAAAAACAGAAATCAGCTGACAAACAATGAGAAACGGTGCAACTGCAATGACACACATCCTTATCGCAGAACATACCACAACATATGTTGCGATAAGGATATCGCACCACCGTTCCTTATCGCATTGACCTATATAAAAGAATAAAGTTCGTTCACTCGAATACGTTGACCCACATAAAAGCATGTGGTAATTTAAATTAACAAATTTTGCTTGTAGAAACTTCTACAAGGGAATTTCTAAATAGTGGGAAAATACTAAATCTTTTATGCTGAGATGAATTATGATAAACTCGACGACAAATTAGTACAAAATGAAACAGCCAAGAGCAATACACAAATCATTCGTTTGTCGATTACGCTCCGAGCAACATTGCATTCTAATTTCATGTAATTTGTTCAATTTGAACACCTATTTCTGTGCCCAAATCGCTTTTGAAAAATTTCTAATATTTTTCCATTGTCTTAATTGACATTTGCAATCCATCACAATGTCTTCCATCAACTCTTCTGAACCTTTGCTCGACTATGGGGAAGCCCTCCTCGCAGGAGAGCAAGAACAGAGTAATCGGGAACATGACATCATGCTTTCCCAACTTTCTTCTTCGGCGAGCAATCTCCCTTTGAGTTCCACTCCGAGGCCTGAGGTCAGTTCAGTCTTAGCTGAAATAACCCAACCTCTTCCTCGCCACCTTCCTATTGGTGAGACCTCGGATGCTTCGCGATCCATGATTACCCCCAAGGACGTGGACCCATCTAGGAGCATTCAGCCTTCTTGCTCCGAAATCACAGTCCATAGACCGGAAACCCAACTCCAGCCTTTTGTCCAACAACAGAATTCTATCCCAAATATGAATTCCAGAAATTCCACTCAGGCGATCCGGCATAAAAATAAGAAAAGAGGAGCACGATCTCGTGCTAACTATAACCAGCGGAGGATCCTCAATTATAATGCGGGTACTTTTACTTGCCATGCTTAGGCCAGGCCCTCTGCGACATCCTCTTTGGAGGAGCTAGGTCATACAGAGGACGTAATCCCACCGGACAATCTTCAGTCCAACGTCCCCCCAACTTTTAGGGTATGACGGACTTAGTCTTTTTGTACGAAAATACTAGGGGGAGTGGCTGTGGGGATGTTTCCCTCTTTGCCTCCCTCAGGGCTTGGCCCTGCGTCGACAAATGGGTCGCAGACCAAAGTCCGCAACCCATACTAATTGTGCATTGCACGTAAAACGAACTTTATCGTCTGTATGCACTCATACAGACGATGCGTTTCTGTGTTTACCATTGAGGCGGTAAACTGAGGCAAGTGAGTATGTAATACTTACATACTCACTGACAGTATACATGCTGTGGTCCATATAAGGTACCGCATCGTCTTTGAACGATTGCCCCAGTTAGGAAGTACGCTTTGTGTACGGTTAGGCACTTAAACCGGCTGGCTACAGGTACCGAGAAATAATTCGGTCACCCCGCACGTAAATCACTGTCTCCCTCAAAGGTTCCATGAATGCCGTGTAGGTAGCATCTACCTACACCAAACAAGCCACACTAAACTTATTATCATATTTCTAAATTACCTGCATACTATCTGTTGATTTAAAATTCTCGCATCTGATAGTGGGTTATTGATTAAAAATGTTTTTTGAGATGACATCACATCACATGAATTAAGTTTTAAACAACTTCATGAAACAAATATGGTAGAGTAAAGTCTGGTAATATGGATATGTTTTTTTTTTAACCCATATAAATTGAGAATTATGCAAAATAAAAACTTTAAATTTTGTATATACATTCCTTAAAGGGTTTGGTATAGATATTATTAACCCCTGGTAACTACACTTTCTCTTCAAAAATTTTATCGCTTTTTTAAAAACAAAATTCAAATAAAACCAATATTTTATTTTATTTTAATGTCGGAATATTAAAAATTAGAGTAGATATCCAAATTATCTACAATAATCACACATAAGTATGTTATTTTTTGGTTTGACCCCAGCACAATCCTCAAGTGCCCATAATTCGCAGCTACTACTCTGAATCTATTTTTCTGCTGTTCTACTTTTAGAAAAGCATTCTGTGTCACAGCTGCTGGATGCATTAGGCATCATCTTTGGCTTCATTATGGGACTAAAACCATATAAAAAATTGGAAGGTAATATGGAAAGGACCTTTTCGCATTAGCCAATACCAAACTTTTTTACAATTTACAAATTTCAATAGCAACCAATGAAATATAATATATTTAAATTCAAATACAATATTCGAAAAAAGTACTTACTCCTCAACTGTCTGAGGAAAAAAAGGAAGATTGGAATCAGTTGATCTAAAATATTTTTTTTCTGCAAGTTGAAAATTATGATAAAAATATTTTCAACATGAAAAAAAAAAAAACAAATAGTGTTACAGATCAAAAATAGGGAAAGGAAATAAGTTATTACTTTCACATAATATGTTTATTTTCTGATTAATACTACTTATTTAACTTATCACCTTCCAAAGTGTGCTCTTTACTTTTTTAGTCAAGGCATCTTTCCTTATTTCCCAGCCTTTCCATATTACCCAACTTTACTTTATGTAGTTTACATCAGTAATATTCTGCTTTCTTATCCTCAGCTATCGAGCAATACACTTTTAATATTATTACGTCAACAAGAGTTTTTGTCAGACTCAGTCAGCATAATTATTTATAGTATGTTATTGTTAAAGTATGAAACACGTTTATTCATGAAATAACTAGTTATTTCTACAATACCAATTATGATTAGTTAAATGGTATAATATTCGCAGGGCTGGGTTTCCCATTAGCCTGCGAAGGCTCTACCAACAGGTGACAGATTTAAGAGGTGGCAAATTTTCAATTTTTCTTTAAATCCCCAAAGAAAAAATAATTTCTGCATTGCCATCTTACTGATGTTTAAATTCAAGGACGGTAAAATTTTTAAAGCCTAAAAGCAGCAAAAACTCATACTCGGCACTGAATATTCATCAATTATACACTCTTACTAGTTATTTCATAAATTAATGGGCAGCCGAAAGGGAAAGTATAAAATTCAAGCTGAGGATAAAAGATACTTCTGATGAGGCTTACCATACATTCCAGTTTGAAGCAATGGTCCTTGTGTTCCGGCTGATTGAATTTCATGTCCCTGTCTCCCACTGTTCTCCTTTTTTTCTCCAATAAGAATTTTAGTAGGTACCTAGATACCTATTTGGTAAAATTGATTTTTTTTTTGTGGGACCCTGTTAAAAGGTGAAATAATTAATCCATTTAACCTGAAATAATATGAATGGTCTAAAATATGGTCGGTACATTTTTGGAATTAAAATAAGAATTAAGCTAACAAGAAAAATTTTTCACAAATAAATTTTTTTAAATTTTATTTTTGCTATAAAATTTTTAATTTCGAACCAAAAGCTCCAAAATTTGCTAAAAATATTTAATAATATAATTTATTGCAATATGGTATTAATTTTTGTGCAGATTGGACAAACAGTACTTGTGAAATACCTTGTTGTGAGAAGTATTCACACATAGAAGGTAGTCAACAGCTTTGCGTTTTTAGCCACATCATACATGAATGTATGGGAGAGCCAAATTCAAGGCAAACACTGGCAATTTTGTAGCCCGTTTTGTGAGTTTATAAAATGGATTTGGCACACGCACACAGATACACATATTTACATATAAATATGGTATTATGTCATACATTACATTGTTTTCTGTTTCTGTAAGGTGATAAGAAATGATTCAGTGCATTTGGTACCACCTTGTGACATCACCGAGATCTTTATAAGGTAATTCATCATGGTCTGTACAATGTATCTTACCTGTACGTATGTACAGGTATGAACATACAAACGTACATGCATGTATTAGTTTAATGTCATTGAGACAAAAATATGACAGCCTTTTGGCGGTAACTGTTGTCAAAAGGTACAAGCCCCTATACCTCATAGGAGTATTGTCCCCACAGTACTTTTATAAAATTAATTTTTTTCTCAATTTTAAAAGAGGAAATGGTTTCAGAATGGGTAAATTTAGGTCAGAAGTTACAGAATTTAATGCTTTTGTTTAATTTCATACTTTAACTGATTATTACTCGTTAATAGATGAAATTATTACTTATATTTTATTAATTTCCTAGTTGAAGTGTGAAAAATATAATTAATTATATACTTTCCTAATTAAGTTATATGTGTAGAATCAATTTGCATACTTAAGTATACGATCGCGTTCAGTGCATAATAGTAACTAAACTTAATTCACAAATATTTCTAGACTCAATTCATTTCTTATCACACCGTTATAGGACTCAACTCAAGTACGTCGTTGGAAAGGATTTCTGACATTATTCTTAATATTGCGAATTAAAATATAGGTTCCTAGGTAATCTAAACCTATTTTCTGATTAAATTTGGTATCTTATGAGTCGCGTATGTTTTGAAAGGAGGTATTTTCTAATGACGAAACAGTAGGAATCACCCTCTCGTCCAAAAATTGAAAACACTGTCAAATTCTTGGAAAAATTGAGAACAACGAATTTAGTTGAATTGTTTAATGCATTATTCACTTAACATTATAAATTATGGCAGTGGTTAAAAAAGAGAAAAGAAAAGAAGAAAAAAGAACTTCAGGTGGAAATATTTAAAATACCTGGAAATAAGTGCGTAATAGAAAAACAATACATATAATTATTATTTTTAGAGGACTGGGCTCCAACTCATTTTTGTTAATAACAGTCAATTTTCAAGCCGCGATTTAAGCCGAGTACTACTCGGTAAAGTTAAAAATGCGTTTTTAATGGAATTTCAAATATATTTCCCTCTCTTCCCCAAAAAATTAAATTAATATTTAAATTTTGTACCAATTTTATATTAGTTGAAAAAATTTCGTCAGCAAAAGACTTTTGTGTGGTTTTGTGACTAATGAATTGGGAAATAATTCGTCTGGGAAAATGTCAGGTGCTGGGCGTTTAATCACGTTTCATTTTCATGCACGAAACTTGAGATGAAAAAAAAAAAAAAAAGTTCGAGCTTTGGGCGAAAAGAAAATGACAAGAAGACAAATGATACGGTTATATTTTATAACCGAAAATATAATTGATTGATATACCTGTTGATTGTTTAATGGAATAGGTTACCGTATTTTTTCTCTCTGCATCGAATAGTCTACATGATTACACATGAACTGGCATGAAAAAATGATTAAGGCTACACACATTTAATGTCGTCGATGGTTGCTGTTTATTTTTTCTCAGTTCAAGAATTCATCGCAGCAGGAAAATGGGAACTGGGTCTAACAGTCTGTTTATTTCATTTTAAATGAAAACACAGGGAGATGAGAGAGAGATTACTTTAGCTTTTATGGTTTCATGGTTTTTTCCTTTTTTCTCTCTTTTTTCAATTATCAATAACATCCAAATATTATAGTTCTTATCAAAATTTCTATTCTCTTCAACGTAGTTCAATTTTCTTTATATTCCTAAACAATGAAAGTATTATTGTTGGTCATTATATCATTGTAGTCTTACATTTCCACATGAAATTCATTTCATTTTTTTGGTTTTTTTAATTTTTAATTTATTTTTTGATAGAATTTTCCGTCATATACGCCAGAAATACAATGAATTTTCCGTAAAAATTTAGATTTGAGGTAATTTACTGGTAACATAATAAGCCTCGAACCAAAAATGTCTCCGTGTTTGAACGTCATTATAAGACGTTAATGTTTTTTCTCTAAAGAATAGGACAGCAAATTTTTTACGAAACCACAGTATTATAATGATGTGTGAATCTTGATTTGAATTTTGAATCATTTTTTATAATATTTATGATTCAGTTTTCAGTTTTTCTGTCCACAATTCAATCCACTCATTTTGTCCATTTTTTCGGCCGAGCAAGGTAGCTGTCACCCATCCCTGCTCACTGCGTACGCCCTTCAATACATCTTCTACATCAGGTGTATGCTTTAACCCTATATTTCAGTATTATTGTTGTCATTTTTATTCAATACTTGTTTCATGATTTGATGTACCTACTTGGCTAAAATATTAATCAATCAAAATTTCGGAGGTTACAGAGCTCCAACGACCATACCTATAAGTAAATTGTGAATAAAAAAATGTATTACAATATTTTTTGACTATAGGGTGACTAGTTTTTCTCCTATAGTAACAATCGTTTCTCACTCATCTATAGATTATGATAATATTTGATGCAGGACTACTTTCTATTCTACCTTATTTAATTTCATCCAAAGAAATGGGTAAATTTATAGATTTTCATCGATTCTGCAAAGCAGAAATATGGTTATTGTTTTTTTAGAAATTGTTGTCGTCATTTTAAAGCTTTACGTAAATGAAAAAAACGCTGATTGGCCTTCTTTTTTTTTTTCTGTTTGTTTCAAAAACAGTCGCAAAGGAAACAATATTTTCATTTCAGAAAATAATCTAAGAAAAAAAATATGGTTAGAACTTGAGTCGATCAGTGTAAAAATCGTTATACCTACTTATTTGGAACTCAGAAAATTTTTGTTTTTGACAGCTCTTAATCGATTTTCATTGGTAATAAAGACTTCCTCTTGGAGTTGTTTGTGTATATATATATATATATATGTATAATTCAGGTAAAAAATATATTTTACCGATTTTTTTAGAGGCTGGTTTATTTATTTTTGAAATTTTGGTTGTGTATTCATTTTAAAATAAGGGTAGTGCTTGTAGGCAATTTTTTACAATCAAAAGGTTTCCATCATTCTCGATTCTTGAAGTAATTATTTATTGTAACATTACTTGTTTCTACTGTCACAAATTTAATCTTTATTATACCATAGGTATCATCATTTTGCAAGAAGAGTGGAAACTAAGAAAATGTAGTTTTGGAAAAAATCGATTTGAATTTTTTATTTATATTTTTCAAGTAAAACTTTCTTTTTTGATAAATTTTTCGGGGCCACTAGTCTACCGATTGTTTAAAAATGACGTTCTTCAGAAGATGTGTCCTTTTAGACTTTATTCGTGTGGTTAAGTAAATTAAAGTTTACCATTTTTGAGCTCTGTTCCTCTATTTGTTGGTAAACAAGAGAATTATATTCCTCACTTTCATATGTTGGATCGGTAGTGGTTCTAAATAATCGCTTCTGATCCTCCATTTTGTAATTTGAGGTAAAATTCAGATGTATTTAACGAAAAAAAGTGAATGTTTTTGTTCGCGTGTTTTTTTTTTTGAATGGCAAACGAAGAGATGCAGTCAAATTTTTCTTCTCAATTCATTGGGATATGTGAGATATAGTCTTCATTTAACATCTATAAACCATCTTTCTTCTATACTTTTTTCTTCGTCACTATTATAAATAAATTGAAGTTGCTTTCTTTTCGTCACAGCATTACACCTTTTTTGGTTGACGGATTTGCCCAAAATTTAAACCCCATATAGATGCTTATCGTTAGATGGTTTCTGTGCACTTTTGTTTCGAAAGCTTTGTTCTGAAAGCTATAATAAAGTTTGAAAGAATAAATTCTCATCCTGTTCTTTTCAAAGTTATTTCTGAGTTCTACTTGAAATGGTTTTTATAAAGCACTGCACATGCAGAGTAGTACAGACTGGAAGAAAAGCCGACAAGATCATTTCAAGTTGAAGAAGTAGGTATATCTAATGAATGTTGAGTAATCAGGAATGTAATAAATTACTGAGTATGAGATCACATACGAAGTGATAGTTGAATGAATGAGTACAGTATAATCATGGACGAATATATTTGAAAATTTTTCAAATCACTATCAGCTCTATTATTTTTCGCTGTTGGAGGTATCGGATTAATATACTAACAGGCCTATTATATTATTATTTATATTATAGGTACAATTCTTGTTGTAATTAATGACTTATCTTTTTTTTTTTTTTTTTTTTTCATTAATTGGGTCTTTAATTGTAATGTCGGGTAAATTTATTTATTGTGGTTAGCCGAAACAGGAGTTTCTTATTACGACTGACAATCAGCAGATAGTTACAAATGTTACAACTTTCACCAATCTTGACAAGCAACAGAGAAATAGATTCAACCATTTGTGCAACTCATAAAATTCTAATATATAAATTAATAACAGTTTATATTTATTAATATTCGAAGACAACCGATAATTTATTGTAATTCAGAGATGAAGGCACACATTCAGCGGTCGAGTCTTGTTAAGAACGCGTAACATTCTTACTATTTTTTCACTTTTGAAACTCCGTTCTACTGTATATAAATGTTGCACCATCAAGATTCAAGATTTATATGCAAATATTACTATCAAATTTCTTTGAAAATATTAACAAAGTCGAACATAAAAATTGGAACACCAGTTTTTGCTCTTACACCTTATAATCATCATATAAACTATACTATTCCTATATTTTGTTTTCAAATCCAACTCGACTTGGATGTAGAAAGCTCGTCGAAATATTTTCTTCTATTTCTGCCATGTGGACCATAATCTTTTTTCTGAATACTTTATAGTTGTTCAGATTAAGGATCTTTTTCCATATTTTTTTACCATAGTTTTTTGCAATTCTTTATTTGTTTTTTCCTTTTAATTGTCTTTTCTTCTCTAGCTATTAATTGTGGCAAGTGTTTAAACTTATTCTGTTTTCATCCAAAATTATTTCTGTTTATCTCTATTTCTATTATCTTTTTCATTCTTTTTCCTAAATAAGCCCCAATATCTGCACTTGTACAATATTTTGTCGTTATCCCCTTGTACTTCCTTATTCTATATCCAAATTGTTGAAATATTTTTCTCACACCTCTAATTTTCTCTTTATCCAAATCTTTATAAATTTTTTGCTCTTTCTTACAAAATTATGAAATTTCAAGGCAATTTCATATTTTTTGTAAACCACTTTTGTCTTCACCCAATCCTATTTTTCCTGTCTGTATAAACCATTGTTTCCAATCAATTTTCTCAGTCTTCATGATCAGTTTTTGTTTGTTCAATTACTCTTTCAGTTCATTCAGTTCATTTGCTATTCTATGTTTGTTCTATTCCAAGTTGTGTTTCTAATCCGGACTTAGTTTTGTGAGCTATGTCTCCAGTTTTCATCTTATTCAGTTTCCTATTGTTCAAAATATTTTCTATCAAAATTAGTTCTCTGTTCTTTTCGGTATACTTGAGATTTTTCAAGTAATAGTTCAATTTTGGTTTGGTAAATTGCACAGTCCATTATGCAGAAGTGTACCTACTTATTAAAATTTTGTATTTTGACTTGTGGGATTTTCCTTGTGGAAAATACTGTTAACTCGTGGGAAATTGTGTAAAAATTCTATGGATAAATATTAATATCCATAGTTTGGTTCTCAGGTTCTGGCTAAAATCAAAATAAAATATTAACTTGTCACAAAATAATTTTCCAAGTCAAACAAATTAATACTTACCAAACTTACCTGCTGACTTACCTTTTGATGTTTCTTTTGATAATCTACTTGAGTTTCTGGAATCTGAAACAAAAAGAAAAAACAGACGGTTAAATTTTATAAAAGTGACGAAAGTGCTTTTTTGAATCTAAAATAAAAAATCGTTCTTCCTGAAACAAAAAATTATGTACTATAAAAAATAAATTCAACTTACCAGAATATTTTTGGCTCAGTCTCACAATTTTTCCTTGTCCGTGGTGATTTCAAAAATGGAACAAAATTTTATTCACTGAAAATCTTGGTCAAAATCCAAAACATATAACAAAATTTTCTGGTTTCCAGTCAATTTTCAAATCTGTATCGTCAGTAGTCAAATGGTCCTCAAGGTATTCAACTGTAATCTATAGTTCAATGTGTTGTCAGACAGTTTCTACAAATAAAAACCTCCTATATCCAGTTGAATTCATCAAAGTCAATGGTAGCAATATAATCAAATTATATGTATACTTGAACTTAATAATTCTGGAATATGAAAGCATGTTACCATTTGTAGCTATTATCATCAATGAACTGCATATCAATCATTTTAATTGTTTTACTTAATTTTATTAAGTTTTGATTTGTTTATTTTCACATGTGTTGAAATGTATGAGGAGATGTTGAGTTATTAGTGGTTACATCTGGTGGGTAAAGTCAAGTATGAAGAAATAATTTTTAATTTACCATTCAAGAATTTGAAATGGTTAGCCGAAGAATGGGTTTTAAGTGACTAGGATCTTTGGCTTATCCTGGGAAAATATTGTATTAAAAAATTGTAAAATGTGAAATGGTTTTCATGTGTGCATGTGTGTTGGAAGGGATTGTGGAGTTGGTTGAACAGTGAAGTAGTCCCCTTAGCGTACCACACCTGTGAAACTTAAAATTTCTGAATACCTATATTGTTTTTTTTTGAAAACTAAATGTAAGTAAAGGAAAGTCATCAACTTAAAACAATAAATGTACCTATAATATTTATAATATGGTGTAATTTATCATAGATCCTGTAGACCCATCCTGTCAAAATAAGAACTGGTAAGGACTTGTAAAAATTTTTGATTTTTCAATTTTTCATGTTTTATGTACCTAACTATAGTTTAAGAAAATTTCCTTAAGTCTTTAAGATATTTTCAATACGAAATGCTATCCTTCCTTCTTTTCACAATCAATTTAGTTAATACTCACAAATCGGTTCTTATTCAGCTCATCTTGTACAAACTGTTGTTGAGACAAAAGAACTATAAAGCTATAATACGAGTATAATGAACAGTTTAATTATTGGTATTCTGAAACATGGGTATCATTCGAAGCCGTATATCGGTATTTTCACAATAAATATAACACGTTTCATCATCCATGATTTAGGTTACCTATCTAATTAGGTCTCGTTTTCAAAATCTTTGAATGAAGATAGAAAAAAATTAATTCTCGTGAGGTTTTTGTGACGTTAAAGGAGAATGATTTTTGGTTATAAAGGTTTTTGGTTTTAGTGTCACTCATGAAAAGGACAAAAATAATTTTTTTGTCATTCACTGGAGAAATGATTATTTTTTTTGGATTTCATCCAAAATACAGTACGCTTTACCAACTAAAATGCACGGTGTCAAATTTATTGCCACCAATGGGGCCAAGTAAGGCTGTTAGGTTAAAATTTAAACTTAACTTTAGGGTTAGTGTTGCGTTCGTGCCAAAATGTACCCTCGACATTGCGAATTATGTAGAATAAAGTGGCGCAGCGTTTTTTTCTCATCATCTCGCCAGAAAAAAAAAAGAAAACGAACATTTCGCTTGTATAATTTCTCCAAATCGATAATCGCTTTTACCATTTTTGAGCTGAAGATACTTTGCAGGTTTCTTAGTGGTACGTTATGCTGAAGTCCATATTTTCAGGGAATTAGATGTATCAAACAGCGCAATTTTCTTCGTTCAGAAGTTGATTATGTTTTCTTCGTTAGATTAACTTAATAAGTTTATTTATTAGTAATAAAAAAGGCGAAATACGTTTTGAGTATGTCTCAAACGACTTTTACTGGCGTATACACAATTGGTTTTAGAAAGGTCATTGCTCTATTCGCTCCAAAAAAAGACACTTGAATTAATGATGAAATTTGTCGATTTGTTATGCGTTACTGTAGGTAGAATGGACAAAGTAACAATTTATTGATAAAAAATAATTTATTATTCAAGGTAAAGCTCAGTAATTGTATTGATTTGTTTTTCCTTTCATTCAAACGAGCCAGTATTTTTTATCAGTTTTTGAACAATTTTTTGGGAATTTCAAAGAAAAAGTTTGATTACGTGAGTTAATGGTTTTTCTCTTGCTCTCTCACCTTTCACTATAGGTAAACTTACCTTAGGTGCTCTTTCTCTCCGTTAGGAAAATACTTATAGGTACTAGGCCGTTTCACGAATTAAAAAAATGAATGAAGAGAAACTGAAACCAGTACAACACAAAAGAATAAAAAGTTCGTTAGTGATAAATTTTTCACCCCACTTCTTAACATTCTATGTCGGACTACGTTTATTTTTCTCTTCATTGCTGGTCAAATTAGAGAGTATATTTTTATTATTATTTTCTAATAGACCAAGTGAGTACCTGACCTACCTATTTTTGTATTCTTTCTCACAAAACATAAACATTATGTTTTAGCGAAATTCACGTTAAAACAATTGAACTAACTGAAACTAAATTTTGCAAAGTGTTGGAATATAATATATTCAATGTCTGCACCAAAGTTCTCGAACATTGATTGTATGACCATTAAAGCTGCAAAAATTACAGATAATGAGATGAATAGGACGTACCGTCCGCCTAATCTGGACCAAAATTAATAGGCTTCATACTTTCTGTATCCAAAAAAGTGTACCAGATTTCATAACTATCGGATAAAAAATTGTGAGCAGTACCGTATTACATAGAAATGTGAATATATATATACGGTACATAAGAATTTTAGCTAATATAGTGCTAAAATTTTCTTGGCTTCGTGAAACGAAAAACGAACCTACGATTACATCTGGGCCTGAATATCAAATAAATTTTGATACGTAGATTTTCTACCAAAAACTACGTAATAAGTAGGTTGGATGGTTTTGGTTTATCTGGAAATTTAATTTTTTTCTTGGAAAACTTAAACGTTGAAATTTTGCATAAAAATTTGAGAAGAATTTCTAGAGGGAATGCGGGTAATCAAATGAAACAGGAACATAAAGTTTACTTTTTTTAAAAGCAAAGTTATGATATTTGATTTATCGATCATTCATTATTTTGAAAGCCGTAGAAGCGTTAAATTTTCTAAAAAATTATCAAAAATAATGAGAAAAAATCAAAATTCAAGAATCAAACAATAATTTTATTCGAAATTACTAAGAATTTAAAAACGTGCAAAAATGCTCTAAAAATTTTCAATGATCATCAAAAAATTATTAAAATATGAAAACAAATCAATAGGAATCTATTAAAAATATATTAATGGATAACTTAGAGTAATTATTCAGTCTATAATAATTCTTAATCATATTACTTAAACATTGTGATGAATTAAACAAAAAGGAAATCCGTCATCAATGAATTATTAGAAACTCGCATTTAGTATCTATCAATCAGTTAGCTGTATTGAGGTATTATTTTTTGTAATTTATCCACTTCTCATACAAAACATAGATACCTACTCTACAGTCTTTATGTAATTTGAATTTTTATTTTCTGTTTGAGTTAAAAAAAGATGCATAAAAATAATTTATTTTCAACACATACCACAAAGTAGACGATTTTGCGTTTTTATTTGTAATACAAGGGTATAAAGTAGGTGATTTTGATCCGAGTGTGATTTTTGCAGCATGAGCCGAAGGCAAGTGATGTAAATCACACAAGTATCAATCACCTACTATATACACGTGTGTCACAAACTATTTTTTGCAACACTCCTCCCATTAAAAAACAAAAAAAAAAACAAAAAAAAACAAAAAAAAACAAAAAAAAACAAAAAAAAACAAAAAAATTGAGTTAAATTAATATTTTTATAAATGAGAAACATGTAAGTGTAAACAATCCCTTATCTTTAAACCAAACATCGTGGCATAGTGACTTTAATGGTGCTGGCACAGGGCCGGATTTACAGCTCCAGCTACCGGGTACAACAAAATTTTTGTGGCCCTTCTTTTTTCAGTTGCTGGGAAAAATAGCGTTGGCAAAGTGAGCTCCCCCCACTCGTTCGATGTTTGCAGCACTCACCTACAGCTTGAGCTGCAAACTCGAACTCGTCGAGGATTGCTCACTTTGCGCTCATATTTCGAAATATATAACTTCTCTGAAGCCAAATGTTGAATATGAATCGTTTCGTACTTCAAATATAGTTTCTTGAAAAAGATGAAAATGAAAGAAAAAAGAAAAAATTTGGTTTTTAAAAGCGAAAGAAAGGTTTCTCAAAAAAGAGGCTATCATGAACGATGTAAAAAGAAAAGTATTCAAGCAGAACACGACTAAAATTACGTAAAGGACATGAAAAGAGGAAGAAAAAGAAGAAGAAAGGGAGTGTTGAAAGGTGTAATAAAAATTTACTTTTTTTGCGTTTAAAAAAAGAAGAAAAAAAACAACAACAAAAAGGAATCCATGTTTTCCGCTTTCTTCTTTTTCCGAACACTTTAAACGCTGATTTTGATGACCGAAATTAAATTACTGCTTCCCTTTGAATAATTTATTTTTCGTTTACCTTCATGATTACACTTTGGTATTTTTTTTTTTTTTTTTAAACTTTGTCTGTGTTACAAATTCGAAGTTTTATTCCCGGCATGTTGGGCCTGGAGATTCAATTTAGCCTATTCGTATATGAGGGGTGAAGTTCTTGAAAAAGGTGTCCTGTGTCTTTCGGGTACAAATTCACCAAAAAAAGATTTAATTTACATTGTTTTTGTTTGAAATATACTGTGTGATGTTATTTATTGAAGAAACTTCGTATTTCTTGTTCAATTTAAAAGTCAAATACCTCGTACTCACAGTATTTGAAAGATATAGTTATAGTGAAGAATTGGTATCAATATATTGCCATATAGCATCGTGCATTTTGTAGAATCAGATAGGTACCTGGATTAGAATAGTAATGAATCGAGAGAACGAATTAAAAATGCACTCTGCCCTTTAAAAAGATCCGAATAACGAGGGTGGTAAATTGTAAAAAAACAATTACCATAGTGATTCGCCCGTTCTGATAGATTCTTTGTCATTTCTTCATATCCCACGGATTTCAACAATTTTGTAAAATGCACGAAAATTGTTTGTCACCCAGATTATACTTATGGAAAACTGAGCTTCACCTAAACAGAAATAACCCTAATAACTTATGTCCATTGAATGTCGAAAAAAATTAAAGAATGTTGTCTGCAAAGCATAGTGGTTAGGTAGGTACTCGACATCAAAATTGTGAGGTCGTTTTCCCTCACTCCGATATTTTATGCAAAAAGGATGTTGCTGGTTTCAAATGAAAATCGAGTGAGGAGTTCACATTGAATGTGGATAGTATTCGGAGCCAGTACAGAGGTATGCATTCGTATGCAAAATCACACCTGAGAGATATAAGAAGTATCAAGAAAATTACTAATTACTATGTACTTACACAGTAGCACCTGAGAGAAATTAGTAGACAAGCGGATAGAAGAGGAACCATTCGAAGAGTAAAATGAATTATAGGTATTGATCGGCACAACAAAATTTGAGGATTCAGACTGCTATCTTTGAATAAAGAATAGGAATATAAGTAAATTAATGTGCTTCGAGAGCCAACAATGGATTGGATTTTGGCACAACTGGAATTTAAAACAAATTCCGGCTTTATGAGATATGATTAGATAGATGAGTTGTAGTCTGGTCAATGAACGCTCAGAAAGGAGTTTGAGATAAACCTTTTTTAGCAGTTTTTTGCCTTTGAGTATTTATTTATAGGTATTTTGAGACGAGTAATTAGGATTCAATTCTCGAATCTGCGAGGTGAGCTTGTGGTATGCCAGGGGGGCCTTTACAGCGATCCTCCTTCAGTCCCTACAAAATTCTCTGAACCAGCTTTCTTTTTTAAAACACACAACCATGGACTTTGGAAAATTCATACACAAAGGACAGTGGCCACAGAATTACCACTGCCCAACCGGATAGCCTGCCAGATGTCCTTGGACCCGAATTTATACCTTGCATAGATAAAAATTTTTATATCTATAAACTATAGGTTTTTTGATTTCCATGGAATTTCACTTACTTGATTGACATCCTTGATTGAAAACGCAAAGAAATACCACTAAAGTCAACCTATTTGCCCAAGGAAGAAATTTCAACACATGATTAATTCACTTTTCATGTTTAATGAAATAAAAAATTCATCTGTTCAGACATCATTAGAATACATATTACCTCTTCAAAGAGAGAAAACGAACTGTGTAATGAAGCACTTACAAATGGATTATTTTCAGCAAGAGAGAAAATAAAATAAATTAAGTAGGGGTATGGAAAAAACCAGTTATGAAGATATACATGTATTATATTGAGATACTATTCCATGGACAGACGAATTTGGTAGGAGAAATAAAATAGAATATAGTATAAGGAAAGATAAGATGTTGAGGAAAAACCAAGGAAAAAAAGAAGAAACCAAAAGAATTGTACAGAAACGTGAATATTCATGTTTCTGTACATGATAGTTTGTAAAGAAATAAGAAAAAGATTGAAAAAATATGGACAGTTCGTGGAAAGTAGTAAGAGTGGTATTATAATTTTTAAAAAGGAAAAATATAAAAATGTATGTAAAAAGAACAGGGCTATTGTAGGACGGATGCGTCAAGCTTACTTCAGGGTATCACAAAATATATCTTTTGTCTCGGTTTATATCTCAGAATCAATTGATCGCCAGTCAAAAGTTGTTTAATATTTACAAAAATAAATCAGATAACATTTTCGACAGAAATTTTTTTATCCATATTTTCGTATCTCTTTTTAAGGTATCCGCCTGTCAAAGTATTATTTGTTCCGTTATTTCTAAGTCCATTTTTAGGTACACTTCGGGTTTTCTGTCATATTTTTGAAGGAAAGGGCTATTTTTATTGTTGAATTCCGTGGATGGAAAATTATTATATATTAGTAAGCTTACCTACATAAAATACTAAATGGAATTGTTTTAGTTGGAAATTTTATAAGTTTTATTTTTAGGCTACGCCTACATAACTAACAACAAACAACACTTTTTGTCACAGCAAATAAACTTTTGGCGATTTCAATTGAAATTGTAGTGATAAAAATACAAAAAGTAGTCGTACACCGAAAGGAAGTACTTTTTTATCTTTATATTCCACAGTAGACAGAAAACAGCAAAAACAAAATAGTTTTTTTTTGCTATTTGATGTTTACCACAAATTTGGTGCCAACAGAGTTTTGCTGTGAAGTTTTGTAGGTGTCTTCATTATTTTGTTTACACTGGTTTGAAGTTGCTGTTGTTGCTTGCTGTTTGTTACGTTGGCGTAACCTTATACATCATAACTTCTATGTAACACCCAACCAAAAAATACGCTATATTTAGTGTCACTTGACTGTACCAAAAGTAGAAAATTTTAATACGACATGAAAAAATATTGTTAGGCACATGCGCACTTTTGAGTTGACTTTTTTGCACAGTTCGACTGTTTTCTCAGTTTTTTGTTTTTTAAAAAGTAAAATTTATTACCTAATTTAATTATTTGGTTCAAAAAATAATTTTTTCCCTCTATTTTCTGAGGTTGGGGTAGTGAGAGGGGTGCGGAGATTCTTTGTTTGAAAAAAAGTAAAATTATTAATTATTATTTAGTTCTAAAAAAAACACAAATATTTGCATTTTTATCTTTTTCTTTTTTTTAGGGAGTATGGGGTGTTGCGAAAAATAGTTTGTGACATACGTGCAAAATAGGTGATTGATACTCGGGTGATTTGTAGTGTTGCAAAGTTCACACTCATTTCAAAATCACTTATTTTTTGCACTTATAGGTACATATCACAAATAACTATTGGCCTATACAATAGACCATCCTCGAGATATTTGCGGAGAATCGAAACAAGTGACACATTTTTCGACGCCTAGGTGTTAGCTTACCTCGTAGATTCGAGGACATTTGGTAAGTATATTCATCTTCGAGCATCTCGAAACAAATACCGCAACTCCAAAGTTCCAAAAGGTCTGTTTAACTATTATGTTTTCCATTCGGAAAAGTTGAAACTATACAGAGAACAGCCTAAAAGAAGGAAACCGATAAAATTAGACTACTTTTACAATTTAAAGGGAGCCAGTAGAGATAAACCTGTACTCGAAATTTTCTCGTAAAAATTAACCATTTGATTAATCTCTGTTGTATTTGCAATTGCTAAAGATCGTTGTCAATGAAATTTTTAATTAATATAATTAGAAGTAGATAAGGATTTTGAAAAAGTTCTTTAGTATACTTTATTCAATTTAATTCGGACAGACGTATTATGAAATTCATAACTCTTTATATACATATATATATGTCAGCAATATTTCTTTGGGAGTGAAGGACTAGTCTAGAACCTGAAAAGATAAAGAGTCCAATGATTTTTATTTGATATAGTTCTTCTATATATGGAAAAAAAAGAAGAGAATCATATCGTCCAAATTATCAGTTTTGTTGAGAAACATCTCTTATCGTATGACAATTTAAAACTTTCATTATCTTGGGAGAAGTATTCATTTATATTATGCAAACTTTTTTTAAATGACTGTTAAATAAACGACTATCTAACAGCGTCAGCCGAGTCGACTTTGTAATTGAAAAAAATGAATGAATTTTCAAAACTAGTTTCACTTAAATAGCATTTCGGAAAATTTGTTTCGATGAAATTGAAAGAAGCCTAAATTTACTGCATTTTCAAGTTAATCTCCTTTTTCTCTTTTGAATAATATTATTTTTTTAATTAAATATTATTAAAAGAAGAAATCGTGAAAATAGAAGTAAACTTTTCGGTGAAGCTGTTTTCATTTAAAGTTACTGAAGAGACTGTGAAAAAACTGATTTACATTTAAATTTTTGATTGGCCAAGCAGCCCTTCTTACATTTGATGAAGTACTCCGTACATTAATCATACTGGAAATGAACTGTGGAATACCTTGTCGTGAGAGATATTCTCACCAGAAGGAAATTCTACAGAATTTAAGCGTGTTCAGCCACTTCATACAAACGTATGGGTAAGCCAGAACCAAACCGAACACTGGCGATTTTAGAGCCAGTTCTGAGAGTTTTTATACCGGTTCTGGCATATGCACACAGACACACGTACGTAATGTATTACGTACGTTGTTAAGCACGGCCAGGTCGCGTCATCCCCTACTATCGTAGGTGACGGCTGGCCGGTTCGTGTACGAATCGTGACATTGATTGATGGATGACGTCACAATTCGGTACTCGTACATTACCTGCAAGTATTCGCAGGTAATTACGATCGAACGTAATTTCGTGTGTTCGGTTAACGTCGCAAGGACGATAAGTTGGCCTGCCCTTTTTGGCGGCAACTGTCGTTGAGGGGTCCAAGCCCCTTTTCCTCATACCGATGAGTCCCCACAGCTACTCCCCCCCAGTTTTTGCACCGCAAGAACGACCAAAAATGCGCAAGGCCTGGGGGACATGCGGGTTTACTTTCGCCTCTGGTCAGCCTCCCACTTCGCCAGGGCGCTGCCTACCGCGGCTCCGACGCACTCGTAGGATTCCCTACGGGCGTATGCTTGGGCCAGGTAATTTGCCCGGCTGCCTTCACCCCTATGCCTCGGTTTGGTATTTTTTGTGTGAGCATAGGGGTGTCAACGGGAGTGAGGGGGTAGCGGACGTTTGAACGTCGGCTTCCTGTGCATCGGAGAGTTCAAATTCTCCGTTGCCCAGGTGGCCATCTTTGCCCGCTTGTTCGCGGCCCTCTCTGCCGTAAACAAGAATCTCATGGGCTCCTGTTTCTCCTCGGGTTTCGGCTCCGGCTTCGGGGGTTCCAGAGTCGGAGTCGGCTCCTTCGGGGATCGGGGAGGTGAGATTGTCGGAGGCAGCGGAGTTGTCATCTCCGCTGGGACATCGTCAACCGGAGGAGCTGTGTCCATCAGCAGCTCCTCTTCGATCCTCTCCAACTCCGTCTTCGTTTCGGTCTTCTGCTGAGTTTTCGTGTGCTCAGCAGTTTTCCGGGCGAACTGGAAGTTGGCGGATTTCGGGATAGGAATTGGTAGTAGTGACATCACAGAATAGGTTAATTTAGGAGAAGGCACCAAAAATATTGTATCAGAAAACACGTCCAAGTATTCTGGCAGTTCTGAAATGGGTGATTTTACTTCATTTTTTGATTTACCATTACAGTTATTTTTCTTTATTTTCGAATCTTCTTATCGACACGTAGAGGGGATAGCGCTTAAAATTCTCGGCCGTATACAAGTTTTCCGGTTAAGTTCTGATCGGTTTAAGCACAGTTATGCCTGAAATAAACTCAGTGAATATAATTTTTCGAATTTTCAGTACAAAGGAATCTCCGTTTGTGACGTCACATCGTAGAGATGATCTTTGTGTTTAACGGTACTCGCACGTTGCAATATTTTGTTTCCGTATTGCACGTGGGTTTGTTTATTCCTGTCTTCTTCTTTTTGTTGGCATTCCTCGTTTGCTTATCTCCGGAGTTTCTTTTGTCTCACGGAGTTCCGATATTCCCCGTATTTTTAGCGGGTTTCAACTTTCGTAGCGGATATTACTTTTCGGGAGTAAATTTTATTTTCTTCGCATTAACCTCTCAGACGTGCGAGAAGGGCGGGAATTTTACGTTTTTTACTGCCAGGGGGCCTGCCTCTTTTACGTGGGCATAAGGGGGCCTCGGGATCGAATGTTTTAGTGGTAACATCGTCCGAAAATTGTACTGATTTCTTGGGTTTTTTCTGTTGTGAGGTATTTTTCTCACTTTTATCGACAGATTCTTCCGTTTTTGTTTCGGAATCCGTCTGCATGTTTTCTGGGTTCTCCTTCTGTAACCTTTTGATTCTTTTATCGTCACTTACCAAGTATGCAGGCTTCAATCTGTCGATTGAAATTGTTCGAGGTTCGCCTGCAATGAGTATCACAAAGTTTTTCTCATCTCGTGATACTACTTTATAAGGACCGGCGTATGGTTTCTCCAGCGCAGATCTCATTTTTTCGTCTCTAACAAATACGTGTGACGTATTAGCCAAGTGTTTCGAGACGTAAATCTTGGGCTGGCCATGACGAGCTGCCTGTTTTAGAAAATTGTTGGCATCATTTCTTATGTTTTGTACCATAATTTCGGGGCTAACTTCTTTCGATTTTGTGAAGAAGTCCCCTGGAAGGCGTAGCTCTTCGCCGAACGCTAATTGGGCTGCAGAGTGACCTGTATCGGTTTGTAGGGCAGATCAAAGGCCTAAGAGGATGGTAGGAAGTATTTCTACCCATCTCTTAGTATCATGAGACATGATGGAGGCTTTGAGAGCTCTATGCCATCTCTCGATTTTGCCATTGGCTTGAGGATGGTAAGCTGTGGTATGACTGTGTTGAACACCAAGCTTATTTGCCAGCTCTTTTAAGAGCGAGCTCTCGAATTGGCGACCTTGGTCCGTAATTATGACTTCTGGTACGCCATACCTTGCAATCCAGGTATCGTATAACCTTGCAGCTACTGTTGGAGCTGACATCTCGTGTAGAGGGATTGCTTCCAGCCATCGTGTTGCCCTGTCTATTATCGTCAACAGGTATCTGTGTCCTTGAGATGGTGGCAATGGGCCTACCAGATCCATGTGAACCGTTTTAAACCGCTGTGTTTGTTTGAAGGATTTGAGGGGCAAGCAAGTGTGTCTTCCAACTTTGGATTCTTGACAGTTCAGGCAACTGCGAGCCCATTTGTTGCAGTCAGACTTCATTCGTGGCCATACAAATCTTTCCGAAATTAGTTTAGCACTACATTTTGGCCCAGCATGTGACAGATTATGTACACTGTTGAAAGCCAACCTGCAATATTTTACCAGTAGAAATGGCCTATTCTTACCTGTACTGATGTCACATGTTAATAAAACATCAGTACCGGGAATTTTTCGCTGTCTCAATTTGAGAGTAGTATCATCGTTCGATAACAACTCCTGCAATTCTGCATCCTTAAGCTGTGCTTTAGCTATTTCAGCGTAAGGCAATTGGACAGGAACCGAGATAGCTTCGATTCTACTCAGGGCATCAGCTGGAGTGTTAAGTTCTCCACTTATATACTGAATGTTGGTAGTCAATTGACCAATATAGTCTAATTGTCGTGCTCTTCTCGGAGATGCCGGTTCTGCTTTTTGTATGAAGGCATATGTTAGGGGTTTATGGTCAGTATACACAGAAAAACATCTACCCTCTAACTGGTGCCTGAAATGCTTCAACGCAGCAAAAATTCCGAGCAATTCCCTATCGTATGTGCTGTAATTCTTTTCTGTTTTTGAGAGCTTCCTCGAGAAGAAAGCTAGTGGTAATTTGATGTTGTTTGTATCCAATTGGTACAGAGTTGCACCAATAGCAAAATCTGATGCATCGGTACTTACGCATAACGGCAGACTTTCGTCTGGATGAGCCAATAGAGTTGCATTTGCCAGTGTTTCTTTGATATTTTCAAAGGCCTGTTCGGCTTCTTCGTTCCATTCGAGTGGAGTTTTGTCTTTCTTTTTGCTTGTCTTTATTAGTGCAAACAGCTTACTTTGTTCGGCTGCTGCATTCTTCATGCAACGTCTATAGAAGTTCACCATCCCCAAGAAACGCCTGAGTTCTGCGACATTTGAGGGCTTTGGGAAGTTCAATATTGGCTCTACCTTGGTCTTCAAGGGGGAAATGCCTTCGGTCGAGACTTTGTAGCCGAGGAAGTCAATTTCGGTCTGTGCATATAAGCTTTTGCCTACGTTGATAGTGAGTCCGGCTGCGTGTATACGCTGTACCACGGCTCTCACATTCTCCTCGTGCTGATGCTCACCGCCTTCTGAGCAAATGCAAATATCATCCAGGTATGCATATGCAAACGGCAATTCCCTAAACAGTCCATTGATGAATCGTTGGAAAGTTTGTGCTGAGTTGCGTAGTCCAAACGGCATTCGAAGGTATTCGAATAATCCAAAGGGGGTTATAACCGCTGTCTTTGGAACGTCCTGGTCGGCCATAGGAATTTGGTGGAATGCCCAGTTGATGTCTATTTTTGTGAACATCGTTTTACCCTTCATATTCGCATTGAAGTCCATTATGTTGGGGACTGGATAGCGATCAGGAACTGTTATGGCATTTAAGGCCCTGTAGTCTCCAACAATTCGCCACTCTCCACTTGCTTTTTTAGTCATGTGGATAGGGGAGCTCCATGAGCTTTTTGAGGGGCGACATACGCCCTCCTCAATGATGCGATGGAAGTACTCTCGTGCCGCTTTGAGTTTGTCAGGTAATAACCTTCGTGCTCTAGCATGGCAAGGCTGTCCTTTGGTTTCGATGTAATGAACCGTGTCGTGTTTGTACGTAGGATGCCTGCGAATTGAGGGTTGAGTGACTCCAGGATAGTCAGACAGGATCCGTAAGAGTTGTCCGTCGACTTTAGTACAGCTGGATATATTTGTGTCCAGTCTGTAAGCTAGCGTTTTGCCTTCCACACTTTTATTTTCACTATTGATCAATTTGCCGTGTTTGAGGTCGATAATCAGGCCATAGTGTGCAAGAAAATCTGCACCCAGCATCGGGTTTGGAACGTCTGCAACCGTGAAGGACCACGTCATATTTTTGCTGAGTCCGATGTCGACTTTGCTGGTTTCGAGTCCGTAAGCTGGAAGGTTTTGACCATTCACAGTACGGAGATAGTATTTCGGAGGAAGTACTTTTTGGGTTCTATTTACTGGCAATATGCTCAGGTCTGCTCCCGAGTCAATTAAGTAACGTCTCCTATTTGTCCTGTCCTTTATGAACAGGCGGCGTGAGTATTTTTCCGAGGGGTCTTCGGCCGCATAGATGGCCCCTCGTTCTAGTTTGACGCCTCCTTATTGAAAGTTTTACCCCACCATCTGCATCTGTTATTGCATTTGGTGGCCTCCGCGCCAAACCGGTTGTGAAAGAAGCAACTCTTATCATCCCAATTTTGAGACTGGGTTTTGGGAGATGATGTTCTAGGGGGAGTTGAGCTCTGACCCCTGTTTCCGGAACTAGATCTGCGGTCTCTTGACTGGGACTGTCGTCCTCTGCTACTGCTGCTGTTGTTGTTGTTGCTTCTGCTTTTCGATCTTTGTTGCCAGCTACTATTGGGTTTCGTCGAGCTTTGGCTTTTGTTCCGTTTTACTTCTTCGGTCAACTGAGCTATTTGGGCTCGAAGTTGAGCGAGCTCTCCAGTCTCTGCAGATACTGCACTGACCACCAGCTTTGACCTGGTGTACTCGAGCGCATTATCTGCCGATTTCGCAAGGAAGTCGAGATCCGCGGATGTATTGATTACCGTGGAACCAACGGCGGCTAGGCATTGCACAACACTTTGTGGAAGTTGTTTGCAAAATTGATTGCCTATGACAGAAGGGGCTACGATATTGTCCGCCTTCTGCCTTAACTTCGCCATGAAGATTGAGGGTTTGTCATCCCCCATCTTCATACCACCCATCCCATCATCTATTATTTCGTTTTTTGTTTTTCCAAAAACGTTTTTTATCTTTTTGATGAACCAGGCATATTTGTCCTCTTCTGTCGAAGGGCATTCCATAATATCCGGAATGTGGCGGATTATCTGCGGGGGCATGCCTCCACAGATGTGTGTATACCGCTGGTTCAGAGTTATGTTTTCTGTCTTGAACCTGCCTTCTAATAGTGTCAACCATAATTCTACCTCATTCGGCAGAAATTCTGGGATATCTATCCTTCGTCTGTAGAAGTTAGGGTTCTGTCCTGGCTGCATTTGCAAGAGTTGCAAGATCTGTGCCAAAACTTCGGGTGTCAGCTGCGGCTGACTACTACCTCCCTGCGATGGTTGTGGGTTTTCAGTTGGTGGTGGAACCATTGCTGTGTCTTTCTGGTGACAAGCGTATTCCACAGTACTACTTCCTTCCTTGCTGGTTGAAAACACTGGCTCCTGTGTTTGTAGGACAGGTGTTTTCGGGTCAGAACTTTGGCTTAAAGTTCGACCACTTCTCAACGTTTTAACTGCAAGTTCTTCTTTATTTATTGCAGTTCCCAGTCGTGCTAATTCTGGGTGTTGAGGGCCTTCTTCTATATTTGCTAAATTCAATGAGTGTCGAGTCGAAGTCGGGGGAGTTGGGGGATGAGTCCAACCGTCTTCCTCCAGGTCTACTGTCTTGTTTCTCTTTGTTTGTTTATTTTAAAGAGAGGGGTATAAATTCCCACTTCAGTGGACTCTTACTTCGACGACCAAAAGGTGTCTTAGTCTTGGTAAAAAAATATTTTTAATTTGCCGAGCAAGCGAGAATCTCGCCAGCGCTACTGCGCCAAGTTGTAATAGCGCCGAAGCGCCTAAGACTCCTCACGACGTGGCCGAAATCACGTCGGGGTCACCACTGTGGAATACCTTGTCGTGAGAGATATTCTCACCAGAAGGAAATTCTACAGAATTTAAGCGTGTTCAGCCACTTCGTACAAACGTATGGGTAAGCCAGAACCAAACCGAACACTGGCGATTTTAGAGCCGGTTCTGAGAGTTTTTATACCGGTTCTGGCGTATGCACACAGACACACGTATGTAATGTATTACGTACGTTGTTAAGCACGGCCAGGTCGCGTCATCCCCTACTATCGTAGGTGATGGCTGGCCGGTTCGTGTACGAATCGTGACATTGATTGATGGATGACGTCACAATTCGGTACTCGTACATTACCTGCAAGTATTCGCAGGTAATTACGATCGAACGTAATTTCGTGTGTTCGTTTAACGTCGCAAGGACGATAAGTTGGCCTGCCCTTTTGGGCGGCAACTGTCGTCGAGGGGTCCGAGCCCCTTTTCCTCATACCGATGAGTCCCCACATGAACAAATAATTTATTTGAGAATGAACTGGGTTGGTACCTCTTTAAGTTTAATAAAGACAGAAAGAAATTAATGCGTTTGACTATAAGTAATGTGGAAAGCTGAAAGTGATGGTAACTTGAAAGTAAAAATGAGGACTGATTGTGAATATTGATTGAAAATCTGATTATTTTTATAAAATTATTATATTGTTGTAATTTAGTAACACTTAACAAATTTAATAGAATGACAAACAATAAGACTAATACATTGGTAGTCTTGGTATTGGACATGATCTTGTCCAGTCAAGTCTTGGTCTTACAATTAGTCCGGTCCTAGTTACAAGATTTTTACAATATTATTATTTATGGGTAAAGTAAAATCGTTATATGCTTTTAAAATATTGAGAAAAAAAATTTAAGCTGAAATAATATTGAGAATTATTTCGGTAGCATTAAGACTGTGCGACAGTTTGTTTGTTCAAATTGTTTAAATTGTGCGTTTGATCTTGGTCTTGTCTTAGACCTTACGCAAAACCAACACCAATGTTTCTCATATAATTTTCCAATCCTGAACATATCCGGTCATCTTTTCAAAATTAATATTTTAGCATCGTTTCTCTTTTACAGAGATGGTCGAGGAATCACGAAGAACCTTATTAAACTACTTCCGTATCATCGCACATTTCTGTGGTTGAAATAGCGAAACACAGAAATGATGATATAGCTGCATATAATAGAATTAATTATCCTCTAAAAAATGAAACAATAAAATGACGAAACACTCTGAAATATTCTCTATAAAAGTGAAATGTTAAGTAAAAACGAATTTTTAAAAATAAGTACCCTTTTATGAGATGCGAAAAACTCCTTTCACTAAAGACCCATGTCCAAAATTCCGAAATAAACTTTAAAAAGATAAAAAGATAAAACATAAAGAAACTGCCTCAGTATGGATGGGAACCATGTACTCCACAACTTCAGAGCCACATCACTACCACTAGGCCGCGGCAACGGTTGTACAAGCGTGCAGAAACTTGAGCTGAATAAAATTACCTTGAGAAAAGATAACTGTTAACAACCAAACTCGATTTTAGCGCCCCAGATGTTAGTACAAGAACTACGTTACATTTCATCGCGTTAATGAGTGCAATGAAAGTGTATAAAAATAGGCGTTTACAATGTAAAAATATGCAAAAATATGCTGCATCATTAGAATTAATTTTTTTCAGAATGACTTAAAAAGGCAGTAGTATGTAGATGCCGTTAAGTGGTCATTCTGATGAGGTGCTTACCATAAAAAAGTAAGTACATTTGATCAAATGTCGGGTCCTTACTGAGAGACAAAAATTAAAATTTAAAAAAATACTTTTTCTTATAAATAGATACTCGCTTGAGTGATGAAAAAACCATATTTTAATTATCATACAACTTTTTCCATGGTAGATAATAATAGGTGTAGTCCGATTGAAATTATTGGTCGAATATTGAAAAATATTAACGGCAAAATGGTTATGCAATAAGTGTGACAAATTGTCGTCTTTGCCTGAAAATGTTGAAATACTAGTTGGCCTGTAAGCAACGTTGTATGTTTTATCTTGGGAATTTTTTTGTATTCAAATTCATATTTAAAATTATTATTATTACTATTATTATTATTATTATTATTATTATTATTATTATTATTATTATTATTATTATTATTATTATTATTATTATTATTATTATTATTATTATCATCATCATCATCATCATCATCATCATCATCATTTACATTTAATAAAATTAAGTTCTAGTTTTGGTATAATTATCCACGATTTTTGCAACATTCCCAATATTTTAATTTTGAAAAAAAACTTATCTTCTTTTACCTCACTATTCCCCAACAGTATATTTGAGCTAAAATAATTTTTTCATTCATCATTAGTTTCTCAGAAATGAACCATAGAAAAATCGCAAATGAATATTACGGTAGAAAAAAAAAAAAAACTGAAGCATACCCAAGATTCATTAATTTGAGAATTATTAAAAAAATGAAAAATTGTTCATTCATTTTTCTATGATTTATGGAAGCAATTTTCTGATGATGCTTCTGAAAATTGATTTTTGAATGACCTGAAATTTGGAACTATATTGAATTTACAAACTGAGTTCTCCGTGGGAAAATTAAAAAAATTTAATTCCTTTATTTTATATTGAATGAGCGAATGAAGCGAGTGAGAAAAGTCGTGTGCGACCACGAAAGGAGGTCGTGAGGGGGCATATTCCCCCTTGAACCTCACTAGTTGCTGTTATTTTTTAATCTGAAATGTTTATTTGTAAATCTGCACGTTGTAGCTGCAAACGTTGATTTCATAGAATAAGTGCGAATTTTAATTAAACCATAATTTGGACTTTATCGATAATAGTTTTTTGGGCATTAATAAAGGAAGAATATATCCGCGGTCGTAAAAGTTGAATTCCCTCTTTTATTGTTCTGTGAAAATGAAACGGAATAAACATCGACGTACGAGAATTCGGTACAAGAAAAAAGGTTTTGGTAATGTAATCGTGATAATTGAACGAAACGTGATATTAAATTCCAGTAAGTATGGCTTTTTGTAAACCTTTTTTTTTATTCCTCTGCCTTTTTCTCATTCTTTCTTTTTTTCGACGCCAAAATAAATGTGATCGCTTGAAAAGCTAGATTCACACCGCGGATGAAAATCAGATTTTTTAAAGGCCATTTTTTAAAGGCGTATCTGCGGCTGACAGGAGTATAACCTTTATTTTTTTTTGTAAGGGGAGGCATTTAGAATAAGGTCCTTTAGAAAAGTTTGTAGATCGGGAAAGAGATTGGTGAGGAATACTCGTAATAGATATTGTCTATTCGAAATATGATTTTGGAGTGTTGTTTTACAATTTTTTTTTTTTTTTTCATACATAATTATATCTAGCTACGTGAACTAATTTTGGACCGATTAAAAAAAATAAAATTAAACGAAATAATGAAAAAATTTCTACTATCTATTGTTGAAGTGCGAAGGTTTCGTCAGTATTTAGTTGAAAATGTATCTTCACTACTTTTAATGAAATATTACTAGAAGAAAATACAATATGTAGATGTAGGTACGTATGCAGAGGATGTTGAACTTTTGAAATATTTTCGCAATATTTTTTCAAGAAAAGCAGTCACTACAATCAAACGCACGTAGCCCATAATTGGTTTAGGTTTATACTCTTAATAGAAAACAATCATTGATTGTTTCCAGATTCATGTGATTATCTGATAAACTATTTTTAAGAATTTTTCATATAGGGTTCTGCATAACTTGTAATGGCTAGAGATTCAAATCTACATCCGAGGGCTTGAGTATTACGGAATCGAATTTCATCACTATATTCCAGGAAGAAAACAATTTGTATTCGGTATAACTTTTTCCTTCTTGAATTGATTCTTTACAGGTGGACAAACGAATTGATTCCCGCCCTTTATAGATAAATAAACAAGTTGATTCCTAATAAATTTGACATTATGTAAGCTTTTTCCGATGAACTGACATATGAAAATTAAGACTATAGAAAAATTAAAAGAAAAAAGTAAGTATCTCATTGTGATAGATAATTATGAATTTTATTTCTTTAAATAGTGGCCAGCGAAGTACAACGGTGGAAATGCTGCTAAAGAGACTGCAATTCGTATGTTAGATAAAATAATCGAAATGAAATAAAGAAATATATTTTCATAGCCGTTCTGCTGTTGAGGAGAAATATTAATAGATTTTAAATTACAAAAGTAGTTCTATACAAATTTTTTCCAAAAGTTTGAAATCAGTGTACTAATGAGACATGTGTGATGTTGAATGTAAAATGTACAGAAGTACGAGCACCAGTATGAGTTTTTGTCTCATCTGGAACTGTAGTGTAGTCTACTCGTATGTAATAAAGGAGAATTATTTCATTTTGTACCCAAAAATTAGCCGGGAATTAATTCCTGATTTTAGAAACAATTAGCGTGCCGTATGATCTGTTCATATTCCATCTGATTACAGCGAAGATACCTAAGTTTTCTCTACCTTATCATTTGACAAGCACACAGTAAGTGACGTGTGATACCCGACGATACCTTTTTCCTATCGATGCCTCCTGGCCTTAGTAGTTGAGCTGCGCATAGATGACTCATTGGGTTAATAATAATAATAATAATAATAATAACGAAATATTTTTTTTTTAATATATGTTTAATTTTTTTTAATTTGATTATGATAATATACCAGGACTTCAGTGTTCGAGTTAGTGTTTCTGAGGTATTGTTTACTTGTGTTGAGAATATTACTGGTGGTAATGTATCAAACCAGGCACCTTCTGATTGAACAGCTGAATTTTTCTTCATAAAAAACAACTTAACTTTTGAGAATCTTCCTAATCCAAGGCTGGATTTACAATTCGAGAGCCCGGGTACAAAAAAATTCCAATATGACAAAAAAAAGAAGAAAAAAATCATTGACAAGATATTTTAATTTTTTCCATTCTTTTTTTGGGACTGCCCCTTAAAAACGCGTCATGGGTACAGTTGTACCCTTTGTATCCCCTTAATACGGGCCTGTCCTAATCCATACAATGTTTGTATCATTTTTCAAACCGGTGGATAAACCACTGCACGTTTTTGTTGTGATTATTATTTGTATTAGGCTCCCAATATTTTGGTTAACTATATATAAAATACACTTCTGTAAGCAATCACGTGATTATAATTAGGTGTAGATATATTAATTGGCAATGCGTAAATTTCAATTTTAGTCAAACTATATGTTTTTCTTCATTTTACACCTGGTTAATTGATAATTCTGACACATTTGTGGTTTATGTAGGCTTGTGAATTATTGTTGCGTAGCAGCATTATGTACTATCCCTTACCATACTTTTATGTTTATGGAATGTAAGTTAATGAAATTTGTCAAAAAACTATAGGGCGTAATTCTTCACGGACTGATGCGAAATCTCGTGTGTGAATACGTCGAGTCTATATTTGGATAAAGTTGGAAGATAGGTCAAATCTGCTCGCATTAGTTTCCAAATTACAGCTTTGTGAAGTTTTTAATATAAGTTGTAAAAAATTTTAAAAATAGTGATAGTAATGAGCGTAATTATTTTGCTTTATTTTCTCACGCTCAAGAATCCGACATTTAAAGGCAGGTTCCGATATGAGTAGATGAAAAACTGAAAATGTGCTGTTTGCATCAAATGTTGAATTCAAAATAATTCTTGAACATCAAATAATATTTTTTCCATGTTCCACTGTCCTTCAGGACCATACACCGGTGTATTTATTCAATTTTTTAAAATTATTATATTATTTTGAGACAAAATAATAGAAAGGCTGGAGCATGCTGAGCATTAATTTCTCAGCATTCACCAGTAAATATTAAATGCTCGAGCGTTTTAAGCGTGAGCACTCAGCATTTTCAGATCAATAATAAATGCTGGAGCATTTACCATCTCTACTTGAAAACCATAATGAACGCAATCCGAAATAAACAGAATTTTAAATTATGTCTATTCCAAGCAAAATCTACGTTTCCAACTGGCACACTATGGGCTTATTTTTCCTCAGCCAAATACCTACAGTTTTTCTTTCAGAACATTAAAACAAGGTTTTAAAACTGAACCAAAAAGTAAGAAGAAGTATTACACTTGAAAGGTGATGGGGCTGACTCCTGAATAAATGTGCAAATGCGTGACTCCCATACCATGTATTTCATCTGAGGAGCTTAAACAGACAACTTTTGGATTTTTCACGTTTCGTATAAATGAAGCAGATGTTTTGTAGGAATACTACAGTAAAAAAATTATGTCCCTAAAATTTAGAACAAAAAAGTTTTAATACACTGTTTTCATAATTCTCACAAGGGATGAGATACCATGTAGCGAAGAAGGGTATTAGCTCACATACTAATGAAAAATAGGGATGATAATGGATAATGGAAGGGGGTGGATGGGTAGCATTGCTTCATGAGAAGAGGTGAGTTAATCGAAAAATAAATTTTTAGTCAATTCCACAAACGCTATACTCTCATTGATTTGCATTGAATTTTATCGAGTCGTTCAAGGTTTTCGAGTGGTGTAGGATGTGGCTTATGAATTCTCTTTATCATACTTTTCAAAATAGGGGAAAATTTTTTTATCTTTGCTCTTTACTCTGAAGAAGGAAAAAGACGAATGAAAAATAAATATGCCTCCACTTGGAGCGTTTATTTTCCTAAAAATAATTCTTCAATTTATGTTTTTTCAGGGTAAGTATCTGAATAATTTCTCGTCGAAATATTTTCTTTTCGTTTTCAAAATCGTTTTGCTGGAATAGCAATCATAGGAAACGAATTGTTTTGATTTTTTTTACGAAGTTGTCAAAGGTGAACAGTTTTTTGTGTATATTTATACGAAATCATTGGCATTCAGCTGTGTATTTTATCCTTTAGAACTGTATCAGTTATTTCAAGTAAAAGAAAAAAAAATTTAAATTAAACCAAGATAAAAAGAACTAAAGTTTTTAGTACGTTAATCCTAAAATGTAAGCTATCCACACAGAAAAACGATTTACCTCCGTTGTTACCTATGCGATGGATAGGTATGTTTCATTATTGAGCACCAATTCAACGAGAATAAACTCGAATTCAATGCTGTTAAATTATTGTTTTATAAAATAAAAGTACTATTTGAAACTTCATTTATTAATTTATTTTTTTTAATACTGAGCCAGAATTTTGAACGCTTTTTTATAATATTCTTCACTCTTTTGTAAGAGGGAAATACTGTATTCCATAACGAGTCGTTGGTTAAGTGGTTATTTTTTAAAGAACTGATAAGGAGCAACGCCCCATACTTTTTACAAAGGTGTCCAGAATAGGGATACGTCTAAGGTGGTATCTCAGACTCGGGGGCTGTAGATGTATATTTATTTTCCAGGCCAAATCAGTCCATTACTTTGTAGCTAATGTAGTGCATGCAGGTATAGGTAATGTTCAATGTTATTTTCAAACCTTTGTTGTTCTTCTTTCTCGTCACATGTTTCTTGTATTTTCCGTCGTGCCAGTACTCAGGTAATGATGTGCTTGAAAATATGTCGTGAAACAAAATTAAATTCTTTATTTTGCGGTGGTGGTTTTAGCATGGGGTTGGGGGAAATTTTCAAAATTAATGAAATAAAAAACAAATTTAATTACCTACATAAAAAGACAGAAAATAAGAAAAGTTTAGCATAATTTAAAAAAACTGGTGATGTTATAACTATACACTTTTTTTTTTGTACGTACAACCTTCCAAAATGAGTTTGATAGCTGTCGTCTACAGAGTACTGTAGCAGTTTTTCAAAAATTAAAAAAAGGAAATTCAATTTTATCCTATGTGTATAATTATGGTAAATTCTGTGACCTTAAACTAAAAAACAGGAATTTTCAGAGCCTCAGAACTTCCAAAATGTCCCGTAATATTCGGAAATTTACATAAATAAGAAAAAAAACGATAATTTTCACGACTCAAATTCGGTATGTTTGGGCGTAATCTCGCTGTGGATTGCTTTTAAAGGAAATTGGTTTAGAGAATGAGCGGAAGGCAGTTAAAATGAGTTTCCACGAAAGAGGTTGTTAAATTTTGCTGAGAAGAGAACATAAGCTGGCTTATTGTTATTTTATTTGCCAAGTATTACCAGAAATGAGTTACCGTATGATCAGTTGAGGAAAATTTTCATTTCTGTTATTAGGTACCTATTTGTCAAATAATCATGATTTTTGATGATGTTTAAAAACGTGATTTTCCAGTGGAGCTTGCTGCGTAGGTTTTTTTTTTTTTTAAACTTTAAAAGACGAAATGAGAGAGAAAATGTCGCCTTTCTAAAGTTTCCACCCTAGACCCCAGCCCAGTGTTTCTATACACATAAGGAAATTAAACACTGCCTAGAATCGCCACTGTTGTTTTGTTAGAAAACTATTTTCTGTATGTTTCATCGAATGCAAAACCTGTGGTAATTTAATGAACTATTCGCGTGTAACTCCGAATTTTAATTGCGATGGTTGAAAATTGTATTCCACCATTTGGCTTTGGCGGGTTCATTAATGTGATTTCTAACAAGAATCGTGAAAAACTACCTTATAGATTCCCAAAAAATTAAATAAAACCACGATGGGATCATCCAATATCATTTAAAACAAAGTTCATGAAAATAGGTGCCTAAGGTAAAATGTTATGGCTAAAAAACTGTGCCATTTAGACTTATAATGGTGGTACGTTGGTTATTATAGAAATAATTGATGGGCGTTTGTTGCCCATAGCTACCTACGTATATGTAATCTAATTTCAAGATAAATCGAATTTTTTTTCAGCTTAAACTTGTGTTCCAAAGATTTACTAATATTACGTACGGTAAAGCGAATTTATTTTTCAGTACCTAGTTTAACCTTTTGGATAAGTAGCTTATATTTTTGAAGTTGACCTTCGAGTAATTTAAGTTTTGAAAATGCAGTGAGAGTGAAAGAAAACCTCGAATTCCATATAAGTGTGTACATCTAGGAGACTAGTACAGTGGCAATCGTCTCCAGATCGATACCTACTCAAAACTGCAACAAGAATTCATAATTTACGAAGGCATATGGTAACCGCAACAGTTTCTTTTAACCGCCGCTGCTGCACCGTTTCGAATTCGTGGTTGAAATTGTTGAAATTTTCTAAAATTTTGTCGAAGTTATCTCGCATTTTAACGCTATCGCGGCTGTTCGTAAAATTCTGCAGGCTTAATATGTGTATGCGTGTATAGTCATTTACCTATATCACATTCTCCAGCCAGCTGTAATAACACACTGACAACGACTCGTACTGGAGTGTGCACATATATTTTCGATCAACCATTACCGAATTAGGCAAAATGGAGAAAGGAAGAAAGGTAAGGAGCACAAAACGCCACGGGAAACCTTTAACTTTTTTTTTTTTTTTTTTTTTCGAAGCCAAAATAAGAACTTTTCTGACTGATAAAAGTACGTCGGGTTAACGTCGTGCAGAAATTGCAGAATACGTAATGGTCGGCTTGAATTTTGTGCGGCGCTGCTGCTTAAAGTGAAGGAAAAACAAAAAAAAAAAAAAAACACAAAAAAACAAAAAAAAAACGACAGAAGTTTGGGGAAAAAAGTAGAATAGACTTTACTCGGCTGTTCTGCTGCTATGCCCCATCGGTGGTGTCGTTTTCAAAGGGATGCGGGAAAATGATGGCAGGAATTTTCACCGTCGTCGTCTACGTATAACTCGATCAATATGGCAACCTCGAAATGTGAAAACTCTCACGTGTATAACTTGCGTTGAAAATGGGATCAGCAATTACACACAAATAAGAAAGAAAGAAAAAAAACAAAAACAAAGAAAAAACGTTTGTTGATAAAAATTTTTATATTTTAGCGGCTGTATCGTTTTGTAGTTCTTAAGCTCCTAAAAACACATGTGAAAAATGTATGCCAAAATTATTTTATATCGGTATTTCAAAGGCACTAAATGCTGAGTTAATTTTCAAAAATGATTAAAAAGTTGAAAATTATTGAAAAATCAAAATTCAGTTTTGGAATCTGCTTGAGAAGAAACGTTTTCAAAACCTATTGTAAGAATGTTATAATTATGTTCTGTTCCAAATATCTAATTATTATAAGAAATTTTTATAAAAAAAAAAATTAGCAGAAAAAAATTCTTATTTTAAAATAACATAAATATAAGGCATACAAAGTGGGAAATATTCTTCTGGATAAAAATCACTTGAATAATCAGCCTCGAATAGTTTAAATGTTCAAAATTCTTCAAAAATCGAGTTAAGAGGCTTAAAAAAAGGAGGAGGTTCTATGTTGTCGGGTTTATATATACACATACATACATACATACACACATACATACATACATACATACATACATATATATGTTTTTTAATGTATGTATACGAATTACTCAGTAACGGATGAACTGATTTTGATGATTCTGGATTAATTTGAAAAAGGATAGTCTAGATAGTCGAGAAATGGTCTTATTATATTTTCGTTAAGATCGAATCAATACCGGATCAGAAATTATGAATTTAAAATTTAAAATTCAACCAATTTCTGTGAAAATTTGTATCCTTGAATTTTTTTGGTTTGCTGATTACGAATGCGTAGTCAGATTTTCGAAATTTAAAATTGCATCGTATATTGGATTCCAAATTATGAATTAAGTCAATCTGAGAGAAACTTGGTAGGTACATAGGCAGAATGACAGATTTTATATTGGCCCTCGTTTTTTCACGTTTTTAAAATTGAAACTGAAAATTGAAAATAATAACTAAAACTTTTTTTCAAAAAACTAAAACCGACTTAAAAAATATAATTCTATTCGCCAATTAAAAAATCAACTAAAAAGTATTCTTTGTGATCAAGAATGTTATAACACCATCTTTTTTTTTTTTTTTTTTTTTTTGAAGAAAACTTTTTAAGTTGGTGCCAGATTCTAAGAAATTTAGTACATATTTAAGTTGATTTTTTGCTAAAGACTTATGCAGTTTTGTTTAAAAAAGAAGATGATATATTTTTGAGTTCGTATTTTTTGTGAATTCATATTTTATTGTTACTAAGTATAGAAAAGGTATGAAAAATGTATGAGAAAAAATTAACAGCCTTTGGTCGCAACACGGCCGTGTTTGGCAAATGTCGTGATTCTGGATTGTATCCTGTTTAACAATTGAATTAACAGTTCTGTATTAAAATAACAATTTGTGAGAGCGTTTCAAAAAGCATAACCACGACGGTTCAGCTCTCACCAGCCCCTACAACATCTACAAGACTCCCCTTAAACGAATGACAATTCCCATAAAATTTCTAAGTACAAAATTATGGCGTCATCGGCTTTTCCAGCTATCCCTGAGATAAACCACTAAATTTTAAGGGCACTGTCAGTGCATGAAGTGTTAAGGAAATTCATAATGAACTTTTTAGTGAAAGTAGGTATATATACAGACTGAGGTTGTAAATGATTGCCTAGCAAATAAAATATCAATAAACCTGCTTTCAACCAATGTCTTTAGTTTATATGAAATTTATATTCCCTTCTCAGGGATTAGTTTGAGATTTATTCAAATCACCTCTACGGATGAACCATTTGGCCGATTGAAACCAAATTTAACAAAGTATGAGAATATAACACATTCAACGTCTATACCAAATTTCGTGACTATTGGTAGAAAAACACAGCCTAACATCGTCATTTATTAATTTTTTTTTTTTGTAAAAGTTTCTCTGCTATAAGGATTTGAAGCTCAGATATCCTTATTCATAGGGCAGCACCATAGTCACTACGCCACAAGGCTTGGTTGAAGGATAGGGTTTAAAACCCCATCCCACATTGAACCAGAATATTTTCTATTTTTTTATTCAAATTTACGATCGATTAATAATAAAATAAATGGTCTAATAATATTAATATTATGAATAAATGTAATTATAATTATTCCATTAATTAGTAAAAATAAATTTCAATCATTTTTCCCATCAAACAAAATTATTATAATTATTATTATAAATATTATAGGTGGTAATTATAAGAATACGAAATAAAGAAAATGTAGAATATCCGTTTAAGGAAATAAATATAGTAATAATTTGTTTACGGTTATGTTTCCCATTTGCAAAAATATTAATTTATCTCAATTTTCTTTTTAGGAGAAGGCCGTGTTGTAAAAAATAGTGTGTTACTCGTTGATTTGCATCACTCGGCTTCGGATGGTGCTGCAAAAATCACACTCTGAGCAAAATCACGTACTTTATACACTTGTATCACAAATAACTCTTTCTTTTCACTTTTACTCTACTGAGAGCTCAGAAGTTACAGTGGGTTTTTTGAGGAAAGAACACGTTTTAACATCAAAAGGAAGACGAAGTAAGAAAGTGTAGGTACCGATAATTTGATTTCGTAAATCATCTACTGAACTTTTTCACGGCGCAGGCGTAAAATTTAATTTAAAACTTTTTGGAGGAAAATATATATACGACTGAAGGATGGAGGTGTAGTGAAAATGCTGACGAAAATCACGAACCACTATTCACTATAGGTACCTAAATATTTGATTGCCTTCATTTTTCGCGTACCTTTAAATAATTTGATCGAATTCACCGTTGAAAAGTTTTCGAACGCAGAAAATTTGTTTCTTTCCAAAAACGATAGGCGAAACAGAACAAAAATGAAAAAAAGCGTATAAAAAAGAGTTTGGTTTGTGTAGTTTAAAAAAAAAAAAAAAAAATCATTCGAGAGAAAAAAATCCAAGTTGGTAATAGGTAGGTACAGCTAATATAATTTCATATAATATATGAATTCGATGAAAGAAAGTTTATTTTTGTCTAGTTAGTAGTCTAACTTTCAGAAGTTTACCTTATACAGTTGATAAAAAAAATAGCTGCGTTACGCAAAATTATTCATTTATTTCGAAGAGTTTTTTCTGCGTTGTCTGTAAACTTGAATAAAAAGCCAGAAATTTTGAAATGTTAATTTCAGTGTAATTTTTTAAGGAGAGCATTTTTTTATGTGATATTTCAGTAACGTTTCCCATTTTCGCCCTATTTGTTTAAACTTGTTCTAATCCTTATAATCTACTCGTAATTCATTTTCGAATTTTAAGAAACATCTTGTAAACTACTGAATTTTGTAAAATATCATAACGTAGGTACGCAATTCTGTCCGCATTTTGATAGTCTTCTGAGGTACCTAGTAGTCTAACACCATACAACGTAATTATACTACTCGTAGTTGGCAATACAACTGAAATTATGACTATACAAGTGAAACTAGTGGTCCATTAACTTACGTATTTTTTTGTTTTTTAAATTGGATTTCTGTAACATAGCTGCGAATCATTACTTGAGTTATCTGATGGTTAATTTTTATTAATGGAACACCTTGGGTGCAGAGGGTTGAAATATGATGTAAGTATACGTCGTAAGAAGTCGATTTATAAAATATGGCTTTTCATAAACGGCGCCGTAATTCTGACAAGAGCCGGCATTTCAGAAATGGAAAAGAAAATTTCATTCTATCAGCCTGAAAATTTTAGGCTTATCATAATGTGCTAAAACGCGTTTAGGCTATTTGAAAAACATAAAATTATTCGCCCAATCAGCCTAGTACAAAAAAAACCGAGAATTTTTCATCGATTCCAAAAAAAAATTTAATGTGACTACCGCCGGAGATAACTATCTATCATTTAAAGAAAAGATCATCAAAATCGGCGCCCAGGGTGAGTAGTTGTGCTGAAACAAGCATTAAAAATAAGAAAAGCACCTATAAATACGTATACATTAATTATAAGTTGGTACATATGTATGTACGTATACATGTATAATTATGTATGTATGTAAACAAAAGTGTTCTGAAAAACTAGACCAACATTGTTGCTCAGACTTTGGTGCCGGAGGTTTTTGAGTATGAAAAAATGATCTAAGTTGGTCTCAAGTTCAAGAAAATTCGTTGAACAGAAATATGACCATCTCAATCCAAGTACATTCAGTAGTAGTGAGTGATAACTTACGTTAAGAAGTGCGTGATGTCAGAATCGCATGGATGTGGCGGTTGGTTGAGGAGAGAGAAAAAGGTATTGATGCACATTGTTATACGATAATAATATCATTTTATAGATTAAACAAATATTGTGTTTCAAGCAGTTAAGTGTGGATATTGTCTATTAGGTCATGCACTTTTTAGTGTGAATCACAGATGTATGTACACTACATAACCTAGATACCTAACTTACCTGTTTTCAGCAGCCTACACTTCTCCTTCCCGCACCAAAAAGCTGGCAGGCACTTTACACACAAGTAAACCTATTTATATTACATTTACACATGAAATGCATTATTTTTCCCACCAGCAGGGGAATTGACGCAACATCATGACACACCATGAGGGTCACAGCCTAATGTAGCAAAAGCTGGCAAGTTAGGTATCTAGGTTACATAAGTTGTATTTTTTTCGGTAAAATATGCTGTTCTCATGCTATTCTCAGGGTCTAATGTGTCGATAAGTTTTGGGAAAGTTAGTTTTTGGGTCAGCCATTTAAGTTTTAATTCGTTGTGCATTCAAACAATAAAAATTCTAAAAACAATACACCCAAAATACCTTTTGGTAAGAATACGATCACATCATCCACATCATCATTAGAAGAAAACTCCTCCTTAGAGGATCGCATGTTGATAGACCATCTCAAAATGGATCCACGTCATTATTTTGATTATGTTATTCTTTTCTTACTATTTGGCTTTTTTTTTTTTTCCAATTTTAAGTACCTATGATGAAAAATTTGACAAAATGAAAAAAAAACTCCTCCCATCATTCCAATACACAAAAATATCAGTTAACTAAAAAAAAATTCACAAAAAAATTGTCGACTTGAGATTCGAGCCTACATTTCAAGCTGCTAAACTCCTGTTTATCCACTGAGCTGCGGCAGCAGTAGGTACTTGAAATTCGTTTGTCACAAAAATACAATTACACGATCAGATAAAAATACATACAAGATATAGATTCACTTTGCGATAGTCTATCAATAGGCATCCTTTCCTCAGAACTAGCACACCAAGTCAGGTTCAAAAAGTCACAATTATTTCGGAACTAGTTTATTTTTTGAGGTCTGCCCTGTCAAAGAAATCAGCTTCTTTGGAAAATTGTTCATACTTTTTGAAAAAAATAGCGTGTCATCAAAAAGCGTGAATATTTACGCCCTTTTCTCCAAATAGAGTATAGTTGAGATGTATACATCTGTGGCGTGAATAGAGTGTAGCGATGAAAATTTCGCCTGGAACGAACGTGACTTTTGGATCTGAAATTTGTATATCATCAAATTTTGTGATCAACGTTAAACACAACGAATACAAAATGTTTCATACTGAATCTCGATCTTGAATCACAACAGTTACATAATGATTTGACATCAGCTGACTGCTTCTAATATAGAATTTTAGTATTGAATTTCGAATTTGGATATTGAATTTAAAATACGATTTTTTACTTTTTATTTTAAGGTTGTTATCGACAATGGTACTTATCCGGTGAACCAGGAACTTGTTACTATGGATTGAATAATTGATAAACTCCATTTTTGAGGTCATTTGAAAATGGACAGAAATTTTGTTGTTCCAAATTTTATGCCAATTATTTTTTTACGAAAGTATTTTTATTGTATATCAGCCTATGGCTAAGTCATTCAGGAAAATTGAAAAAAACTGAAAATAGGTAGTAGTTCTATGTTTGAGTTGGAGCATTTTCAGCGCGCAGGAGTCTAAATCCACCATAATATATCAGGAATGAAACCTTTGGAATCCATTATTTCCATTTCGAATTCTTATTTTAATGGGGTATTAAAGAAATGACATATTTTGTTACCTATGTTAATGACATTTAACAATACTGTTAAAATGTGGTCAACGTTCTTCCATATCATTTAATTATTTCGAAACGTTTTATAATTATGAATACAAAAAAAAAAAATAAATAAATAATATTACCAAATGAATGATCTAAACCAGTCGTTACCATTTGTTTTTTAAACAACATACAGCATCCGTTCATATATGAAATTTTTCTCAGTTTTATGGCCAAGATAGAATTTTAAAGGGGATATTTTCTGTAGTAAACACTTTCAAAAATTGGTCAAAATTTATTACACATCGCATATATAGCTGTTTATGTCTTCCGGTCGACTTTAACACAAACATGTCACACTTTTCAACTTATCTACTTCGATGTAAAGGTTTAAATCACTCGTTTCTATTTTTTTTTTAGCAGGTACCCGTACCATAAAATTTACGAGTTTCTCACTTTGGATTTTATGCGTTGAAAATTTTTGGGCGTGACTTTACTTCAGTGGCAAAAAAATATACATCTGCACATTCGCCAAGTTATCGTTTTCATTTATACGTGAAAAATTTTCCTGTTAAAAAACACCATTAAGATATTGTGCCGCATTTGTAGCTTCTGGTGTTAAGCTTTTCTTTTTCACTTTGCGAAAAATAAATACTTTTTGTCTCCAGCGAATGCAATTCACTAGGTTATTATAATGGTCATTTAGGCTACGAATGGATTTTACCACTCTTTTTTTTTTTCTTGAGCGAAGATTGTGGAGGTACTTTAATAATTTCTTTCGTAATTTTTTGCGTTTTTATAGTTCAGTCCGAAGAATGAATTTTGTACAATTGAAACAGGTTTCTTTTGCTTTCGATTTTACTTTTCGATAAGTTTAGTTTTTAGAATCAGATTTTGGGGTGATTAGTTGGCTAGACCTTAATTTAAAACCAACGCATAGAAACTAGTAAATACATTTTTCATCTGGTATATTCAGTTATTCATCTCTGTTTGCCTATACTTTTGGTTTCGAATTTAAAAATACGGCAGATATGCAACTGCGAGTGTTCATTTTTCGTGCAAAAAATAAGGAGCTGTTATTTAAAAAAATAAATCCAGCTAGAGCAGTAGTTTCCGAACTATGATGACCCAAAGGGTCACCATGGTTTCAGAATGGGTCGCTAACACTTCCCAAAAAAAGTAGACGAGTGTATGTTCATTCTGTGCATGGGAGTGATTAATTTGAAATGCTATCATGATTCGCGATTTCAATTCGAGACCAGTTACTTAGACTTGGTTAGTGAGCAAAAAGGGATTGGAATCCTCGAGTTAGAAAATAAGGTTTAAATATATGTTCTCGAAACATCCTATAAATTTGATGGTTTGACATTTGTCAGGATTCATGCTGAAGAATCTGATATTTTATAATTTTTCTCATGCCATCATCAGTTTGATTTAACGATAACGACGTAGTTGATGGTCAGCAGACCCCGCAATGTGAGGGGCGAGCCAAAGTGATGTCAGAAAAAAATAAAGAAACAAGAACATTTTTTAAACCTAAAAATGGGGCCCCTCAAAACTTTTGTGGGGGCCCTAAAATTTTAGCTAACGTCACTGTTCAAAAGCTTCCTTTAAAGTTTTGTAACAATAATTTGAAATTGTTTTATATTTTTGAACTTTGATGTTCCTATAGGGTGTACTCCACATACGGTCGTATACTCTTAGAATTTGGTTAAAAAATCACGGATGCACAGTATACACTTCAGCAGATCACAGAGAAGAAAAATTATTTAAAAATTGATCAAATTAACGGATTTTTATTATTTTATATAGATTTTTGTTTATTTTGTAGACGAAATATTAAAAAAATGTAATTTAAATTTTATTTCTGATTTTGATAACCCCTCCACCTGTATAAACTTAAGAAAAATATAAAATACACTGGTCATAATTAGGCATTAGACAGCTTACTATACTCACAAAAAAAGTGATGGAAGCATCACTACTTACATCTGTCTTGCTGTTCCATTAAGGTAAATTTGTTTTTTCAGGAAATTATTTTCTCGTATACCTGTCTTTATAGGTACCTAATACAAATTAATGTCGAAAATTTTTTAACAAAACTGATGAAAGAATCACGAAAAATCTAATTACTGGTAACATAATGAAAATAATGACGAAAACAAGAAGAAAAAATGTAAGACAAAAGAGTCTGTGGTAAATTATATATTCTGTGAAAGAAATTTAATTAGCTACTTGTAAACATGTTAAGGAATGTTAAAACGAAAAAATAAGACATTTTCAGAAAGAAAATACATGCTGTAGAGCTGAGAAAAGTCAAACGACTTATTTGTATTTCAGTGATACGTGAATCTATGGTACTCTTAAGTTTTTAAGTAGGTTTTCGAAGAAAATATACTTATTAAAATTTACCTGGTATGAGGATCTAGGGGTGAGGCTATAGTTACGTTTTTCATATTTTTCGTTTCATGACCTCCGGAAAATTTCGACACTATTCGCTGAAATTCATAATTATGTATATCCTATACTATAATACGAGAAATAATTGTATGTATGTATGTATGTTTGTACATTGTATCTTGGTAAGCCAATCTGGATCTGAAGAACTAGACTAACAAAGTAGTTGAAAATTACAAAATAGGGGTTTTTGAATGTGAGAAAACGATCTAGATAGGTCCCAAGTTTGAGAAAATTCGTTGAACAGAGATACGAGCATCTCAATGTGTCCATCAGTAAAAGTGATAACCTTTGACTATATATTACTACGTATGGACTGCTAATTGTGATAAGGGCAGCGACTAAATCTCTCTGAAACTATTGTGGTGTATGAGGATGAAATTGTAAACAAAATTATTGAATAACCACATCTCTTAATTCTATTGTTTTTTTTTGTGGCTGACAGGACGATTGGATTTAATTGCCAAGTTAGATACACACATAGACCAACCCATAGAATCTAGCAGAAGATCAGAGACACAAATATAGCATTGGATTACTGATAACATCCTCACATATCACAGTTGTTTCAAAAGGTGTAGGACTGCATCCACACCCAGTTTTCCCATGTATTCTTATCACAATTAACAGTCCATATGTAGTAATGTATTTTCAAAGCTGATAACAGCTAATGATGGAATTTTGTTATTAACCCTAAAAGTAATGGATAGGGAAGGTTTTATTACTGACTTTTGATAGGCCTGGGCTGTGTATGATTATTATGATTTATGACCAAGGACGTATTTAAATTAACAAATTTTTCTCTATATACATCCATATTCTACATATAGAATATGTAAAGTAGAATATTTAAACTAACGTACAATACGTAAAAAATAATACTGATAAGCAGAGTTTGAAAGCCAATTGAAAAAATTATCGCGTTTGGCTTTTAGCTTTCAACCGTGAACATAAATATTTTGCTTTCAGCTTTTAGTTTTTAGCTTTTTCATAACTTTTTTAAATTTTTACAAAATTAGCTTAGAAAAAATTTATAATTTTGAAAACTGAAAAAATTAGTCTGAAAATTTTTACCAGTGAAATGTAAACAAAGAGAGTCTCTATAAATATAAAGTTTTCACTTTCGAATTTCGACTTTTGACATAAAGCTTTTAGCATTTTCCTCCAAAATTTTTCAGCTTTTGGCTTTCAACTTTTGACTGGCTTTCAAACTACGCTGATAAGGTGTACAAAGTAATGATAAAATTGATAAGTATTATCAATTTGTTTATATTCTACTTGTTTTCTATATATTTTACATATTCTACATATTTTAAATATTCTACATTTTCTATAACGAAAACGTAGAATATCGAATTCTAATCGTAGATTATCATCCCTATGCCATTTTCATTCGAGAAAAAAACATCATATGAAAAAATAAAGTGTCTACCTATCGGAGGGATTTGAACCTACGACTCCAGTGAAAAATAATAGCAGGTAAAACTGTAAATCAAGACATTCAGTCATTCTTTTTCGTTATATCATGAATTCGAACAGATCACTTGGAAAATTATTTGGTGAATCTAATGATACCAGTATATCGTGATACTAACCTCTTCAAATAGAAACAACTGACCTCACAGCCACCGTCTTCAAGGCCTCCATGAAGCATCGGCCCATCGGGAATTTTCCAACTTCCGGAAAGGTTCGTCCAACCTTGCTTAAGTGTGTTCCTTTTCAATGTGTTTCGGTACAACAGTTCAACAAATAAGTGAACATAAATTAACTGCCAGATGTTAGATTAGTTAAAAAGCTCTGATGAAAGTAAACAGTTACCTACATTGTAACGGCATAAGGTTACGAAATAAATGGTTTACATTTGATTGAAATACCTAAAAGCTTTCGATGAACTTGTACGTCAACGCTCCCTCTCTTGTATTGAATCCCTGCATCATCGTTCTGTGCAATTAATCTTTGGTACTTCCAATCAATCTCATTCGCAGAAAAGCGGTGATGCTCTTTTACCTGTTTTTTCATTTCCAAATATTTCTTGATTTTTAACACCGAAAACATAGAAAGTAAATTTTTTTTTTTTCATCGGAAGTTTGTCAGTTGAAAAATAGACTGTTTATTTTTAGTTTCCCATTCCATCGCCAACTAGTGAGGTAGCAGTAGGCTAATGTATTTATTGAAAAGAGCTATAAATAGCCTCCGGCGATTTATTCCCAGTTGAAATCCTAATCTTTCCTTGCCTTTATGATACATCTGCGGGATGGATGAGGGTCCTATTATGCATCAATAGATTTCAAATTTAAAGTGAAATAACTTTTTACTAAGATTAAAAACTCATATCTTCTATAATTATTTTTTAAATTATTACGAAATTCGCTCCGAAATCACACATTTTTTAATATTAATTTTGATTGGTTTTTCAGCCTCCTACGACGCTTCCATTGCACCAAATTGGGTCTTATTATACATCATTAAATTTGGAATTGAAAGAGAAATAATTTTTTACGAAGCTTGTGATCACATATCTCCCAAATTTTTATAGATATTTGCAAAAAACTAAATTACATGTCACATTATCAACAATTGAGGAGTTTCTCCATAAATCCAGAAGTTTGGTTTGTTTGGACATACATTGGCTTAACGAAGTATTTTCAGCAAAGAAACTGTTGATGGGATTTTTTTCTTTTCGAGCCATTTTTTGACACATTTGTCCTGAACTAATATATCTAAAATAATAATTTTTTCACAGCTCATTATCAGTATGTTATTTATCTATATTATTTTTTAACATTTGATATGAGTTTACAACCGAATATAATTTGAGTAAGCTTCATGGTGGAGGAGAAGAATCAAAACATAATTGTTATTGGTTATGAATTTAATAATTTTCAAATGTTCATTTTTTTCTTTCCAACATAATTTTCGGATGAAACTTTAAACAGTTCGATTCATCAGGGTAGAACTGTAAAAAAATAAAAATAAAATTTTTTTCTCAAACGGTGCAAAATATGTTGACCTGAATGTATGAATAGGTTCGAAGAGAGTTTTTTTTTTAAGGATATGGTAACGTTTGTATGATATTCCTATTTTATGAAAAAAAATTGTTCTATTTTAGATAAGAATCAGGCATACGGATGTAAGGTTATTTTTACATAAGATAACAGGTAATTTACATTGTAAAAACACAAAATTACCGTATATTCTGGTATCTCTGATTAGTAATAGGTCTTCATATCTATTAATTTTTCGAGTTAGTTAATGTATTTCCTCCACCTACTACAATTAATTCTATCTGTCTTCTTGGGTAAATATCGTGGTTTTCTCCTATACGTTTAGGAGTGGTTTTCTCCTTCTTCAATTTATTATTAATAACAAGGATCATAATGACCGTTGGTACTCTCGAAATTAATTAATTTTTTTTTCTGTCGTAGTCTAATAATAGTTTGTTTTATTTTTGGTCTAGAAAATGTAAATCTTTTTATTTCGAGCTGCGCTTTAATATTTGTATTTTTAAGTCTATTCAAAAGAATAGACTAACCGAAAACGACAGCAAGAAAAAAATGACTGATCGATATTTGAAAAATTTGTTGTTTAAATACTGTAAATCATCAATTCAAAAACCCATCATCCAGCATTAATCTTATTTAAAGTTGACTGGCTCAAAATATTTCCCCTAAAAATGTGTTTTTCAAATAATTTATACGAACTTGCTAAATTACCTTATCGTTACTGAACTCCTTATCTGAGCCGACTTGAAAAAGAGATAGAATCTCGGAGGGCCAAATTTAATATGTTTTTGGAAAAATAATTCGTTTAAACTTTAAGAAATTCAAGAAAATTATTTTTTATAAACTTTCTTTTCGAGAATATAGAGAGTAAGTAAGAGGAAATAGGATTCGACTAAGAAAACTCAACTAAATGAATCTTTCTTCTTATAAATTAAGACTCTGTTGCTCTTTGATAAGATAAATGATCCGATTCATGCTTCACAAAACAATTTTCCCCTTCATTCCTTCAACAGTTTGGAAAGTTAAGTGGGCCAGTCAACATCTCAAGTATTATTCAACCGCGTTTAATTATTAAGAGGTAATAATAAAAAGGGTCGAAAGCACACTCTTTGACAAAAAGTTAATTTCAGTTATATTTCAAAGACTTTTTGTCCAATGACGTGAGTTTGTTGATGCTATAATATTATTGAAATAACGAATTTCCGCTTAGTTGGTGCTCATCCGTATGGCCTAATATGAAATAAGTTAGTATTTGTAGAAAAATTTGTTTCCGTTACGTCTGAATCTTTGAATGATTTGTGAAATAGATGTGCATACACCCTGTCTACTGGAGCGCGTTCAGAATAAAAAAACCAGCTTAAATCTTACCTACTCGATAATTTACTTGGTTGCCTTCGGGTTGTTTGATTTCTCCACCTTTATTCGGAACGATGTTTGTGTGAAAACTGTAATTTGATTGGTTCATGTGGTGATATCAAAATTCAAATCCTCCAGCTAACTTGCTCGAATAGGTAAACAATCATTTGGGTAAAAATTAACTGTCTTGACAGTGGGTTGCAAAAGCTGTACACGATTGAAAGAAGTGTGCTTATTCTGAACGTGGTGAAAGCTTCACCCAGGTAAACAACCATCTTATTCTGAACAGTTTGGATGACTCTTGTTCACTAGGTTGTTACCCAGGTGTTTATTTTGAATGCGCCTCTGGTAACACTTCGAGTATCGCGTTACCAGTATTTTTACCCAGTTTGCCAACAAATCCGGTATTAAAATTGATCTCGAAAAAGGGTTAAAGGTGGGAATGATGAAAATCATCCATTCAGGAGAAAAAAGAAAATGATTGGTACCATTTTCTCATTTTCAATTATTTTTTCTAATGTAATTATTGTAATGTATGTAAATACATATGTAGGTATCTGTTTCTTAATTTCTATAAGGTTTTTTTTACTGTGACATCGAGTTAAAGAGAACAGCTGGACCGATTTTTGTGACTGAGGTGTCTAAGAAATGGTATAACCATGTAGCTGTGCTATCTGGAGAGAAAAAGTCTATAGCCTCCCTAAGTGAAAAGTTGTCGATTTCAACTCCACTCCCCCTTAAAAATGTTTTTACCAATTTTATCCTCCTATAAATATATTTCACTAAATGATATTAATAAGTCCACAAAATTTCATGCTTCTGTGTCACCCCCTACTTGAGATATTGAGCACCAAAAAGTTAAAAAAACTGAAGTGTGGATGGTACCTATACTACAGCTGTATACAAACCACAGTCAAATAAGTAGTTTGAAAATGAAATAAGGGAGAGGCTTTGACCATATATAGTACTGGACCAATAAAAAACGATGATTTCTGGTAAGACATGCTAGCGCTAAATAGGCAATCACAGCGTACCTTTTTACGTACTTTATTTGCATTTTTGTACGCTATTCTTGTGAATTTAAGGGACATTTTTATCAGATGTATTCTAAATTGGTGAACTTAAGTAAAACTTTGAAAATACGCAGAAGGTGCACTACGGTTGCCTATTTTTTTACCGGCATGTCTTGACATTAAAAAGTGCACTGACCTTATGGAGCTTCACTGGTCCAGTACTATACAATCAAAGGGAAGAAAGAATAAAACAGTGGGAGAGAGTGAAGGAGGGAAAAGAGCTATTTTATGAAAAGGAGTTGGTTATTCTCAGCAAGTGCTAAGTGTGTTATTCCAAGGAAGGTTTCAAGCTTTGGTAGAAGTCTGTAGCTTCTCTTGAGTCCAAATTTTTATATTTTCTCCTAAATAATGTATCGCTCGCTTTTTTATTGTTTGTGAACAGAAAAACAAAAAGTAAAAAAGGAGAAAAACATGAGGAAAAAACAGATTTGTCTCTCTTTCTATCTACGGCTCTCTCTTTCTCGCTGGGGTCTTCTCTTACGAAGATTATAAGTCTCACATTAAACGGCTACCGGTGGTGGATCCCACAAGTGAAAACTAGTATTGTATAACACGTACAGTCCAAAATCTCTGTTTTATGATTTTGAGAGGACTAAAAAAAGGATGAGGCTGAAATTCTCAGGAAAGGTAATCATTATAATGTTATAGGACAAAGTCTGATAGGAGTTTGTTTCTTATTGGTTCAGTGGTTTCCAAAAAAAAATTGAAGAATAAAAAATTTCAGTAGAAGTAGTTATTCCAAGATTTTGAGGACATTGCAACAGAGGGTGGACTGAAATTTTCACGATACATTTTTCTTATGTAGGTATGTGCAAGACTCACGGAGTTTGGTGCCATTCGTTCGGCGATAAAAAATCTCATTTTTTGTAAGTAGGTAAGTATAGGTGTATCGCTTATTACCTTTTGAAACTAGGCGACTCTGTGATTGTGACTGATATCGTTTCCTATCCCTTCTTTATCTTCACGTTTCTAGTCAATGAAAAAGTAGAAAAAAGTTTTTTAAGAATTTTCCAGAGTAGGTGCCTATCATATAATTTTCGAATATATACCTACGTCACTAGAAAATATAAAGTTATTTGAAAAATTAAGTTATTTTTTTTATGTAATATTTCAAAAAGGAAGGTCGTAATGTTTAGTTGTGCGCAAAACTTGTTGCCTAACTCCAAAGTTCAGCGGCAAAAATGACGTCGAGTGCACATAATGTCGAGAGCTAAATGCTTTTTTGCACCAGCTTCACAAGTGGAATGATGACGCAAGTGTAGCCTTTTGTGGAAGAAGTTATATGTTAGCAGAAAAAGGGCGGAAATTAATGACAAAATATTAACAACTTCTACTTCGTATTTTATTTCTTCTTTAGAAGGAGTATCGTACGTAGTTAGGTGTGTGTCATGAACTTTTACTATATTTTTTCCGAGTCATTCTCCCAGATCAGTTTAATTTCAACCAATTAATTGGACATTGGTTTGTTTTATCTTTTTTTGCGAGATTACTAACTTTGAAATTAGGTCGGCATTACAGCAGAAGATGATGAATAAATTACTTCTTTTTTTTTTTTTCACCCAATGAAGGAGATACAAGAGTATAATTTTTTTTTTCAGTAATTGGTTGATAAATTAAACCTTGTTTTTTTAGTTAAAAGCAAAAATTGAAACGATCATTCGTACACACGCTGTGGGTAGATTGTCGAACTGTGCTCACATAATAGAACTGTTCTCCGAAGACAATAAAATGGATTTAATTAATTTTATTTTACCAGGCTTTAATGTACTGCGGCTCATAATGTGTTGGTGTACTTGGGTCGAGTAAACAAAGCAAATAAAATACTGAGAGATATTTTTTCTTCGTGAAAAGCACTAATGTATAAAGGGCGAAAAATATAAAAATAAGGATGAAATACGTTGTACGTAATTGTTGAGGGATGGTGATGTGTTTTCTTTCAACAAACGTTTTTCGCCTTATATAATTAAAAATAAAAAAAACTATAACTACATTGAAGAAGTATTTTAATGGATACACGATGTTGACTGAAGGTACAGTTTTTTGTTCAATTCAAAAACATTTTTATTCATTTCTTTCGCAACGTTTATTTTTTAAACGAAATTTTCTAAGATAACCTGCTGTTTTTATGTTTTTTTTTTTTTTTTAATTTTTATTTTAAACTTTCCCTGCGGATGATCGCTGCATTTTTGGTGAATTATAATTTTTTTGTGGGTTTACCTCGCGTCTGTCCCGTTGATTTTATTGACTTTGCCATTAAAAGTGGTTCGAAAATTTGAAAAACTTTTTATTCGCATCGGTCTTCAGTAAATAATGAGTATTTTTGTCAAACTTATGCTTAAAACGTGTTTTGTCTCAGATGAGTTACTTTTTTCACGTTCTTCGTCACTATCGTCAATACTGTTAAAAAATTATTATTTTTTAAATTAATAAACCTATATAAATGGAATGAGACGTAATTCGGGGTTCAAGGTGAAAATAACAAACGACATAATATTGGATTGAAAATTGGAAAACTTCAGTTAACGGAAGGTTCGTTTGAGCACCAGAAAAAATTTGGAAATTTGTTCATTTTTTCACCACCAAAGAAGCGTTCAGAAATGTTACCGGGGAGGGAAAAATGTTACCCATGCGTTCAGGAAGGTAATTTTGTACTCGGGAAAATAATTTTTTTCTCGGGTAACCCGTTCAGAAACGTCATTTTTTACCGGGGAGAGTAACTTTTTTCCCCAACTCTTGAGTCAGGGAAAATAATTTCTTGAGATAATTTCATATAATTAGTCGTAGGTACTAAAATGATATCTGCTCAAGCTCGTTCAGATTGTCTTTGCCAAGTAGGGTAAATATGAGGTCACGTGTTGTGGAACTTTTATCTTCCACGGTAATATTTCTGAACAAACCCCAGGGAGGAAATTCTGTGAATGCTTAAGCAGGGTTTAAACTCAGATCTCTATTCGCCAATCTCTATAATCTATATTTTGTGAAGTTGGGAAATTTTAACTTTTGAGAATAAATCAAGAGAAACAATATAAACCATAACTTGGTGTTTCCCTTTAGTAAACTTTTTATGTATTATAGAAAATAAATCAACGAGTATTAACCATTTTTTAGGAGGCACACCAGGCATACTTGACTTTGCATTCTGATTTGCGCAACAAGCATACTTGGATTTGGTTTTAAATGTGATTCTATTAAATCTAAAGTCAACGTTGTCTCCCTCTGCTGGCCTAATAGTGAAACATGTTAATTTTAGGATTAGGTTGAATGTTTAAAATCTTGTAATCCATACAGATCAAAAGTTATTCATCCCAACTGTAACAGAATCGTAAATTTTGATGAGACATCTACATATATCTCATGAAGAATCTCCGAAAATTTAGCTCAAATCATACGTTAGATTCTCAAGATATTGCGAAATTTCCATTCAGACATAAGATTCAGATAATATGAAATCAATCATATCTCAAAAACTTATGTTACAATTAAGATGAAATTTTGGCAAGACGTGGACATAATATGTTGAAATAAGATTCTATGAAAATTAGGCAGTATAATTGCTCATTCGGTTCTCGATATATTGCTGAAAATCTACTCACATTAATGTGATTTACTAGATGATAAGTATTCAATCTAGCTGAAGAATTTACGGAATTTCAGCAATATCTCAGCAGTGAAATGTACACGATTGAGCTGAAATTTTCACAGCGACTTTAGCCAACATACTACAATGTCTCATAAGAAATTCAGATCTCTACATTGAATAGTTCTCTCACAATTACATTCGATAACTCTGATCATACATGAGTGTGTTAGATCTATGTACCTTTGCCTGTGATTTTTCGATCTCTTCTTCATTAATCTTAATATTCATTTGAATACGAAATACAACGGAGTTAATTCAAATAATAATTTTTCAAATTTAACCGTTGAAGAACAGTAATATCGAAGAAAAATAAAGATTTTCAACAATTTATTTTAATGGCATATTATCAAAGAAAAAAAAAAGTGAACTAATAAGAAAGGTACGCCAACTAAGTCATTTACGACACCTGGGGAGATGTCGTATAAGACGTAGCAAAGTAAAATCTTGTATGCCTTATGAACCACAATGCGCTCACTGCGCATTTAATTGAATCATCACCTTGGTCAAGTACGCTTGCCATCAAGATAAATAAGGCTGCTAAGTATAAGTAGAATAGCCATTCAGCCCATAAGAAAAGTAGGTACATATCAACAAAATGAACAAATTTTGCAGTTTTTTTTTGGTGCCTGAACGAACTTAGAATTTCATAAAAATTGGGAGATGAGATTATAATATTTTCCTTTTATTTTGTTTCAGGTGAGTTGAAGTTACATTTCAAAGAAAAATTCTATCGATTCTCTTGTTTTCCCATGGTGAGTAATATTCTCATTGCACTACCTATCAAACTCATAAAATGTGCAAAATGATGCTTTTGGAAAAAGTCAACAAATTATATTTTAAACAAGAACGGTTTTCGAAATCGTTGGTACTTGTACAGTTTTTGCGTAAGAAGTAACTAAGTACTTTGAAAGTCTTCGCACGCTACTAAAATGCTGCTTAGCCAAAGTCTAGGATTTCCTCAATTGTAAATGTAGGAAAATATTCAGTCGATTTTAGCAGCCCTTTTGTAGCTGTATTTTCATAAGCAAAAAACCATAGTATTTTCCAAAAGATGCTTACATCAGGATTTTCCCAGCCAATTAAATTGTAGGTAGTTTTTGTTTGCAAAAAGCATACTACCTACATGTATACAGTCTATTACATTTCATTATGTTGTGCTGCAACCTATATCTTTTTTTCATTAGAATACGTACCTTATTTAACAAGAATTGAATAAATTATACATCGAACTCGCTGTTTGGATTAATATTTCGATTCTTTAAATAAGTTACTTTACTCCGTTTAAGACTGTGAAACAAAAAATTTTCGTAAATTAAATTTTGAATCCTTTTCGAAATTTTGATAATATTTTCAGCGTAATTTTCGAAGTTTCAACTTAAAAGTAGTTTTCGACTTTTTCCTGTTCATTCGGAGGAAGTTTGCCTTTGATATAAGATGTTTGGAAAAAACACCACTCTTTCGTATTTTATGGGGTTAATCAATCTGCAATACTGAAACAGAACGTTGAAAGGGTTATAGTAAACGAAGGTAGTTCGGGTGGTATTTTTAATCAATTTAAAAAAAAGGGATGTTATCAATATTCAATCGGCAACCTTTTTAATACGTACCTATGTTTTTATGTAGATCTATCAAAATTTTATTGATCTGGTACTAAGACTGGTCAGGGTGGATTTGTTTTTCTTCTCAGAACCTGAGAAAACTTTTAGCACTACCGTATTAGCTGAAATTCATATATGCGTATATTATAATTAAAGCGAGGTGATTTTGTTCTCTGCCAAATACGTTTGGTATTTTGATTTTTTTGGAAGGTAGGTATTCAAATTTATTTATTTATTTGGTTTTTTTGTTTAATAAAACCTTCATTTTCCAGTGCAACTTGCTACGATAGAGCTTTTTTTTATGTTCATTCCAGCATAAATTTTTATCCTTGGCACTGATTTCAATGCACTTTGTTTAAATGAAAGACGGTTATCTCATGGTGTTATTGTATATAAATATATTTATTTTTTACAAAATCGATGAGATAATTTTTGAGAGACCTTGAATAAACAGTTAGTTTTAAAATAAACTTACCTCTAAAACAAATGCGAATAATTAATGATACGAAAAAGCAATAAAAAAACAATTTATGAACCAGTCGAACCAACTTCAGAGAAAATAATAAAAATGAGCTAAGATGAGAATAGTCGTTTTAAAATTTCTCCTGCAAGATGTGCCTTGGTCTTGGAATTTATTGAAGTTTGCACTCATTTTAAATGTTTTGGCATGAAATTAGATGGAACTGACATACAATCCTATGTAATATGATATAGGAAAGAAGTGTAGACTTCAATAATTTTGGTTGATTTTGCTGGAGAAATTTTGAAATGGTTATATAACTGTTTTTCTCTATTTAGAATATTTTTATTTTATGTTTTAAAATTGGTTTGATTTTTTATAAAAATTTTTTGATGGGACAGTATTTTTTTGCGATGAACTAATATGGTAAATATTGAGCTTTTGTTAATGTCCATGTCATACTGAACACACGATTCTCATCCGATCAATGAAGATAAACAGTATCCAGTCTAGTAAAGTATGATTGTAGTATGTACATATTTTAATGGGTGACCGCTTGTGAGAATGCTACGTGCAATCATCATTTTTTTATTGCCACTCAACATGATTTTTCGCTATTTTTTGCACTTTCCTTAAAAATATTAGATTTCAACTTTTTTTTTTCCCAAAAGGGAGATAATATGAAAAATTTGCTCAGGCATCGGGAAAAATACTTTTTTATGGATTGGAAAAATTAGTAAAAATCCATAATATTTAGGGTGAAGTAAACAAAGAGAAGTTAACAGTTTCTCAAAATATCAAGGTGCTGAAGAAAAAGTCCATCTACTGTTGATGATATACTTTTCTGGATGACTTTTCCAATGCTCACAAGGTTAATTGGCTTTTATTACACCAAAAAAACAGAAAAGATGAGAAACATGAAGGACCACTTGGAAATAACAATGAAACGATGAATTGGGATATAATGCACTAATGAAATACTCAGATTGATGTTAAAATTTTCTTTCAAATTTTATGATTCAAATTTTGGAGCACCTGTACCCATTTCAACATTACAAATTTGCAAACAATTATTTTTTTAAATCTGAAAACCTTAGAAATTATTTATGTATCTACTCTAGAATATTGGTTTAACTTATTGATAATATTTGTGGGCACTCTACTCGTATGAGGTATAGGGGCTCCCACCTCTCAATGACAGTTGCCGCCAAAAGGGTGGCATATTATTTGTCTTTATGACGTTAAACAAATAAACACACGTATGTTTGTATGTTCTTACCTGTAAATACATTCAGGTAAGGTACAATGTTTGGACAGTGATTAATCACCTGATAACGAACTGTGCGATGTCACAGGCTGGTACCAAATGCACTGCGTTGTTTCTTATCACAATATAAAAATAGGAAATGATGTAATAAGATAACACAATTACCTATTATGTATATGTAGATATGTGTGTCTGTGTGCATGTGCCAACTTCCCTATATAAACTCACAAATCTGGCTACAAAATTGTTAGTGTTTGCCAAGGATTTGGTTCTCCAATACATCCGTGTGTGATGTGGCAGAACAGGCAAAGCTGTTGATTACCTTCTTTTGTGAATACTTCTTCAGGACAAGGTATTCCACTGTATTATTAATTAAACATATTTTCCTTCTATTGAAAGGTATGATAACTGATATGAAATTATACTCAAAAATGTTGACCAAAATCGAAAACTGTGGAAAGAATGACGAATAAGAGGATAAATTAAGGACTGTTTTTTGTTTTTAAGAGTTATGTACAATTTTTGAATCATTTATTTATAGAGCTATAGAAAAAATAATAGCAGACTATTCCCCTCAACTCTTTGCGACTTTTAATTTATTCATGTTTTGTATTAAAGATAAAAATAATGGAATATTTCGATATTGAAACTGGTAATTTGTCGACCATCAACACGTTCGTTAAAAGAACATATTGTTAATATTATCGAAAGATCAAAAAAATTCGCATTTACTTGATGCAGTAGGTTTGGTGAAATATTACTCGCTGAAATTATGGAAAATCTAACTAATCTAAGAGACTATTAACGAATGTAAAAATTAATATAATATTTACTTATATCTTGATATTCTACTTACAGATTTAAAAGTTTCAACATAAAACAATCGTTTAAGACAAATTTTTTTTTGACATCATATTATTACCTTCCATGATCTGAAAAACTATTTTCTAAAAAAATAATTTATAAAAACGAGTAGGTACCTACTTACCCGTATTTTTCCAAATGAAAAATCGGTTTATTTCCACTAATTTTTAATAGAAAAAGTTTCTGGAAATGTTTTCCTTCGGATACTATTATTTTCGAAGTCCGTGTTTTTACTTTTTTTTTCCTTTCTTTTCCTTGCAATTAAACTTTTATGAAAAACTTCGCCAACTTCTTTGACTCAACAATATTTTTCTCCTCCCTTCTCTATAACTTGTCTGTATAATTTTGAACTTACCTTTCATACTTACCGCAACTCGAGTTATTAAATTCGGAAATTTAAACACCCATGCCACCATATTGTAGCCTTCAAACTCCCACATTGTTTTTTACCGTCGGGTGCTCTGCTGAATTTCCAAGTTCATAATTTCCGTTTTTCGGTTTTAGTTAGAGAAAATCGACTGAAACGTCTATACTTCGTATAACCTAGGAATAAATCGCATTTACAATTTTTGGCACTTCGAAAATCTGTGAAACATTCATTCAGCAAGCAATCTTACTTGTTTACCCACCAAAAATGTGTAAAATTAGATAAGTGAGGCCTAATTTCCGATACAAAAAGTATGAAAAATTTCAATTTCATTTAAACGAACTTATTTTCATAATTTAATAGTGCTTTTTGTTAGATCTTCGCACGGTAGCCTACATGTTTTTTAACCTAAAAGTTAAAGATCTGGCTTGGACATTCACTGATAGATGGCTTCTTTAGACATTTGGTCAAAAATCTCGTTTACCTCAATGCCACAATATCTTAAGAAATAAATGAATGTTACTACTTGAATAGAAACGCAAAGACAGGAATGACGGATTTGGATTCGCTGAATCAAAGAGCCGGAGGAATAGATGTTTTGAAGGGCAAAGACAGATGAGATGGAGTTATTGAGGATAATGTAGGATATGTGTTGTGCCATAAATTCAAGTGCTATGAGTATTACAGATAAATAATTTTGGTGCAAATATTTATGTGAAGGGAGACAACCGGTGTGAAGAAGAAAATGCGGTAGAGCGAATGGCAGAGCCTACTATCGAGTCATTTTTGAAGTCATAATATGTAAAAATAAGGAATGATGATGGAAGAGATTTCGGCTAAGATCGAAGTTTTATTTGAAGAATATGCGGGAAGAAATTCCAGTTTTATTGAAACGAAGCAATATAAGATGTATAGGAGGGGAAAAGTTTTTCCATTAAAGAGATTGATCATAGGCTTATGATAGAAAGTGGAAACAGGTAGTAAGATGATGTAAACCAGATAGCCTTAAGAAGTCCTTAATTATTTGTTATTGTAGTTTATGTAATTTTTTAAAAATATATTGGTTTGGAACTTAGAAGTAAATTTGGGATGAAAAAAATGGTTGAAAGAAAGTTGACAAGAAGGAAAGAGCAGCAGAAAAATAATGAGGGATTTAAATAGAAACAAGGGCGCAAATAGTTTGTAAAAGAGGATTCCACATCTACTTACTCTGCCACCATTCGGTCCCCCACAAAATCTCACAAACAACACTCATTATTTTTTTATTATCAAACTTTTTTTTAGCTAACGGGGTTCAGACCCCCACAACCTCTCCTTATCAACGTCGTCGTATCTTAGATATTATTGAAATGTACTCATATTCAATCAAGTGAGATTTCTGTATTCTAGTGTAGAAAATTGAGTAAAAAGAGCTCTTTCTTTATCTCATACGTTGGGCATTAGAATTTTTAATGAATCAGTTTTAATTTTAAATGTATTTTCCAAGGTCCACGCATGAAAATAAAATTTTCTCAACTCATGCACCAAAAAGAGGTTATTATATTGAATCAATTTTGGGTAGCAAAGTTCGAGATTTTTAAATTAATTCGGAACAGTGGAAAAAAAATTTCATTTCTTCACCGGTGTAGAAATCGAGTTTTTTCTTGACGGATTTTTTTTTTTTCATTTCTGTAAGCACCGTTTACACATACACAAGTGGTGCAGTGTCAGCATAAAAAGGGGCTGTTTTACACAGCGATTTTGTTAAGCAACATATTTTGCCTCTCCCTAATTATTTATTTATTTGATAAAATTCTATTAATTAAAGGCATTAACAAATTCAGTCGAATAAATAATAACCTCGGTTGGTGGATTTGTTGAAAAAAATATCGTACTCAACTATAGTTAGTCACTCATGATAATCACTCGTTATAATTACAGGGCTCATGCTGCAACTAGGCAACTCATTGGCAATCACTCATTTTGCTTTAACTAGTTGAGTAAAATACTATTTTGATCTTGTTAGAAGAAATTATTTTCATTTTTCACACAATTTTTTCTGTTTTATACTTAGGTAGCTAATCAGTTTGTTGGATGACAATAACAAAATCGACAACTGGTGGATTTACTAAATTATGTCTTTGTTAGGAAGTACAGTAAAACCCTGTTAATACATTTTTCAAGGCACCTCTATGAAAAAAACGTACTATGCAGGAAAATGTTATATAAGTACCTACCTATACTTACAAGAAAAAGAAAAATTCTATATGTACAAAAGTGCAGAAATTTCAGTACTTTTTATAAACTAGACTTTGGACTTGGAATTTGCAGCTCCAACTCTTTGAAGAGGCCATTTAATTTCCTGAGGCAGATTTAAAAGAAAAAAAAAGTACTTTAGTACCTGCTGTAGAATACCTTATGTCGTGAAAGATATTCCAACAACAGAAGCAGCAGTTTTGTGTGTTCACCACATATCATACACAAGGTATGGGAGAACTAAAACCTCAGTGAACACTTGCAATTTTGTAGCAAATTTTGCGAGCTTTTATACTGGCTCCTTACACACACACACATAGATACATATGTAAAGAATATATACATGTGTGTGATGACTAATTGCGAGGTATTTTATCGTTGCCATGGCTATAGGAAAAATATGGCAAGTCCACTGATAAGCCAGATTGTGACATCATCTGAGATGTAATTTATCAATTTGTCACAATCCAGATGTTATGTCATATTTGCATAGTTTTGCAAGTATGTACAAACAAAGATACAATATGTTTAATATGCAGTGCACAAGATTAGTCATTTTATGATGATCACTGTCATTGAGAGGCAGAGCCTCCAACCTCTTACAAGTAGTCTATTCCCCACACCTTCCATGGGGTGACTGAAACATTTAATGTGGTACATTTTATAGCCGCCGAGTCCTCACCCTATATGATTGAATTTAAAAACAATTATGTGAATTATAGATTTATGAAAATTTTCTCCTCTTTTCAGTGATACCAACCTCAGCTCTCTAAAAAAATAACGACAGGAATAATTAAGTAAAAGAGGAGAGTTTTCTAGATTCCAAGAAAGGGAAATGTTTCTCCAATTTACTTTTTTTACATTCATTTATTTCCAAGGTGCTAAAGATGATAGAAAAATTATATGGACAGTAGATTTATAATAACTTTTTGTTCTTTTGAATAATACTAACCTTAGCTCTCTAGCTTAAATAGCGGCTGAAGAATCATTGAGTGATCGAAAGATAACAAGTTTCTGGAATCCAAAAAATGGTAAATTTTTCATTATTTTCCTTTTTTTTTTGTTCCTTCATTTCCAAATAGCTGAAGATTATTATGAAATTATATGGAAATTTTGCCAATTTTTTCCTCTTTCTAGCAGTACCAACTCCAGAGCTCTCTAGTTTAAGTAGAGATTGAGGAATCATTGAATGAAATATAAGAAGTTTGTTTTAAAATTTAAATTTTGTGTTCAACTTCTATTGACAAGTGGCATGCATACAACCACTCACCTTCGCAAACAAAGACACATTATAATAAGACTTACAATCTGACAATAGCTTTAGGTACAAGTTTTGCAAAGCGTCAGCACAAAAGTAATATTTGAAAATTTTTTATTTTCATCTTCATTTCATTTCTGTTTTTTTTTCTTTTTTTTTCTTTCTTATTTTTTTATCAGAAGAAAGAAGTGTGAAGTACTAATCGTGCGTCTCAACAGATGGTGCGTGCATTTAAATGCCTAAAACATATTTTCCAACGTTTAGCAAAAAACAAAAGAAAACGGAGAAAGAAAAGTGGGTGTACTTGCCACAGAGAGCAATTTTCGTGTTTCTCGAAAGAATTAATTTTGTCTATCCAAGCGGAAAAGTGATAAGCCTATAATAACATTTTGTTTTATCATGGCGATTGTCGGTTTTTTCTTTAGATTTATTATTGGGAAAGATGTATTTTGCAAAATGAAGCATGGTATTCGAAGTTTTATGTTGTATTTTGTTGAAGCAAGAAAAAACAATGTAAATTAAGTAGCTGTATATTTTATAGAATGTAAGCTAAAGTTTATGGAACATGTTTTCGTTTTCGTTTTTGTTCTTTTTTTGTCTTCTTTTGCCCAATTTTCGAAATGAAACCGTCAAGTTTTGGGTAGAAATTTACGTTAACTAAATTTTATTCAATTATTCCATAATTTGAAAAATTTTTTTCCTTTTCGGAAATCCTGCGATATTATTTTTGTTTTAGATTTAGTAAGGTATTCTTTCATCGAGTTAGAATAATTTGGAGGAGCAGGAGCTCAATATAATTTTTGAAGATTGGTTTTTCTCGGTGTTTGCTATTTGCAGTTTTGCGAAGTAGAAACGCTTTGGGAAAAATCAATAAAGAGGGTAAGTATTGGCGAATCATAGCGGTCTTTTTTGATAGGCAATTACCTGTAATAATTTTAATGATTTGTTGTCAATAAGAACGAACTAAATAAAAAAAGCTTTAGCCTTGGTTTTTTATAACGAATTGTGTCCTCGTAATTATAAATTTTAACGTGAAAAACGAATATGAAAAAATGGTTTACCTACACTTTTATGTAGGTTTTCGAGAAAAAAATACAAATTAAAACCAATCTGATATTGAGACCTATGGTCAATGGTAGGCGGAAATTTTTGGTAATAGCTGAAATTCATTACATATATATACATATGTATGTACATATATATATATGTATGCATGTATGAATATATGAGTTAATAGTTAAACCTAATGTTGACTGAAAATAATTAATGTAAAAAGTCGATCTTGTCAAAAGTAGTTCTTTTTCATTATATAAATCTACAGAAGAAATGATGGGGGATTTGCCTCCAAACACCCTGTGGAATACCTTGTCATGAGAGATATTCACACTTGAAGGTTTTCAACAGTATTTGGTGTTCTGCCACTTCATACAGTTAAGTATGGGAGAGCCAAATCCTCGGTGTACACTGGCGATTTTTGAGCCGGATCTGAGAGTTTATATACAGAATTTGGCACACGCACACAGACACACATGCATACGTACATGTACGTAATTATGTCATGCGTTACGTCGTTTCTTGCCTCCGTCGAGGTGATAAGAAACAACGCAGCTCGTTTGGTACCAGGCCGTGACATCACCAAGATCGTTATCAGGTAATTGATCTCGGCCTGTGCAATGTATCTTACCTGTACGTACGTACAGGTATGAACATACAAACGCACCAGTGTAAATTCGTTTAACGTTATAAAGACGATTATTGCCAGCCTTTGGGCAGTGACTGTTGTCAAGGGGTGCGAGCCCCTATTACCTCATACGAGTATTGTCCCCACAGCTACTCCCACCCAGTTTTTGCGCTGCAAAAATGATAAGTCACATGCCTGGGGGACTTATCGAGTCTACTGCTGTCGCTAGTCCCTCTCCCATTTGGCCAGAGCCGATCTTACCGCAGCGCCTACACACTCGTAAGACAACTTACAAGCATTGAATCTAGCCTGGTAGGATTCCCGGCTTTGCTGCCCCCTATGTGTGGGCGGTCGGTTTTGATGTGCCGGACGAGTGTATGGATGTGGATGGTAGGATGTTGAAGGACCAGAGGGGTTTGGAAGTCTTGGCCGTTTAAACATCGGGGAGTTCAAATTCCCCGATGGTTTATAGGTTAGACCGAGGGCGGGAGGAGGGCATATTTTCTGCACCTCTTCCACAGGAAGTTGCCTCCTCACTTCCAATGTCACTAGGGCTTAGGACTCTGGGGGTGGGCACTCCACTCTCGGTGTCTGCTCTGGCAACTTGGGTGGTGAGATAAGGGCAGGAAGGGGTGCGGACATCATCTTAACAATGTCCGCAGCCGAGTAATTCATTCTCGAGTCTTTCAATCTCCTTTTTGCATTCCATCTGTTTGTGAGTTTTTACAGGTTCAGGAACGGGTGGCACAACAAATTGGAAATTTGGAGTCGGGAATGGAGTATTTTTTGGAGACGACATTATACAAGGAAAGAAGAGAAAAATGTTGGAAAAAGAAAGAAAAAATGGTAGAATTTTCGGCATGTTAAATAGTCAATAGCAGAAAGGCGAGTGAAAATCGTTGTGAGAATATTTTTTGATCGCAGCTTTATTCCAAGTCGTTATCTCATTTCAGACATGTTCGGAGGGGATAGTTCATCAAATATTCTTTTCCTGAAAAGTTTTCCGGTCAAAATCTGTTAAGTACAAGCACAGTTAAGCGTGTTTGAATTTTCGTGTTTTTAAATTTTGTATCTCACAAAGGAATGCACTCTTCGTTTGTGAGGTCACGATCTATTGACTATTTAGTTATTGGAGTATTTGTCAATAGAAACACGTTGCGATGTTTTCTTCCGTATCACACGTGGGTTTGTTTATTCGCGTCGTGTTTTATTTGCATGCATTTATTCTCTGCTTATCTACGGAATTTCTTTTGTTATAAATATTCCCAGATTCTCGTGCGTATTTTTATGCGGGTTTGCAGATTTTGTGGCGGATATTAATTTTTGTGAATATTTTTAGTTTCTCCTTGCCAATCTCACAAATTTTCGAGTTGGAATCGGGTTTTTTCGCTTTTTGCTGCCAAAGAGCCTGCCTCTTTTTTGTGGGCATAAGGGTCCCGATGGATCGTAGTGTATTTTAACGATCTCATCACTAAACTTCACCGTTTTCTTTGTTTTTGTTTTTTCTACTGGTGATTTTTGTGATTTATCACCTTTTTTGACTGGTTTGTCCTCAACTTTTTGTGGTTGTGTGATATTGGACTGTGCAGTCTGTTTTTCTTCTTCAATTTTCCTTTCTGTTATTTTCCTTGTTGCTCTTTGGAGCATTTTTCTGTCGTTGTTTATAAGGTACGCATGTTTCAATCTATCGATTGAAATTGTTTTTTCTTCACCTGCAATTAGTATCACGAAATTCTTGTCATCTCGTGATACAACCTTATAAGGACCGGCGTATGGTTTCTTCAACGAAGATCTTATTTTTTCGTCTCTGACAAACACATGAGAAGTTATGGCCAGGTGTTTGGAGACATAAATCTTTTGTTGGCCATGACAAGCTGCCTGTTTCAAAAAGCTGTTAGCATCAGTCCGTATGTTTTGGACGAGCGTTTTGGGGCTAATTTCTTTCGAGTGGGTAAAAAAGTCCCCTGGTATGCGTAGCTCTTTGCCTAGCGCCAACTGTGCTGCAGAGTGACCTGTGTCCATTTGAAGAGCAGATCAAAGGCCCAAGAGGATGGTTGGTAGTATGTCAACCAATCTCTTGGTGTCGCAAGCCATGATAAAGGCTTTCAAAGCTCTGTGCCATCGCTCAACTTTACTGTTTCCTTGTGGATGGTAAGCTGTGGTGTGATTGTGTTGTGCACCAAGCTTCTTAGACAGCTCTTGGAAGAGCGAGCTTTCAAATTGGTGACCCTGGTCCGTAATGATGACTTCAGATACGCCATAGTGGGCAATCCAGGTGTCGTATAACCTGGAAGCTACCGTGGGAGCTATCATCTCGAAGAGAGGAACTGCCTCTGGCCATCGAGTTGCTCTATCGATCATCGTCAACAGGTATCTGTGTCCTTGGGATGGGGGTAATGGACCCACCAAGTCTATATGTATTGTTTTGAACCACTCTTTTGTTTGAAAGATTTGAGAGGCGAACGAGTGTGTCTTCCTACTTTGGACTCTTGGCAATTCAGGCAACTGCGAGCCCATTTGTTGCAGTCGGACTTCATTTGAGGCCAAACAAATCTTGATGCTATTAATCCAGCAGTGCATTTTGGTCCAGGGTGCGATAGATTGTGAACACTACTGGAAGCCAATTTGCGATACTTTGTCGGCAGGAATGGCCTGTTCTTGCCTGTACTAATGTCGCATGTTAGTAAAACATTAGTACCAGGGATTTTCCTTTGTCTCAATTTGAGAGCTGTGTCATTGTTCGACAACAGTTCTTGCAGTTCTGCATCCCTTAACTGTTCTTTAGCTATTTCAGTGTAAGGTAATTGAAACAGTGCCGAGATGGTTTCGATCCTACTAAGAGCGACAGCTGGAGTGTTGAGTTCTCCACTTATATACTGGATGTCTGTAGTCAACTGTCCTATATAGTCCAATTGTCGAGCTCTTCTCGGGGAAGCTGGTTCTGTCTTTTGTGTGAAGGCATGAGTTAGGGAATTATGATCTGTATATACAGTGAAACATCTACCCTCTAATTGGTGCCTGAAATGCTTCAATGCAGCAAATATTCCCAGTAACTCCCTGTCGTATGTGCTGTAATTCTTTTCAGTTTTTGATAGCTTTCTGGAGAAGAAAGCTAGTGGTAACTTCTTGTCATTGTCCTTTTGGTACAGTGTTGCACCAATAGCAAAGTTGGATGCATCAGTTGCGACACATAACGACAGACTTTTGTCTGGGTGAGCTAGTAGAGTTGCATTTGCCAGTGTTTCTTTGATGTTTTCAAAGGATTTTTCAGCTTCTTCTGTCCAATCGAGTGGAGTCTTATCTTTCTTTTTTATTTGTTTTGATTAATGCAAACAGCTTACTTTGTTCGGCTGTAGCATTTTTAATGCAACGTCTGTAGAAATTCACCATCCCCAAGAAGCGTCAGAGTTCTGCAACGTTTGAGGGTTTCGGGAATTTCAATATGGGCTCTACCTTGGTCTTCAGAGGGGAAATGCCTTTGGTTGAGACTTGATAGCCGAGAAAGTCAATTTTGGTTTGTTTGTATAAACTTTTTCCAACATTGATGGTAAGTCCAGCAGCATGTATACGCTGTACGATGGCTCTTACATTCTTCTTGTGCTGTTGCTTACCGCCTTCTGAGCAAATGCATATGTCATCCAAATATGCATAAGGAAACGGCAAATCCATTAACAGTCCATTGATGAATCTCTGGAAAGTTTGTGCATAATTACGGAGTTCAAACGGCATTCGAAGGTATTCGAATAAACCAAAGGGGGTTATGACTGCTGTCTTTGGAATGTCCTGTTCAGCCATTGGAATTTGGTGGAATGCCCAGTTGATGTCGATTTTTGTGAACATTGTTTTACCCTATTCGCATTGAAATCCATTATGTTTGGGACTGGATAGCGATCAGGAACTGTTTTGGCATTTAAGGCCCTGTAGTCTCCAACGAATCGTCACTCTCCACTCGCTTTTTTGGTCATGTTGATCGGGGAACTCCAAGAGCTTTTCGAGGGGCGGTATATGCCTTCCCCTATTATGTGATCATAGTATTCCCGTGCTGCTTTGAGTTTATCAGGCAGTAACCTGCGGGCTCTAGCATGTCATGTCTCTTCGCAAACTGATGCTTACTTTGCTGGATTCTATTCCATAAGCTGGAAGGTTTTGACCATTCACAGTTTAGAGGTAGTATTTTGGAGGAAATGCCTTTTGGTTTTTACTTACTGGCAAAATGCTCAAGTCAGCACCTGAGTCTATAAGGTAACGTCTCCTGTTAGTCCTGTCCTTAAAGAACAGGCGGCATGAGTACTTTTTCGAGGGATCTTCATCTACTTAGATGACCCCTCTTTCTAGTTTGACGGCTTATTGTACGTTTTTCCCCACCATTGGCATCTGTTATTGCACTTGTTGGCCTCCGCGCCAAATCTATTATGGAAAAAGCAGGATTTATCATCCCAATTCTGAGACTGGGGTTTGGGGGATGATGTTCTTCGAGGGGGAGTTGGACTCTCACCCCTGGTAGAATTGCTCTTTCGGTCTCTGGACATGGATTTTCTGTCATTGTTTCTGTTGTTGCTCCTGCTTTTCGAGCTGTTACTACTTCTACCATTTCTTGAGTTACTATTGTTACTTTTCTTCTTTATTTCGCTAGTTAGCTGAGCTATTTGGGCTCTAAGCTAAGCTAGTTCTCTAGTTTCTGCCAATACTGCACAAATCGAGGATGCTGATCTCGAATGTTCTAGTGCACTATTGGCACTCTTTGCCAAAAAGTCTACGTCCTCGGAATTGTTAATTACCGTAGTACCCACAGCTGCCAGACACTGTACAACATGTTGGGGCAGTTGTTTACAGAACTGGTTCCCAATGACCGACGGCGATACAATGTTATTGGCCTTTCGTCTTAATTTGGCCATGAAGATGGAGGGTTTATCATCTCCCATCTTCATTCCACCCATGACATCATCTATTATCTGGTTTTGGGTCTTACCAAACACATTGCGAATTTTCTTGCAGAACCAACTGTACTTGTCTGCTTCCGCCGGAGGGCATTCCATGATATCCCGAATGCGGCGTATTATTTCTGCAGGCATGCCGCTGCAAATGTGTGTATATTTCTGGTTGTTCTGTAGGTTCTCCATTTTGAAACAAAGTTAACCAGAGTTCTAACTCATTTGGCAAAAATTCTGGAATCTCAATCCTCCGTCTTTGGATTGCAGGGTTCTGCAGAGTCTGCATCTGCAACAGCTGTGGTAGCTGTGCAAGAGCTTCAGGGGTCAGCTGTGGCTGACCACTTCCATCTGTTCCAGGCTGGTTTGATGTCGGGTTTGTCGTACTTCCATTTCCGTTTGTGTTGGGCATTGTAATTTGCTGTTTCTCTTTTGAGTTACTTCTGGCAAAGGTTCCACCAGACTCTGTCAGTTGTTGGCCTGGTGTCAAAGAATCGGAGTCTTGGCTCAAAAGACGACCATTTCTGAGGGTGCGAGCTGTTGTCTCGTTCGGGTTGACGACAGCTCCCAAACGCAAGGCTTCTGCCCTCTGGGTTTGTTTTTGCTTCTCCGGAGTCTCAAAGACTTCAGAGTCTTTGGTCGAGGCTGGAGGAGTTGGCGGATGAGGGCAACATTGTTCCTCCAGGTCTACTTCTCTTGGTTCCCTTCCATCAAATATATTTGGAAGGGGGGTTTAATTTCCCACTTTTAAAGTCAGACCTCTGCTTCGACAGCCAAAGGTGTCTAGGTCTGTGAAAAAATTTGTATCACAAGCGAGTAACTCGCCAACACACTGCGCCTAGTTTTAGAATTAGCGCAATGTGCCTAGACACCCACAACGTAGCCAAAAAATCACGTCGGGGTCACCACTGTGGAATACCTTGTCGTGAGAGATATTCACACTAGAAGGTTTTCAACAGTATTTGCGTGTTCTGCCACTTCATACAGTTAAGTATGGGAGAGCAAAATCCTTGGCAAACACTGGCGATTTTTGAGCCAGTTCTGAGAGTTTATATACAGAATTTGGCACACGCACACAGACACACATGCATACGTACATGTACGTAATTATGTCATGCGTTACGTCGTTTCTTGCCTCTGTCGAGATGATAAGAAACAACGCAGCACATTTGGTATGGGCTGTGACATCACCGAGATCGTTATCAGGTAATTGATCTTGGCCCGTGCAATGTATCTTACCTGTACGTACATACAGGTACGAACATACAAACGTACCAGTGTAAATTCATTTAACGTCATAAAGACGATTATTGCCAGCCTTTGGGCGGCGACTGTCCTCGAGGGGTGTAAGCCCCTATTACCTCATACGAGTATTGTCCCCATACCCCTTTTCAAAATTTTTTAATTATTTTAACTCACCTTACCCTTTCACTCTCAGTACAATAAAGGCATCGGAAAAAAAATTCATCTTACCTAACCACCCACTATATGATAAAAGCAGCCATAAATATCTAAAATTATTTCAAAAGAATTAAAAAATTTAAAAAATCACAACAAAAATAGGGTTATATGAAATAATAATTAAAATTTTTGAAATAATTTCTGATACCTGCCCATGCTTTTATCATATAGTAGTCATCAGGTAAAGTGGGTTGTTTAAATAAAAAGTTGGTAATAAAAATTGGAAGCAAGTGGGTTTAGTTGGCGAAGCTCTCCATAATTCCGGCTACACATTCGTATAATGATTAAGAAATTATTTTAACACCTCACCAAACTACCCACAGTACAATAAAAACATAGGTATATGTCAGAAATTATTATTTGAGACAATAATCAGCAATAAATTGATAATATTGAAATTCGTATTTATTTTTGTATAATTCTGAACGGAGTTAATTTTTTTAAGTTAGCCACTAGTTTTGCCGAGTCAAAAGTAAGATAAAATTTTTGTTTGGTCATTATTAGTTTTGACTGGTCAAAACTAGTATTATGATAACATATATACATATGATATATATTTCTGATTAACTTGGTACAGGTCGCAATTTTCATCTAATAGTCATGAAATTTGGTTCACTTATTTGGATCTAGACAAGGATGAACACTATTTTTTTTGGTCAAAGTTGGCTGAATGGTGCGTCCGATAGTATATTTTATTAGGTTGCATTTTTATAGCTTAAGTGAGGTTCTAAAATGCGTAATTTTTAAGTAATCATCAAACCTGGTACAAACATTGAATAATTAATATAAATATTATATTCTATCACTCTGCAATTTGGTCTCAATCAGCTTAATAATTAATGCGTACAAGTGATTTGAAAAAGTTGGTAACTATTGCTAAAAACAGTAGATTATTCCAGATGAAACAAAAAAGCTGCGAGGAAAGCAGGCCTGCTAGTATTTTATTTGCTGAGTAATCATTTGATAACTTACGCTCCTATTTTATAACCTCGAAATACAATTGATCGTGAATCCTATACTATAATACGAGCAATAATTGCATGCAAGTTTGTACGTAACCGCGTTCTGAAGAACTAGACCAACAATGTTATTGAAATTTACTGGAAAGTGGTTATTGGGTACGTAAAAACATTCTAGATTGGTCTCATATTTGAGAAAATTCTTTAAATAGAAATATGAACATCTTAATTGGTCCATCTGCGCAGTAACCGATAACAACGAATGATGGAAAATTAAGCTAGCTAACAGTAACAGATATGTAAGGTTTTATTAGCTAATTTTGGTAGGCCTAGGCTACGTATGATTATTATGATTTATGACTAATGAAGGAATCAGTTTATTGTTGCAATATTTAATTTTATTCTCGAGAGTTGAGATATGTTATGAAAATATATTTATGAAATTCCACATCTTCAGTTAAATAACTATAATTTTTTTAATTTTCACATCTGCTCAGTGAACCAGTTACTTTTCTTAATACTCCATTAAACTTGATTTTTGTTCAGGATTCTAGCGAATACTATTGTTATTTTCATTGTTTTATTGTATTTATTGATTAAAAGTGTTTTGGTTCAGAAAACGTACATTTTCTGGAGTGGCTGGGCTGCACAAGGGTCTTTTTCCTTTTTTTATAAGCTTTTATTCTACTCACTACTGCGATTTTAAAATTATACCGATACTGCAGCCAACCTTCCGCAATGAAACAATGTTTATTTTGCTTGAAGCTAAAGCCAAAAAAAAAAAAGCTTATTTTTTAAAAACTTGTTTTTAATCTAAATTTATTCCTCTTTTCCGTTTGTTTTTAGTTGAATGGGGCGGAGTTTTTTATACTTTATCCCGTTTGTGGATCCACCTTGGTTGAACAAAAATCTAACTTGGAACATTTTAAAACCTACTAAAGTGAAATCGTCGTATAACATTCATAAGTAGGCAGATAATGAATGTCCAAATTAATCTAATATTTACATAGGTAAACTATTATTTTTCCCCAGAAATTTAGTCTAAAATTTAGGCTTCGTCTTTATTATTTTGTTATTATATTACGTATACTCGCATGTTGTGTGCAGATAGGCAGTTGCAATGATTTATTCATCCACTTGTATTCTGTTTTCTTGAAACTGTTGGTTTAACCATTTACACGTATTTTTTATTTTTTCTTGTTTAAATCCATAAGCTTACAATCTCCCTGTCAAACAAAAACAATTTCGTATCCTAAAATTCAACAACTTGTACCATGTTCGTAAACAAAAAAAGAAAAAGAAATCTTCGTCTTAAGAAAAATAGTTTTAATTCGGAAAAAGTAATAAAATCGTTGGTTATAAGCCTAGAAAATGTATCCAAAATAAGGCAAAAAAGTTGCAACGAACCCTCCTTTTTCTTCTCTTTTCTATTCTATTTTTACGGTAGGTATATAAAAAAATAAAAAATGAAATTTGTCGTGAGCGACTTTGCTGCTTACGGTTTTGTTAGCAGCACATGTAAATTTTAATTAAAATTATATCTACGCGAACGTCAACCATCTTACAAAAAGTCGTTGGCATTCTAGGTCGAGTTGAATATGGTGCTTCATTTTTTAGAAAAAAAAAATAAAAAAAAATAAAAACAGGAAGCAAATCTTTATGAGATCTTTATTGTCTTCTTATGGTCGATTTGTAACAAGCACATGACTGTAATTAGAAAATTTGCTATAAAAATGTCTACTAATTTTATTCCGAAAAAGCGAAAACAGCTAATAGCGTTTTATAATAGGTATTCAAACTGTTGGAAAATTATTTAATTTCCCGATGATGAAACTGAGCGACAGTAGAAATTTAAGGGGAAGGTATAGGTACACAACATTTCCTGTCTCTTCACTCCATAAATAGGTTCATGGAGGGAGTTGCAATATGAAAAGTTGAGATTAGATACGTGCCGAGGCCCTTAAAATCCGGAATGTGCTGTTAGTAAAAAAAACGTGTTCATAAATTTATTTCGACGATTGGCTGCCTGTGTTGTATTATGTCTTTTATCTCTCACAAATAATTTTGTAGAGAGAACGGTACAGTGATTTAGAATGCACTCACCGATTTTTAAACAGCTAATTAGATATTAATAAAAAATTCAGTTCGGCAAAAACTACTTAAAAAATATGATCAGTGACAAAAGGGCAGAGAAACAAAAGAATGCTAATAGATAGAATCATAACTGGACCATACAGGTAGCTGCTGGAAAAATGAGTGTTTCTTCAAGCTGAAAATTTCTTCTTTCATATACCTACTTACTAAAAAATCTCTTGTAGTGTTTATAACATTCTACAATTTAGAAGAATACAAATACCTAAACGAACGTTCTCAAAAAAATTAAAAAAATTATTATTTCTTGGGACCTTAAAGATGACTGTTTAGAGAGAAAGAAATAAACCGTGAACCAAAATTACTCATATTTCGACAATACCCACCATGAAGCAATTACCGCACGTTAATCAAATGAAACATTATATTTGAAAAAACATAAAAAGAACAACTACTAACATAATTGAACATAGATGTAGTCTTAATATAAAAAAAATTTCAAGCAATAACGAAAAAGAAGTTAAAATTCACAAAGTATCACGATCGAACACATGTTAGAAAGAAAACGGAGGTGTAGACTATGAATACAAGGAGAAAACTTGTCGTAAATTCTTTTCCAAGCTAAAAGGGAAAAAATCTTTCATGGATTTAGACCATAAAACCACTGTGAAACTTCAAAATATCGATAAAACATAAAAGAAAAGTTTTTTGTTGCTACCATTATGGTGAGAAAAACAGAAACTGAGGATATAGCAGAAAAGTTCAATAAGAAAAGTTAAAAAAAGAAGCCAAAAAATCGAAGAGAAAATTTCGGTGAAAGGAGAAAAGAAAAGAAAAGCGAAAAATAAAACTTAGCCTTTCTAAGTATAGTCCACCTCCGTTTTGTTTCTAAAAGGAAACAAAATGAAAGAAACTGTGGTATCTGAATGGGGGTGGCTTTATTTATAAGGAATTCACTCTTATCAGAATCAATATTTTTTTTTTTTAAAAGGCCAAACATCAGACCAAAATTTTCTAAAACATTAAATATATTTATTTTTTGAGTACCCAGGTAAGCTAAAATCCCGGACTCTGCAGTCCTCCACAGATTTTTCTACTGCACTGAGCTGTTGCAGCCAAGTAAAATTTGTTTTATACTGCCACATCCTCCTTTAATATATACTAATTCCAATCAACACCTCAACTCATAGTTAAAATATTAATAAATGTAAAAAATTCACAATGCACCATTAAAACCAAATTTTAATAAACCAAAAACTATTGTAATTACAACTTAAAAATAATTATTTTTCTATTTAAAAGGGGAGAAATTATTTAAAAAAATTGTATTTGACTGACTGTTAAAAAACTTTTATATGGTAATTCGGACTCCAATACTTCACAAATGCCAAACATCTCTACTCATTTCAAATTTTGTAGAACTTTAATAGACAAATTTTAACCGTAGTCCCATGGTGGCTGCTGTGAAAACTTTAAAAACTCAAATACAGTAATCGAATAGACTCCTAACTTTGGTGAACTGAGAAAAGTTCGCGAAAGTTACAAGAACTTCAGCTTCACTATATCTGACTCTTTAAAGAAAACACAAACAAGCAAGAAAAATGGCCAAAACATCGGATTATATATACCTATATTCTCCAGTCAGATTTTACCATTACTACCGGAATTTTCAAAAATTTACAGGTGGGAACAAGGACAAAAGAAATTCTTATGTTAGGGGAAATTTAGAAGATGTTGCCAGTTAATCATTTAGAAAGAGAGAAAAATGAAGAAATTATCGGACTAAATGGGTAAGAAAAGGATAGAAAACCATTGTCATAGGAAAGAGGAATTTGTCACCTTCAAGTCCCTTAATAAATACCATAGAGAGTAACAACTATTGGTGATTTATTGGTAAAAGAAAAGAGACAGAATCAGCAATAAAATTCGAAAATAGAAGCAACTGAAACCGAAGCAGTTCTTCTCTCAAGGCCGATAAATATGAATCATATCACTTTTTCCATATACCTAATTCATCTGAAATTATTCATAAAAAATTACAATATTTCTTTTAATTACCCAACACTTGACTCATCAATCGGTAAAAATCGAGAAAAAACTTGAATAAGATCTCAAGGTAAATAGTTCGCTGGATATTGGAGGAGAAAAAACAATAAAAAATAAAAAGGAAAGATTTCTCCTACCATAATTATATCTGAAATTTCGGATTTAGGAGAGAGGACCAATATTGGAAGAAGTATATCGGCAAAAAAGTGGAAGTGGCGGTGAAAAGAGAGAAAAATAGAGTTCTGTTACTAACACAAATAAACTGGAAAAAAATTGTCCCTGTTATGTATATTTATATGTGTGTGTCAAATCTTATTTACTAAAAATTATTACCTACGTCATGAAATAAGCCAATAAAAATAAAAAACAGATATCACACTCTTATTCCTCCTCATCATTGAACAAGAAAAGAGCCAGTCTTCTTCAATTCGGAGAAGGTCCTTAAGCTTTATCAATTTTCAATATGTTTTATATCTTGTAATTTTAATTTTATTTTTAAATGAATTCACAACTTATTGTTAAAAATTACTTTTTTGCAACACTGAACTGAAAAATATGTTTTTGTAACACGTGCGTGTAAATGCTGGTTTTTCGAGGCTCTATGGCATACCTGAAGTGGCCAATTTTAGAACTTTTTATGTTCTCATTTTTTCTTATTTCCTTTTTTGAGTTCCTCAACTTTTTTTCACTCACTGATGGTTCCTTTACTATTTTTCACAGCTTATTAATTCCTCTTCCAATTCCTACACACTTCTTTTTTGTTTCTCTACTTTTTATCACACCTCATTAATTCCTCAAGTTTTCTTAAACTTCCTTTTAATCAAGGAATACTGAAATTCCCATTTATTATTTATTTTTATTTTTTCTTAGTTGAATTTATTTCATAAAATTTTGCACTTTTATTGGGGATTCAAACTTGCGCCTCCACCGTGGTAGACCTATCATCCTACCAACTGCGCGAGAGTGCTTGTTGTTTAGATGATGTAAATTTACCCTTATATGTTGTTAATGAACTTTTTTCGAAAGTTTTTCACTGCAGAGGATCAGTATTTTTCCTCAAATGTCTCAAAACCAGCATTGCCTATCCTTGTTACAAAAAATATAGTATGTTTCAACTTTCAAATGCTAGTGGGCTATTTTAACTCTCGTTAAGTTTACAGCACTTGCTTTTGGCTCGTTTGCAAACTCTTCACACTTGGTAAAAAAATATCCCACTTTGGACACTTCTAGCACAATACTATTTTCAGGGCTTCTTAACTTAACAAAAAGTAGCGAATTTAATACAATGAGAAAAAATATTGGGGCGTTTGCACACTTCGGAGTTGACTTTTTCACACGGCTTGATTACTTTCTTGCGCGTCTCAACTATTTTCTTAGTTTTTAGTTTTTTCCAAAGTAAAATTATTAAATTAATTATTTGATTTTAGAAACATTTTTTGAGGAAATTTTTCCGGAGTTGGCAGGGTAAGAGGTGCGAAGGTTTTTGATGAAAAAAATTTTAATTTTTCGCTATTTTAACACTAAAAGAAATAAATATTTTCTCTGTTTATTTATTTATCTTCTTTTTTTTTTTGGGTGGGGGCGGGTTGCAAAAAATGCGTGATTCGCGTTCGAATTAGGTAATATAGATAATCGTGTGATTTGCAGCATTCATCTTCGGCGCGTTTTGTAAAATTCACGCTCGTATCAAAATCACTTAATTTTTGCACTTGTATCGTACAAATAAAATACTATTTTTACAGTATAGATGTAAGTTTGTCATTCTCTCGATCGCAATATTTCACAATTCCTGCATCTAGTTATACCTTCGTAAAGCCTTCTCCCAACCATTTTCTCTGAACACTTTTCCAGCAATAATGTAATCTAATAATTTTTCACAAGTTTTAAATGTCTTTTTTGATTAAAGAGTAACGTTTTTTGATTTAATAAACTTTTCGTCTCCTTCTCAGCAATATTTTTAATTTTTACGTCGTCTCAACAAATTTTAATCGATTTTCCTACATTTGTCGAAAATTTTTCAGTAATTTTTTGTAAATTTGTTTTTATGTAGCTCAAAAAAAAAAAAAAAAAAAAAAATTGTGAAGCCGTATTCGTTACCTACGTAATCATCATTTGTACAGTGTTGTAAGGTACCAAAATGCAGAAGCATCTTTTCTCTCCTTGGTTCTGCAGTTTCGCAACCCAAAGAATTGATCTTGACGCATTGCAGTTACATTGTCGCCGTGGCGTGAATAATTGTACGAACGAGCGAGAGTCGAGACAAAAAAAAAAAAAGAAAAAAAAGAAACCCTTTACATTTTGCGCTCTTGCTCTTACATATTGTCGAATCGTATAACAAATTTATGGTTTGATTCGGAAAAGGATGATGACTCTTATAAATTAGCGGTCGAGTGTGCGACGAAGCAACAGCAGAATGAGAATTTTCTAACCACCGTTTATCGAAGGCATGTGTTGCCTTAACGAAGGACGACGAAGGATGTAATGTATCTAGTCTTTAGAATAAGAAAATTTTATCCATTCGACTAGAAAAGTAATTTCGCCGATCAAGATCGTCGAACTTTTTCGCATTCTATCTGATGTACGTGGTGGTAAGTACTGTGTGTGTGTGTGTGTGTGTGTGTGTGTGTGAGTGTTCATTCACTATTTACTCGATGTCGAATGTGGAGTTTTAGTGGATTTTTTCGCTGTTTGCTGCTGAACTTAACCCGAATGCAGGAGTTACTTTAAATAATGCTTTCGACATTTTTCGCTTTAAAATTTTTTCATTCATTTTTCTGGTCACCATCGACCCGGTGGCCCTTACATGTGAGCGTAAGAACCTACAAAAAATATTCGATACATTAGCTAGGTTGTACCTGGTGCAGAAAATTAAATTTGTACTTGTATTAATTCGGCTTTAACCACTCATCGCTGTAGCATTGCCCAGTAAAATAAGGTTGAAAATTGGGTGGTAATGGAATTGATAGCTAGAAAAGGTTTCACGGCTGAAATACGGTGGGGATTAGGTTCTCAATAAGAAGTGATTGAAATTCTGCGCGCCCATAAACTGTGCTTTCACCAGACAGGGCTACAAAGTGTGTGACCATTCGCAGTTTTTTACATTTTTCTGGATAAGTAAGCGGTATCAAAGAAAATTTTCCTCTAAAACTTACAAAAAATGTGCATAAGATTTGAAACAAAAATGTTTTTACCAATATATTTTTCATAACTATCACTTTGGCTGGGATACAGAATGGCAAGGCACAGTAGGTATGTGAAAAACATCTGCGAAACATTTTTGTTTTAAATTTTTTACGTTCATTATTTATGTGGAAAAGTAATTTGTTTGGTACTGTATCGAAAATTAAAACAAAAATAAGAAAAAAAACTAAAAATAGTCACACGTTGTAGCTCTCTCCCCCGGTAGAAGCATAGGGTATGAAAAAGAAATATTTTTGTTACTTATTAAAGAGCTGGCCCCCATTATATTTCAGCCAAAAAACATTTCGTAACTATTGACTGAAGCGTGGCGAAGCTTTTGTATGTATTCACTCATAGGACAACTTTCGTGATGACGCCATTTCTCATAGATGGCCGAACCAAAAATTCAAAAATGACCAAAATTCTCAAATAACTGTTTCAAGTTGAGCCCGACGTCGTGACGAAGGCAGATCTTTATTCAGTTTGCATGCAAACGGGTATTAAAATTTTTTAAATTCGATCTATTTAAAAAAAAAAAAATTATGCAGGGATTTGAACCATTGTCGTACGATTGTTTATTTTTTATAAAGTTATTCGGGAATTTCAAATTTTTCGGTTCAGATACCGAATTTTAATAGTCAAGGGGTTAGGATATTCATTTCGTAAAAATTGAGTTAATACATCGTCCACTACGTTTTTTGAGGCACTGAGTTAAAATTTTCAGTTTATATTTAGACTGAACCATGCATTGGGCCCCTTCTGACCCCAAAAAATTGGTAAGGATAATTTTTTATTGAAAAGTGAGTGATGCATCTTCGGCTACGTTTTTTAAGGCGTTGAGTTAAAACTTTCAGATAATCTTTTGATTAAACCATTCATTTTGCCCCCAGTGACCCAAAGAGGGCTGATTAGGAAAAATTTTTACTATTTTATTGGGTGCTACGTTTTTGAATATTATAATTATTGAAGAGAAAAGTTTCACTTCTAACGATCGATTATTCGAAAACTGTTTGATTAATCGATTTTTTCAAGCAATCGATTTACCATTTCTTACAATAACTTGCAAACTTAATTTTTTCGACACGCATTTATTTCGAAGTAGAATAGAAAACGTTTCTTTTCCAACAGCCAACAAGTAGGATTTTCTTAATATTATATTTCGTCTATTTCTCTTATTAAAATTTTGTGATTCTTGCCCAAACCCGAATGATATTGATTAATCGATTAATTTTGTAAAAATAAATCGAGCAACAAAAAATCGATTAGTCAAACTAGTCGATTAATATGCATCAATAGCTTTACAGATGAAAAACAAAACATAGAACTAATTGGAGGAAAAGGCAGAGGAAAAAAATAACAAGAAGGAAAATAATGGTAGGTAATTTTATTAGGGTTGTTGCCCGAAGAGTGAGAAAAAAGAAGAAATGCAGGGGGGAAAAACAGGTTTTAGGGACAGTTCATTCAGGGGTCTCCAGGCACACTGTGATGAGTCAGTTCACATGTATAGAGGAAAGGTAAAAGAGTGAAACCTCTGAAGTGGCGCAAAAAGCATACTCGACAGATTCACGGGGAAAAATCGTGAATTTGAAAATAGCGTTTGAATAAAAATAAAAATTTCTAGAAGAAGGGGATCTTCTAAATTATAGGACGCGATGCTAAATGCGTCACTATAATCCTCTATTGAAGGCCTATATTCGGAAATTTATGTACAACGAAAAACACTTTCATTTTCGACGAAAGCATACAATGTATTAGAAAGTTTATTGTTTTCTATACGCCCTATAGCCTATCATTTTTATGCCAAACATCGAGGTTTGTAACTTATTTTTATTAGCAGCGGTTAATTATTTTATACTCACTTACGTACTTAATGGATTATTATAATTTTTGTTTTTAGAAAACAATTTACAGTTCGTGTGATTTTACCGTAGGCAAAAAAGATATAGGCATGATGTATAAAATGTTCATCAACGGTTATTTTAATATTAATGACTAAGCGCAGTAGAATTTCTCTCTGATGCCTTCCGTCACGGTAAATTGAGAAACGTGTAGCTGGTTTCTTTGTTGTTTTGTTTGTTTGTTTCTTTTTTTTTTGCTGAGTTGCGAATTATACTTGGTTCGCCCCGTCAAAGTTTTAGTGGACGTTGAAGTGGTGAATTTTTAATCTAGGTAATTCTTTTGCAGTGAAATTATTTTCACGATAAAAGTATGCATTTTATTCGCAATTAGTGGTTTTGAGATTCCCTCATTTTCCCATCCTTTCTTCTCCCAGCCAGTTTTAATTAAGATAATCTTCTTAAATTTTTCTTTCTGGAATTGTTTTTTTTTTTTTTCTCAGGTACCTATTTAAATTTTGAAACTGTCAGTTGTGATCTACGTGCATGAGTTTATTTTGTAATAGCCGCACTTGGCCCATAGCAGCATGCAGTGGGTACCAAAAACCTGAAGCTCCATCGATTTCCATTTATCATGTAATGCGAGAAGTATTTATCCGGATATTTAAGGCGCATCAATGCCCTCCAAAGTTCGGTTCTGCGGGACGTATTATTCTGAATGTTTACGATACAGGTGTAGTGAGTAGAAGCTTATAATTACTGTGGTTTAAGGTCCAAGGGACCATATTAGGTTGGTTGGAGTTACACACCTGTTTCACACGCCTTATAACTCACAACTGAGGAGTCTTGTGGGTTAGGCCGCGACAACAGGGGCTATAATTCCACTATTTCTATTGATATGAATTACAGTAAACCAAATTTACCCTATTTTTCAGCCTATTACATATCATGATTAGTAAGAGTTTTGTGTTGATATCATAATATAATTTCTCTTTAATGAAAGATGAAGCTTGAAATTTTCGAACAGTCCGATAATAAAATTATTTTCAATATTATAAAAAACAGATTTAAAAAAAAGATAAGACTGCATAAAAAAATGAAGGAGAAGATAAACACTAAAAAACTTGCGCAGCAAGTTTTGCAAGAAAAAGTAGATTTTCTTTGTTTAAAAATCACCTCTATCATCAACATTTTTCTAATAAAGTACGGAATGTATATAATATTTATATTTTTTGCAAAAAATTGCCAATATTACCCAATTACGATGCATGCAATAAAATATACTAATTCAGTATCATGTTTTCAAAATTTTTATGAATGAATTTGTAATTTTTGAGTCAAAAATCATTATTTTTTGTGAAATGAAAAATTATTTTAGGTCCTAACTATTTGATGGTTCTCGTTCCTGCAATGACAATAATTGTTGATTATATGAAAAAAATAAAATAAAAAACCACTAATTTACATTGCAAAAGAAGTATAGTCCAGTTGTCTACATGCTGGTTAAAAAAATATTAGCAGAGATTTTAGTGTCTGCATTCAAATCTAGTGTACCAATGAGGGTGGGGGTGGGCGAAAATCGACCTTTTGCTGAGATTTTATCGTTTTTAGACTGAAACAAGTTTTTTTCCAGAAAAAGGCTAGAAAATATTCGTAGGAAAATCAAGTCTTGAGTTACAAAAAATTTTAAGGATAGTTTATTTGGTTACAAATCAATAGGATCACATCGAAATAAAAAAAAGTGAATTTTGGACTGTTGGGAGGCCAGATAAATGATTTCCCTTATACCGGGAGTATTTATTGGTGTAAAATAGAGGGGTACAAATGATTTTAATGGTGATACAATCAAGTAAAAAACAAATACTATAGATTTAGCTCATAAAAGTCCAAGAAGTTCAATTGAGTAAGCTACTGTTTTCCCAGTATCCGCTATCATAATACAGTATATGACAATGGTTGGGGGGTATAAGCGATTTTATTGACAGTAAATTCGAGTACAAATGGAGTACAAACTTTTCAGGTCAAAAAATTTTAAATTCATGTATTTAGAATGGCCACCATTTCTACAGCTCCCCAAGAGAACTTTTTTATACAGGGTGATGGGTGGAGGTATAAAATATAATTTCAAAGGTAGTACATTTAAGTAGGAACAGAGTGCAATCCTTTCATAGCAAAATTTTTAAAATTTAGGGCAGTTGGGGAACCAATGAAACGGACCTTATTTCTCATCTGTAAATATTCATAATTATTTGTTTGAAAATCAATACCTAGTTATCAGCTATTAAACTTCTCTAAAGGTTGTAGTGACAACTTTAATTTTGTTATACGTGAGTATCGCACTTTTCGTGTCACCACATGAATAGGGAACTTCTTTTCTGACTAGAAACGAAAAAATTTCTGATTTCTGTCATTGGAAAATTTTAGGGTCAAACATAGGCTACAATAGAAAGTTAAACTTGTCAATTTGACTTTGATTTAAATTTTAACCGCATAATGCGGTCGTTTATGAAACTTCGGTCCCTGTGGAGTAGAATCAACTTTGATTGTGAAGTTTGAGTTGACTCATTGAGTAATTTACATTGGTCCCTCAGGGTATAAGCTGGCGCAAAAAAGATTACTTACCTACAGTTTTTCGGGAAAAAAAAATTGTATGTAACAATTATTTTTGTAATGGTACCTATAAACAAGACACTTACAATAAACAACTGTAATCGTAATTAAGTCTGAATTGTATACCTATGTAAAGCTAATTTAAGTGATCATGATAAATAATGGAATAAAATAACGATTATGATAGTGATATTTACAATATTTGAACTTGTAAATCATATTAATAGAATTAATGAAATCTTAAACCTAAGAGACAAGATTATAGTTACATATAGTTGGTGAAAAGATTACTTGGTGTAGCGTGTAAGAGCGAAATAATACAAGAAATCTGTCTACACAAAATTTGTGATTGTAAACCGTTTTTTTCACTGTTTAACAACTTGTGACATGAACCATTCATAATTCGTTGTGAACAACCAGTAATTTTTCCATTGATATTGTTTGATACCGCATGTGCGTGAACAGTACTCAGCGAGCGTACGAGTAAAAACTGGTTGGACACCTGAAAATATGACTGTGAAATAAATGGTAATGGTACGAAAATTTCATAATATTTTTCTGCCTACCTATTAATCGTGAAACGCGTAGATACCTATTTTTCACTTTTATCCTGTGAAAAAATCGAGATTACCATAAAAGATCTGTTCGGTAGGCAGAGAGGAAAATATAATTTCACTGAATCTAACTTTTGTTCAAATCTCACGAATCTTCCAATATTATTTATTTTTTGTTTTGTATCGATTGACTTACAGAAAAATTATTAATGAACCAGTTATAAGTACGATAAGAGGAGAAAATGCTCGAGGCCATAACTGATCAGAAATTTTTTCTTTCATCGTGATTTTTCGCTATTTTCATAATCGTTAAACGAACCGTAAACCGTCATATTTAGCAACACTCCTAATAATGTGGTACAGACAAAAGGCTTTTAATAGAAAGAACTCATTTTTTATCCCCCTTTCTTTTATTCTTCCATTTTTCTTTCCCATGAGACGCAATAAGTTTCATGGTGCTTTGATCGTGGTTTGGGTTTCTTTGTGGTTTCATTTAAAAACAGATTATACATTTTTTAAAGTATTACGCTAGGTAACAGATATTATGTTGGAACAGTAGTCGAGAATTACGCGAAAAAAAAAAAAAAAAGTAAAAAAAAAGAACAAACCGTGAAATCGCAAAAAAAAAAAAATTGTTTCGAACGAAATAAGCAGAGATGAAAATAAACTGAAAAAATTGTTGTGACTCGAAACGAAAAGCTTTCACAAAAAGAGCGAATAATCCGATTAATGTGCGAATGCATTTTGAATTAAAACATCGTTAAAGGGATGTAGGTATCCCTCCTAAGACCACTTTTTTCCTGTCTCGCGGTAACAACGTGCGAAAATTCTGTCGAGGCTTTTTTCGCCGTAGGCTATAAATTTCAACTGGGTATAGGTATCTACTTCGCCAGTTCGTAAGTAAGTATATAATAATTTGAGTCGGAAAATTTGCAATGAAACATCGATCATGAATAGAAAAACTGTACATAAGATCGGGTTTGTCTTTCGTCGACTCTTTGGGTCACTTTCATACACTTGGTACGTTCTCTTAATAACGATAATTTCTTAATAGGTAAAAGGCTATTATAGTGTTCTATCTTCGTCGATAATTGAGAACGAAAATATTATTGCCTCGCCGGATTTACCAGGTAACCGGGCAACAATAACGAAAACGACAGGGTACTTAGGTAATGTTATTTAATCTGATTATGGTATTTAATTACTGAGAAGCCGATAAAGCTCTTTATTTTGCCTATGTAGGTATGTTTAGTGCGTTACACGTAGGTATAGTTAACAGCTTCATGAAAGATAATCGTATAAAAGACAATTGCCTGCGAATTACCCAGCAATGCTTGTTGTCATTAACTTACTAAATCTGTACGTATAGGTACCTACCCATTAAAAAGTTTCTTATTGTTGTTTAATTAGGTTCGTACTAATAAGGGTGGTCAGTTAATTGATTTTGAAATAAATTAACTAAGCAAGGGAAGGGTGGGGAGAGTACGCACTTCGTGTTACATTGTCAACCCTGCAGCTCCCTGATATACCCTTCTTTCAAATATTCCTGTGGAATACTCTCGGCTACTAGTTATAATTAGTTCTTTGTTTGAGTTCTGTAACTTGATTTGTAATCCCACAATTCAAATTTAAAAAATAAAAGAAGTCAAATGCGAACTCTTACCTGCCTGGGTAGGTAAGAACACTCACTTGGGGTTCTAAGAGTGCGTACTTCGAAAAATACACCAAAAACCATTTGGAATTCAAACAAATTATAAATTTTAATATAAAATCAAGTTTGAAATAGTATCATTTTTGTATTAAAATCTGAGTATTAACAATGTGACGGTTATATATGGTAACAGAACATTTAAAATACATAAGTTGGTAAAAGAGTGTATTAAACAATAACTTTATAAAACATGAACAGTGATAACATCAAGAATAAAAAGAATTAGATTATCAAAGACTTAGTTAAGAATGAAATAGAATGAAGTAGAAGTACAAAACATGAGATTATATAGTATTTTGATTATTAGTCTAAAGAGAAGGTTCAAGCGAATTTACAGAGTGTTAGAGAAGGGTTTTAATTTTATTGGTTAATAGAGATATATGTACATGAAGTATGACCAATGGTCTCGTAAGAATATGACACAAAGTGGGTGTTCACAAATAATTTAGTGGAAATTAGTATATATGCAAGATCGCAAAAATAGTATAAACAAGAAATGAGTTCATAGGATTTGAGTAAACAAAGTAACTGTTTATGTAAGAAATGATGTCATCGAGCAAGTGTTGACTTTTAGAAATCACGTGAGATTTTATGAATAGAATAAGAAAAGAAAATAGATTGAAAGTAATGATGATGATGATAATTAAGAATACGAATTTAGGAAATATTATGAACGATACGAAAATATCGTTACAAACCAAGATGGACAGGTTGAAATTTTTCTTTCTCTATATGTGCTTTTGAATATTTACACCACCAATTTCCACTAACTGAGCACTATAATTCCTAAATTTTCCTGTTGCTCAGAAATTTTCTTCATGAGCAAATTACCTTTGTTAAATAAATCAGTTACCTTCCTCTTCTTTTCTTTCCAAAAAAATTATGTTTTGAGCATTGATATCCTGCCTTTAGGCTATTTGCGTTCTCTTAGCAGACTAACAACTTATTTTAGAACTTTTTTAAAGTCAAGTTAGACTTGAATACTCGTTTAACTAGGTTTATCCTATACGTATACATGGAAGTCACAGATAAAATATTACTTAAGTAGCGAATCTTTACTTATATGTTATTCTAGAATATAGGTGTAACACTTGTTTTGTAAAAGTGTATTTAAAACAATATAAATAGTAATCTTTCCAAATATATTTCTTAGGTATGGTTTTAATTACTTATACAATAGATATAATTCATTTTCCGAGGGCTATAAGGAGAAAAAATTATGTTAATGTCTTGCAATTTTATTACAGAAAATGGTTAAAAAATACACAAAACAATTTTTATCCTATTGCAAATCATACAGAGAACCTAATTTCGTGGTATTTAGTGCACAAGGTTGTATAGGAGGCTGTTCATTAGACATTTGGCATATTTCAGACTAGTGCAGCCAGAGAGTAATAATTAAAGTGTGTATTCTTACTCACCTGCGTGCTCTTACCACCCTTACCTGAAAAAAAAAAAAAATTGCGCGAGAAAGATAGATTTTTTGATTTTGACTTATTTATGTATCCACTTTCGATACATGAATTTCATTATAACATTAAATAATTATAAAATGATGATAAAGTTTTGAACAAAATGTAGGTACCGACCCATAAATCATTTTGTTTGAATTCTAGCTAAAAATCTTCATGCATTCTTTAATTTCTGGATTTATTTGATGGGGTCATAATTATATTTTGCAGTAATAATCATTAAAAAAAGTAGGAAGTAAATACTAAGTGTGTGACTGACAATATCTTGACAAACATCAAAATAAATAAAATATGTTTCGGTTAAAAACGAATTTAAAAAAAATAAGCTTTTATTTATTTTTTGTGGCTTTAGCTTCATGCGAAATAAACATTATTTTGTTGCGGAAGGTTGGCTGCAGTATTGGTATATTTTAAAATCGCAGTAGTGAGTAGAATAGAAGCTTATAAAAAGTGAGTTTCATGACTGATGATTCGTTTGTTCGCAGGTTTAAAATGATGAAAAGTTTCGAAAAGGCAATCGAGCATAAACAATTTTTGTACCTATTGACAAAACTGACTTTAGTTTCATATTTTTAGGCTTTTTTTTTTTTTTTTTTTTTTTTTTGTCAGAGTTATAGTACAATAATTAATTTAAAAAGCTTGAAAAATTAATTTTTCTACATCGATAATGAAAAATGAAGTTGTTTGCTTATTTAAGATTATTGTTGAAAAAATATATAAAGTTTAAGGTCCTTAGTTGTAAAATGAATCGTAGATAGTGATGAGAAAAAGCAATACCTAAACAAGATTGTAAAATTGAGGTCGTCTTGGTCTTGGTCTGCCATCGATATCTACGCTTGATGTTGATTTAGGTTATGGTCTTGCCCAGTCAAGTTGTGGCCTTCGACCTTGTTGACGGTATTTTTATTATTACAGCTATTAATGGCTAAATTAAACATAAAATTCACGTCCTTCAAAAATATAGTCAATAAAAATATTAAGTTGCTCAAAAAACCTGAGCAAGAAAGAAAAAAAAAATTCAACATATATTGAAAAAAAATATTATAAAAAGTATTGGTAACATTATTTGTACAGTTTTTTCATGTTTCTCATCAACTTCTACGTTCAATCCGAATTTTAGTGCTCTCTTGTTCTTGCCCAAAGTTGTATGGTGTCTGTCTATCAGTTAGTTTTGATCGAGTTCGCGTAAAAATAGTTGAAAATTTTTTCCTGAAACTTTTGTACCTCGGTATATAAAAATAAACCTGAATTTTTTCTGCACTTTATTTCATCTGGATCCGTTGAGCAGAAAGTATAGAGAAAATATGATTTTAGTTTTAAACGGACATGGGTTCATTTTGGCTATTTTCTTTTGTCCATTTCATCATTTTATTAGATCTAAATTGAGTTTGTTTTCTTTAGAAATTACAAAATTTGTTTGGTTTACGATTATTTGTTTCCATTTTTGAACAACGGTTAATTCAGTTAGGGATTTGGTTAGTAGTTGAAAATTTATTTGGATTTTGTGTGTTTCACATGTAAGTAGCTATAGGCATCTACTTCTCTGATCAGCTTTTCTTCTCAGTAATCTAGCTTATATAAACGCAAGGAAAGCCGCGGGTATATACTGGTATTTCATAAATTCAAGAGTTTAAAAAAAAATTAAAGTGTTACTTTTGTTAAATAAATTACTAAAAATACATAATATGTATTTTTTTGACTGTTTTTCTTTGAAAAATTATACCTTAAATTCTCAAAAAAAAAAAGAAAAAATTCGGAATTCTGAGAATTGCACGAACGTAAAAAAATACTATTTAAAATAAGGTTCTTTTATTCTAAGCGCATATGGTACAATAAAAAAGTTAAATCAATATTAAAGCTATATTTATACTACCTCATTCTCATACCTGTTCTTTCCCCATGTCAAAGCTTACCCATTTTTCTTCATAATTCAATCCCTGACAATGTTAATTTAATGCATTATGAAAAGAAACTCTACAACTCTAAAACCCATTAATTTAATACCAAAAACTATTAGATGTAACAACGCTTACCTTTAAAAATACTTTGTTAAATTACAAACCATAAATATAAATAAAATATTTGTTTTTTATCTTTACTGGAATTGAGCTAGTACAGATCCGCTGAATGGTGCCTAAAAATCCAAAATTCTCTAGGATGGAATCTTTTTCTCATGATCTAACATGTTTCAACACTCTCGAAATTCTTGACCGAATTTCAAATTTTGGAACCTGAATTTGGATTGACTGGTTCTGATCCATCACTCTTTTGATTTTGACAAGAATAAAATTTTGGAATATTTGGGAATATTTTTGTTTCAAAATTTTAATCCAAAAATTAATTCAAGATGGCATTTCTAACACTGTCCTTTCGAAAACAAATAATTTCGTCCAAAAATTTTAAATAATAGAAATTTGTCACACTTTAATAAGAATTTTTTACATTTCCAATTTTTATAAAAATATTTCACCAAAAATAATCTTTTCTATTGAAATAAGGAAAGTTTTTAATAATTATTACGCAGGAGTGCGCAACCAAAAATTTTTTAATTATTTGAAAAGTCACCAAAATATTTGTGAGTTGTATAGAAAACTACTTCACGCCTTTTTACATGTAACATTCAATTAAAAAGCCAATAGCCAGTGGTCTTGGTGACTTTTCACTATTATTCAGTAGAATACTTTATAACAATGTGAGAGCACTGAGCGACTCTATTGAAAAATATCAAAAAGTGAAATATTCAGCAGTGCTCTATTATTATATAGCCACCAAAAATCCCAAATTTTACCTCAAGCTTTCTAGGACAAAGAAACGATTAGTCAGATTCTTTCAAATTGGAAACCGAATGTTGTAATTTCCACAAGAGAAAGGCCATCATAGACCAAATGTATCGAAAAATGCATTGAGACATTCAGAGAAAAGAATTTTCCATTCTATTTTTGGCGAGGTCAGAGAAAGAAAAGACTGAAAAATTATAATGATTGGAAAAGGATAAAAAATAATCGGGGGAGTTTCAACGTCAATCGACACCAAGCGAAGTCAAAGAGATGTTGAAATATTTCACTCATCTCATCCGACGTTCTCCAGAGAGCCTGAAATTTGATGTATTACTTTCTATACCAATTTTATTTCATATTTTCGAAAGGAATCGAGAATATTTTTGGAAAGTTTTTTATAAAGTGAAGAAATTCTTTGAAACTTTTGCTGGAGAATTCAAATTAGGAAGGTGAAAAGTTTTAAAATTTTTAGAGGCTGAAGGTTTAAGTACCACATAACCTACACAAGCATTTTTTACTTGGTAGTCCGTTATAGCAAGCTACGAACCCTCAACCATGAAATAGAAAGAAAAATAAAAATTAACAAAAGATTCTTTCACTTTTTCACTGTGTAAAAAATGTGTTCAAAACCTCCCCCACTTGTTTGTTTATTTAATATTAATTTCTTAAGAATAATTAATTTCAATATTAACCTAGTATAGAGGTTCTGAACCAGCGGTAGGTACATGAGTGATAGCTAAATGGTACGCCAGGTAGGGTGAGACAGACATTTTTGAGTGATTATTTTTCAATATGTAACAAAATGCTTAATTGAAGGTCCCTAATTTTTACAAATATAAAAAAAAAAACCTATAAAATATTGAGTGGTATGCCAAGTTCTTTGAAGAAGATAAGATGTACGCGCGAAAAAAAACTCCAGAACCCCTGACCTAGTACACTCACAGAATATATTCTGGAGTGTTATGCTTTTTGCCTAATTTTTTCAGACTTGTACAATCACAGTATCAAAAGATACTATTTTGTTTTTTTCTAAAGTGAAGATCAAATTTTCTTTCATAAAAAAACCCTTCTAATTTTTAATGACTAACTTAAATGTTTGAAACTGAATGTTTTATGTGCAATATTGAGTTGTTAGTGGTACCTGTATACCACGAAAAAATAAACAGATTTGATACTTAGAATGAGTAGCTGAAAAACTAATTGTCCAAAACTTCTATCTGATGTGTTTAATAGGTTATTTCTTTGGCAAATACCTAACTTCATTTGATAATTTTACTGAGTTTTGACATGAAATTTAGTCATATGCATGAAATGCAGAATGGATACCCCCGCCCCCTACAGTGTACGAATTATATGTGAGCTTCTAATTATTTCCATTAATTTGTCAATGTTCGATTTCTTTAGCACTACACATAAAAAATGAAAGCTCATTGCGCATATGGTTATGTTTTTGTCAGAATTCATATATCGAAACATTTTTCTTACCATCATCTTTTTCTTGAAATTTAACTGATAGGCTACTATAGACATTTTTCTTTATTGCTGGAGCCTCGTTTCTATTTCAGATATTTCAGACATTTGTTTTGGAAATTTTTTATCGTCATCATTAATGTAATTTCTTTGAATAGGTATGATGAAACATATATACTGCAGCAATATTTTACTTCCAAGGAAATATGCCATAAGTTACTTAGATTATTTTAAAAGGAGAAAAAAAAAATTCGAGGACAAAGTCATATAACTACCCGTAACAGCGATTGTTAGAAAATATTGCAATTTATTTATGACTTGTATACGTTATCGTAGTTGGGTGTTTCAGCTCGTATTCTTAGCGTACCTCTACACAATAAAACCATAAAAAATTTTCTCAGCCTTTCCGATTGGTTGAGTATTAATGCGATGGAAAAAATATAATGGTTGTAAAAAAAAAGCCCTCTTTTGCGAACACTTTATTTCCTCTACTTATTTCCTGTATTAAAATATGATTACTATACAAAATATCTTCATATAACTTAATGGTGTGAAATAGATGTACCTACATCGAGTTCATTGCTGGTCTTATTTTTCTTTAGCTTTAGAAGAGTGTTCTTCAACCTTTTTATACTTACGGACCGAAATACATTTTTGTAGAAGGCCGGCGGCAAGGAAATAATAAAGGCAAATAAAATTCATCAGCATCGGTGCTTTATGCAATATCCACCCATTAGGAGGGGGAGTTCCTAATTGAGAAATTTTTAGGTGTTTTTTGTATTTGAAAATATTTACATATTTCAATTTTTTTGGGAACCTGGTGAGGGGAGTTTGACACCTAAAACCTCCACACCATGGATATGACCTTTATCAGCATTATAATAAATTAGAGTTAGATCACCTCAGCTTTTAATTTTAGATTTTAGTTTCAAAATTCTGAAGGTAGAAGCAATATTTATTACTTAGTTATCTTTATCTATATAAATAAAAATGTAAATGTTCGTTTGTTACTAATTTATGATCTCCGAAAGTTCTTCACCAATTGCTTTGAAATTTTGAAGAATTATTTGCGTTGCCCCAAGGAAGGTTTTTATCCAACTTGGAGGTACATAGCCCCCTTGGTAACAAAGTTTTAAATGTTTGAACTTTCCAAGATATTAGGTTATGTAACAAACGTATTTTTCAAGCAAAGCTGACATAGCAGGCAGCTAGTAGGTATCATAAAAAATAAAATTTTAATATTTCCCCATTCTTAAATTCTTTTGCAGGCCACCAAAAATCATCACATGGGCTAAAAATGGCCTACAGGCCACTGTTTGAAGACCACTGCTTTAGAAGAATACTTTTTATGGCAATTGATTAAATTGGCTGATTATACTGCGAGTTGAGTCTGGGAACTCTACTTGTATGAGGTAAAGGGGCTTGCACCCCTCAACAAAAATTGCTGCAAAAGGTTGGAATATTATTCGTCTATATGATGTTAAACAAATTTGTATGTTCTTACCTGTCCATACATACAGGTAAAATACATTGTTTGGGCAGTGACAAATTGCCTGATAAAGATGTTGGTGATGTCACAACCTGGTACCAAACAGACTGTGTCGTTTCTTATCACCATATGAAATAGGAAATGATGTAATAAGATGATATAATTCTATATATATATATGTGCATGTGTGTCTATGTGCTTGTGTCAATTTCCCTATATATATACTCACAAAGCCTGCTACAAAATCATTTGTTTGCATAGGATATGGTTCTTCCATACATTCGTGTATGATGTGACAGAACACGCAAAGAAGTTGATTATCTTCTACATGTGAATACTTCTTCACAACATGGTATTTCACATTGGTTTTTTTTTGGTTTTTTTTTGAAATTATGTGAATTAGTCATTCATAATAATGTCCA
>WOFM01000388.1:0-150750 GCA_011428145.1 Ericerus pela
CGAAATTCCTCTAATGGATCCTGAATACATTTTGTTTTTACAACAGTTTCTTCTTTTCTTTTCACCCTTCTCGAAAGTGTTTTCATCTTGGAATCTATATATTTCACATAAGAGTATAATACTTTTATTACCGTTAATTGTTACTGTATATGTATATGTGTTTAGAGAGTACATATAAGATTTGTTTGATTGAAGTATCCAAACCTTACATATTTGATAGATTTAATTTTATTATTACATTAATCCTGCTGTGCAATTATAAAAATGTATTTCTCCTTATAAATTTTTGTTTTTTATATATCAGAACTTATTTGTATTTTCTTGTTAACTTATTTTCAATATGGCACAAAGATAGTTTAATACTGTTTCATTCAGGAGATTGCCTTCCTGTTTTAAGTGGGTGTATACTTTCAATCAAACATTTAATTACATATTAGATATTATGTATACATACAAAAATAGCATTATATTTATATTAGGAGATTTACACGTACCTAGTGAATCTAGTTGCATTAACATTTCCTTCTTCATGTCTTGAATATGTTGAAGAATAGTTGCCATGTTGTTTGAGGAGAGGATGTCAGTATTAGGAACAGATTGAATTTGTTTTTGGACAACATTATAATGTGCAGGACTATTATTTTTTAGTACAAAATGGTTTGGAGTCCTCACATGTTGAGACAGTACATCTCTGCTGTTTTGATCATCTGTTTTAGATGTATTGCTGTAAGATGGCACAGATCGTGGTGAACCATGAACACAGTAAGGTGTATTTAGTACAGAATGAATGACAGATGATACTGTGGTAATTGATGAATGATTATGTGTATGTTCAATTTTTTTTTTCAGGGTGTAGTTATTTTTTCTTATTGTTCATGGTGAAAGAAGCTCGAAAGAGTTATCAGACGCTAGTGATGATGATGATGATGATTCCCTTGACAATTTTGGTGACTTATTTTGTCTGTCCCTAGTGTGCCTATATTTTGATCGTGAATGTCTTTTATTTGATTTTTCTGAACCTACTGATTTCATCGGTGGTGTTGGTGGAGAATTGGATCGTCGTTTTTGGCTCTTATGTTTCTCATTAGGTTTGGCAAACATTTGGCTCATAACTAATGGCTGACTTATAGTCAATCTTTGTCTCACATCTGCTAGTTGTGTGGAACTGAAGTGTGGTTGATTATGGTGACTGACCTCCCCTACCATTTTTGCACCTCTCGTAGATGCCGGTCTTTTAAGGTCTAAATCACCCTGGAAATGTAATGCCCTAGTGGCAATTGCCAGTTTTTTGTTTTTTGTTGGGGTCACAGCACTATCAGTGCTTGTACACTGTTCCAATACCTTCAGTTTGTTTTTAGCCTCCCTGTAAGTGTCTGGAAATCCAATGAAAATATAAAATACAAAATTAAAAATGAATTTATGTTGTTTTTTTTTAGTTATATTAATGAATAATTATATTTGTCAAAATGTACTACTTTCAGCGTAAATTTTTCAGATTTTATACATTGACCAACTTTTATCTACTTCTAACTGATTTGATATAAGCGAATTTAATCTGTCGTTAGTGGCCGTTGTTGGGAATCTTACTGCACCCCTTGACAAGCATATCCATCCTAATCTAACAACGAACATGACATGTGGGGCGAGGGTTTCATCAAGTAATACAAATTCCTTCTTTGGTTTATATCCACTTAAGCAGGAATCATAATTGCATTGGTCATCTTGATTGTCCATTGTGATATATAATATGGTTACTGAAGTGACCGTATTATTCGTATTGAACTGTAATTAATAAAAAAATTGAAACCTATAAAATGAATGTATAACGTATTAACTGATATGCACCAAATACATATGTAGAGTTCGTGGAAGGTGGTTATTGCAGATATAGTCTATTACAGCTGATATATTTTGAAGTGTATAATTTAGTATACTTTATACATTGTTTTGTTGTATATATAACAATAGATATATTGACTAAGGTGTTTAAATTGCTGCTAATTGTCCTGCAGCAGTGAAATAAAATAGCCATGCCTATATTATCATGGACATCAGGCAAGCAAATTCATACGAAGAACTGTAGAGATCTACAATAAATAACTGGTGATCCAAAGAGAAACCCACATTGTTCAACATGGCCTCGAATTAAAACATTAGCTCAAATAAAAACATATGTTCATTATATAATATTGACAACATTGGTTAAGAAATCAAATAACCATGCCCATTGCACATTGATATATGTGATATTGTTTAGATATGTCAATTGTGAAGGTGTGCCATAAACTGATGGCTTGTAACAAAATCAGGTTTGATATCCTGTTTGAAATTTAAGTATATATTATAATATGGAAATTTTTTCAAAATTGCGATAAAATTATATGTGTTTATATTTATCAATTTATATTAATAAACTTTGGCATCTTAATAAACTTTGGAATTTGAAGAGCTACTTGGATTGAAAACCCGATGGTTAAAATTTAAAGAATGCATATCTAAGACAAAGATGTATTTTTTAATATTCTTGATATGGGTAAAATGCCAAATTAATAACATTATAAGTGGTGCTTCTGACTTCTCTCGATGCCTGCATCATTACATAGTTATGTATTATGTTTATTTTTAATTTGTATTTTTTATTAATGTGCTAATCCTTGTAATGTTTATAATTCATAATAATTTTAAAAATTATTGGCAATACATAAATTTTTAATAGTTTTAAAAATATTGCGTGTTTACTTTTGAAGTAATTGAGTACATTGTTCTATAATATATGGATTAACTGATTTGTTTTCAGTTTTGTGAATAGTAAATATCTTGATTTAAAACATGTGATAATTATAATATGGTTTCTATTTGTGGATGTGGAAAACAGTAATTTTAGGAAGGTGTGCGAAGACTTGATGCAAATCACCAGTGACATCTGTAAAAATAATTTATTTATGTATGGTTTCTATAATATATTGGTTAAAGCTAACTTCAAAATTCTAAAAAAATATCAACTTATTTACCTAAAAAAGGCCAATTTGGTTGAAAAAATCATGCGTCAACTAAATGTAGCAATTCTGTTAAAAGAGTTTCTTCATTTTTTTCATTTTTAGGCATGGCATAACATTTTTTAGAAATTGCAGCAATGGAGCAGGTATAATTCTTGTATGTTGAGACCCGTACAACCACAGTTCCTATATCCACAGAGGATAAAGGATAGCTGAAAAGAGGCTTGCATGATGTATATAGTCTCCCTGTCAACGAAATATTTGTGAATACTATATTGTGAATTAAGTTAATCAATTTATGTAATTCATCAAATGGAAAAACAGGGGCAACTTTTTGTATAGATATAATATATTATTGTACATGGTCAGGGAATACTTTTCAACAATTATTCAAAATATAGGGTAGTTTAAATTTATGTATGACTTTACTTGTGCATTTCACACTGCATCAATAGGCCATATAAAAGGTTGCTACATTAAAAAAGTTGATATAGACATTAAGCAAAATGAACATATTGTCATCAGTGGAAAACAAAATACCTGTTATGGTGGCATCCTCAGTGTCACATTTCTTGATAATCTTCTCTATTTGCATGAAACGTCTATTGCCTATTTTACAAAAACAGTCCCCAATTTGGTCAGTCCTGAACAACATGTTTTTTATGTGAAGTTGTTGGTATAATTTGTCTCCATTGGCATACTTGCACTTACGTATATGTAGAACTGGTTTACAGTGTGATATAATTTTGGAAATGTATGAAAATTTACGTGCCAAAAGTACCTCTGAATAACGATTAATAGCTTGCTGCAGTGGAAAGTTACCAGTGTGAATAAAGTTTTCCAGTTGGCTGAGAAACGATTTGAAAGGGAAACAGCTAAAATTGTCAACAGGACAAAATTTGTCACAATTGTCAGCCAAATGCAACAATGGGTGGACATTGTACAAGATGAATCGGTTGCCATACACAGCAACACATTTATTGATGAAACAATGAAAAACTTTGGCTACATATTGAAGATACTATTTTTTAACAGACGGATCCTTATAAGTATCTGAAGAGCATAACAAACGCATCGCAACGTGCAATATTAGAAACAGTTTGCGCTGATTATCATTCCAACTTGCTTTGTATACCACTGGACCTGTGTATAGCAGTAATTTCCTGAATTCGGTTGCTTTGTAATAACAAATATATTCCAACGAGCGTGGCTGACGAACAAACTCGCTTGGACAGTACGAATGTAACCAAATCATTTCCAAATTCGCATTTATACGGATTTTATCTTGAGGATGAATACCTAAGCACATATTTGTGGTTTTATCCTTTCTAGATGTTGCTGTCAACCACTTATTCATTAATTTTTTGGTGACACATAAACAGACAGAATGCTTATAGTCGTTTGGTACATTGGCTACAAAATCAAACTCTGGCAATCTCTCCAAAATACTAATTCCTTTCTGAAAATGATCATCTTTGTGTTGTCAAAATTCCTCTGTGGTACGTTTTGGAGCATCAGTTTGAGGAAAACAAATGTTATTGTCATGTATTCCCTTCACCCAACATTTGTGGCAACAACTGTAACCACTGTGCCCATTAATTTTGAGGGCATATGCCCTGACAAGAGTGTCTGCAGTAAACATTGTTAATTTAAAGTTATACGTCAGCCTGCCAATGGTGATACTATAATTTTGTAAGTGTTCAATTTCAAGAATTGTTTCAGACAGTAAATTGTCAGAGTCTGCCGGTTTATCTGGACCACAATGAATAGCTATAATGAAAATAACACCATTAATACCTCCGAAAACTGGCCAAAAATGTTTATGAGAACTAGCAAATAATGGCAAACCATCTATGTGCAACGTCATCTCAATCAATTCTATATGACACCCTAATGTACCAATTATTTCTGACTGAATAGCAGGATGATTGACCATTGTTTGTATTGAAAAATATGCTAACATTCCATATTCTGCCATAGCACTGAAACTAGGTTGCAAATAGTCATCTAAAAGTGTCCTAAAATCTTTTGGCAATTTTCTCAGTTCAACTGTATTAAAATTTCGAAGAATTTTCAGCAACTCGTTACGTGCATTTTTGCAAATACTATTTTTCACAGCCCAATTAATCAGATCCTCTTTGTGAGTGTCTGTGGACTCAACTTTAACACTAGGTTCTGCAAATATATCTTTATCAATTGTATCCAATGATGAATTGCTGGAGAACATTATCATCGAGTGATCTGAACATTCATCACTGTGCACTGTGACATCCTCCTCATGTCCAGAAGCCTCTCCAACATCCTCAACAACTACACTGTCTGAAATGTCATTTTGTTGGGACTGCCAGGGGGATATTGAATTTACTAAGATTGAATTATTAATATACGCTGGGCTGTAACTATTATGCGAGCCTGAAGTTGAATCCGATTCATCCTAGGACAGTATAAATTATGACAAACAAATAATATATTAATAGGTGGTACATATCGCCAAAATTACAGGTAAGATTGTTTTTAAAAAGAATTTTTTAATTCATATGACAGACCTCCGAACTGATATGCTCCAGTAATTGTCATTGTTGATGGTAAAATGTAGAAGAGGAGACCTTTGTCCCATACATTCTGTGGCAATGGGTGGTCGATGACGAACGAGTTTGTATTATACACTCGTCGACCACCTAGCGGGCCAGTGGGGTAAAACCCACGAACTATCTTTTCATGCTCACGGCTGTACATTTTGTCTGTGCAGCTAAAATTGTCTACTGGGCTTGGCCCACACACATACAACTTCGTATACACGCAACCAACCTGTATTGGTATTTGTGTGGTGTTGTGTACACATATACACACACCCCCAAGTGGTGACCTACGACGTAAGTATTTATTTTTGTTGTTGATGTTTCACCGTCAACAGGGGAAGGAACTGTCACCTCCTTCCCCACCGCTTCCAACTAGCTTGGAAACAACAACCAATCGGCTTTCAACAGCTGATTTCCCAAACCACGCCCCTTCTTCAAACATTGACATACCCGCCAACAACTGAAGAAGTAACTCAGTTGGCTCTCGTCAGTCGATGGAGAAGGTTCTCCTTCTCCTTCCCTTTCCATCTCCCTATTTTTGCATTTTCCCTCTCATCTTCCCAGGCTCGACGTAGATACACAAGTACTGACCAGCCATCCCAAAGATAAACAAACAGTCGGCAATCAGCTGCCGACGAGGAAAGTGAAAACTTAGCCTCTCTTTTCAATTACCACCATGGCCTCCAAACTAACCCCGTTGTCCCTCTATGACCTGGTTCTCCCGCTGATGCCTGCAAATGCCACAGTCAGCAATCCTTCCAAGAGGATGGAGAACCAGCCCAAACCCACAACTGCCATCCACTCAACGCCGCATGCCAGCATGCGTACGTCAAATGTACTGACGAATTTGGGGATCCCACAGTCCTCTACGCTTGTAAACTAAGGTCCATTCCTCGACAATTACCTTCCAGGCGAGGAACTTCCAGTCAACCAGCACCAGTGGGTTGACAGTTCAACGCTGAGGTTGTCACCCATCCTCGGTCATCAATTGCACCGGCAGGAAGTAAATTCCGCCGTGATTGGATGTACCACCTCGCCTCCTTTACAAGCTAATCCGCCCCAGTTACTAACAGGCCTTCACCGTTCAACGCCGAGAATGTGCGTCTCTGGCTGCAGCAGATCGAGAATCTTGCTCGGGCCAGTGGTAATACCAGCGAGTCTCAGTTCTACCTGGCAATCTCCGGCCACTTGCTGACCCAGGTAGCCAACGCTGTGTCAGAATTACTTTACAGTTCCGACGACTCGCTGCACACTTGGTCGAACCTCCACAACCAAATCCAGCAGGAATTTTCCCCTTCTTCCTACACCCAAATAAGAACTCTGCTGGAGAGTACTCATTGTCAACCCTCCGAGAGGCCTTGGGTGTACCATCACCGCCTCGTCACTCTAAACGAAGGAAGAGTCAATGACGATGTCCTCTGCAAACTTCTCTTCCAATCCCTCACAGTCAATATCCACCAGACATTGGCCGACAAATACCCTGTCCCGAATATTATGGATTTCCACGCCAGACTAGCTGGTGCCAAATTATTCACCAAATTAGATCTCGTGCGGGCGTTTAACCAAGTCCCAATGACCAAAGAACACATCCCCAAAACAGCCATAATAACCCCCTTTGGTCTCTACGAATTTCCCTATATGCCCATTGGACTTCCAAACGCTGCCCAAACTTTCCAACAGTACATTGATGGATTGTTGCGAGACATCAACTACGCTTACGCGTACATTGATGACATCCTCATTTACGCCTCCAACCCTGATGAGCTTGAAGAACGTGTTACCGAGGTCATTCGGCGTATTTACAACGCTGGCCTCACTGTCAACGGTAAAAAGTCCGAACATGAACGTGTCCATAATACTCCCATCATTATTGACAAGAAATGAAAAGAGAATAATATATACAATTATAGTGCACAATCAGTATGATGGATAAATAGAAATGTATATAAATGAGGCTGAAAACTGGTGATGAGACCAAATAATAATTGAAATATTTTTTCAACTGAATGCCAATTAATCACATATTTTATAGAAGTTTATATCGTACATTCATCATGTACTGCAACTATACACTTTAAAAATTTGATGATAAATTCAGTTCTACCTACCAAAAAACAATGTCAGATGATGTATCACACTATTAAAATTATCAACTTTTTCATAATCGCCCTTTTTTGGCCCACACATCCCCAAATTTATATATATATATATATATGTATATATTTGCATGTATGTATATATGTGTGTATGTATGTGTGTATGTATGTGTGTATGTGCATATATATATATATATGCACATACACACATACATACACACATACACAAGGACAGACAATATTTGGAGCATGAATAATAGATTTTTTTGAATACCTCCTCACGAACAACTAACACACACTACGTGCTTTCCATACAAATTATTGTCATTATGTATGCTCAAACTATATGCAAATTTACAAGGGAAATTGTATGTATATAGGTATGTAGTGATGTTAAACATTTCGATATATACATATCGATACATAATCTATCGACCTGATAAGAACACGTATCGATACGTATATATCGATATTCAAAAAGAATAACAAAATTTAACATCACTATATATATAAGGCATACAAAACATACAACATACGAAATCTGAACCACTGATAGCACAACACACGCAATAATTACCGAAAGGAAGCAGCTTAAACGAAATATATATACGTCTGACATAACATATAGCACGCACACGAAACAATGTATACCTGCACACTTTCTGCATATGATCAAACATGAAAACGTGCAATTTCTCTCACCAACACTAACTACTATATTGCAAACTCCAAACAAAACGCATACGATTACAATTACATTTAAAATAATTAAAATAATGATGACTTACCTTCACATTTCACTGTAGAACACAACACAAAAAACAAAGAGAATTTCAATGAAGATTAATCAAACATGGCGACCTATTCAAACAAACAAATAAACAAATTTTTCAATAATTACAATCACAACACTTATATCGCGAATGAAAACACTAAAACCAAATTAAATATTAAAACCACGAACCTTACGAACAATTATTTCACAATTATATTAAAAAACATTGGCTGACACAAACACATTGGGGATAATAAAAATGACACACGTCTACATAGAAAAATTTGATGGAAGAATGGCGAATGTGATCAACAGCGTCGGTAGATCACGTTTGCAGCTCTGGAAATGGGTTGTGTGATGGGTGCGCATCATGTGAATGCTATGCACCCACACCAGCATCAATTCGTTTGGGTGACGAAATGTGGTATCCCAATCAGTGTTACCTGCGTTTAAAGAACGAAACAAGGCATTCCAAAAGTACAATAATTAATTTAATAATTAATTATTGTTGTTTTTTTTTTTCGAATTGCAAATGCGAATATTGTATAATTACGCCGTTTAGTTCAGACGTAATTCAAATCTTTTTATTTTTTTTTATTTGTTTCACACTCATACTGAAATGAAGTATTTCAGTAGCTATCAAAATGATATTCTTTTGTACAGATGCAGAAATGATGTTGTTCGTTTGGAATTCAACACAAATTTATTTTTTGTCAGATACAAAAATGATGTATTTCGTATGAAGTTCAACAAGTTTTTCTTTGTAAACGTTTACGAAATGATGTGTTTTCGTTTGCAGTTACAACAATTTTCCTTTCACACGAATAAAAAAACGCCTTAAAAAGGACAAACAAACCTACAAAAGGATCAATTTTTGTTCAATTTTCATATTTAATACGAAAAAACGCATACAAACGAATCGTTTTCATACACATTTTGCCAATAGGGTGGTTGACCAACCTCCTCACATGCGCATATTTTGTATAGTGTGTTTATTTAATCAATCAGTTTTCCCAAGTCCAGCGTAGTCCTATTATTCCCCTCACTTCAGTCTATATTTGATGTTGAAAATATTTTCATTGCTATTGTAAGAAAATTTTTTCCCAGTTTGAAGAAAAAAATCAATTCCAAAAAAGTATTCTTTATTATTTATATAATATGAAGTTATTAACAAATTCATCTTCATCTTTATTATTTACAGAACATTTATCAATATCAGTTACATTAATACACTCACTGTTAATAAGTAGTTTATAATGGCCAAATGCTAAACTAGAAATATTGTCAACATAAACTCTCTTATCACAATTATTATTAATTGATAATACTACTTTATTTTTGGAAATTGTTCGAATATTATGACCCAATACTCTAAACAATGTCTGCTGTTTCGTTATAATCAGAGAACTAAACAAAGAATAATAATACATACCAAATGTTAATTTTCTATTTACTATGTTTTTCAAAACACCTTCCACTTTTTTTGTTTCATTATTTTTTCCGGAAATAATAAATGCGTATACTTTAGGAGACGAAGAAATAAATTTGCTGAAAATTTTACCCAAAAAATCATACTTAAAAACCACTGGAATTATTTTATTCATATCACTAAATAAAATATGATTTGTAGGATATTCGGAAAAATCAAAATATTCAGGATACTTGGCTATATATGGCATTAAACAATGTTTGTTAAATTCAAAAATAAAACTATCCGTATCCATATAGCATAAATCATATTTTATGCCACCAAAAATTAAAAGCAGGCATTTTATCGTAATAAAATTTGTACATTAACACTTTATTCATATCTAAAATTGAAGCTCTAAATAAATAGGAAGATTTAATTTCACTTTTGTTTTATACCTATGATTACCTACTAAATTAGAATTAAAATAAATGACTTCTTTAAAATTATGTAAAGCTACTAATTTTTTAAATTTTGTAACAGTATTAACCAAATTAAAAAATAATTTTTTTCTTGTATTTTGTATAGTTTTTCCAAAAATTACGTTATTTAAATCTTTCAATAATTTTTTTTTCTTCAAAATTTGACCTTCTATTTGCACAAAGTTTCGTATTCATAGCAATATATGAAGTCAAAATATCCAACTAAATAAATCTTATAATTTTATTTATTTTTTTTATTTTTAGTCCCTACTTTAGTCCTAATTTAAGCATCCGATAATAAATATGATAATCATCTTTATCTTCCAAAGTGCACAATAATTGCGTTACACCTTTATTAGTTTTTTTTTAGGAAAAAAAGGAAGGCAATCATAAATACCATGTAAATGTGGAGAGTATTCAATATCTACGCTAAAATGATATCCAACTTCTGCTTTATCAGCAAAATTTAAAATAAAATATTTTGTAAATACATGATACAAATTTTCATTAACTTCCGTAAAATTTGAAACAGGTACCTAAATATTGAGTCATTTCCCACAAATATAAGGCATTTGCGTAAGGTACCGATACTAAAGAACATATGTTCCTGCACTTTCAACAGTATTCGCTTCAACATATCTCTTAATAGTATTCGTAATACCTCTTCTAATAGATTTTTTGATGTAACAATACATACCGTATTTCTTTCTTCAGCAGTGAATAATTTTAAATCTGTTTTCAAAGTTATTTTCATGACATCATACTCATATCCAGATAAAGTCGAATATCTAGCCGGATCTAGTTTATATTCTCTTAAACACATTTTTCGAAATCATGTAAAAACATCGGCCAACAACAAGGTACCAATTAAACAATATAATTGTAAATAATCGTAAAAGTTTTGACACTTAAAAAATTCCCGAACTGTTCCAGCAAAACTATATTTCTCATTGGTAATACCCTCACCACCATTTAATGTATCTTGAAATGCTTCCTTAGATGGTAATCACCTTTCTCCTAAAACTTGAGCATTTTGAAAATGTTGATACGGGAATATTCCTTTTTGTTTAATTAACTTATTTTGCTCTTCTTTCGGAAAATTTTTATTGGTATATACAAATTCAGTAAGGTTTAATAAGATGATCGAATTTCGCAAGCTTTAGTTTTCGAATTTATTAGAATCAATAGATTTCGAAGAAAAAGTTTTGGCTACACAAACTGAAAAACTATTATAAGTGACGGAAGTATGTGGAATAATATCGATATCATATTTTCTAAAAGAAACTTCCATTAAAAGATGGAAATCGTTTTTACTATTATTATGAAAAAATACCAATAAATGATTTTGTCTTTTTAATTTTAATTTACAAATAATATGGGTAATGCCAAAAATGGAACCAGTCATATGACAAGGATGAATACATTTTCTTTGATTTTCTTTTATAATTTTATTTCATAATACACAACCATCAAACATTTTAAACCTCGCGTCTCTTTCTCCTTGACTAATAAGTGGCAATTTTGGGTACATATTTAATTTTTGAGACAGACGCAAACATAACTCGATAATATATGATACAAAATGTGGAGTTGCATTTTCTCAAATAAAAGAATACGGCTGAAATAATTCTCCATCAATACTATTGACAATATCTGAATTTACATCAACATTTGGAGGAACTGTTAACTGAACTATAGGAAATTGGCTTATGCTGCACTGATACTTATGCACACAACACTTTAAAATTCTCACATCTTTGTCAACAAATCAATAACAAAATTTCATAGGCTCACCATCTCTCAAATTTTTAGGTTGATATTGTTCTAACATTGTCTCAAAATCAGAAAATGCAACAAAATTTAACGCATATCCTTGCAAAACAAATCTAAACGTTTCTTTTTCCTTTGCAAAATCATAATAATAAGTATGCCGGATCAAATTCTTTATTTGTACAATAATTTTTATGCTCTTCTAATTTCTCCGTTACTTTTTTTCTACGAAAATATGCCAAACATCTTATACAAAATAACGTCTGCTATGATTAATAGTCAATTGTTAACGTAATAAAGCATTTAAATTCGTATTTAAAATGCGGCACATGCACAACTTCCGATTCAATTACGCACTTATCAATAAGCAATTTATCATTATCATTGACATGAGTATCTTCGTTATTATTCACCGTTGGTGTGGTAGTAACGTCATTTAAAGATTAACTTTCATCTACATTAAAATCAGGATCCAGCTACCCAGCATTAATTTTATGCTGTTTACTTGTTAAATGATTCATAAGGCAGCTAGAGTAGCTTGAATTCCTTTAGAAAATTTTACAATAATATTTTAAAAGTTGTTCTATTTTTAACTATTTCAAAACAAAGAAAATAACAACAACAAAGCGTTTTAACCACAAACTTCAGTAACAACAATATCAGCAGCACTAATATTAAGTAACTGTGCATAGGGGTATTATATATAATCTTGCAGAAACTCCTCTACATACTGTTCCAGGATGTGTAAATTTGTGAGGAATAAGACGAGATGAAAGAATAATTTTGTTGTATGGAGTCGCTTGCTATACCCATCTCCCTCGCAGTTAAATTACCTCTCGAACAACTCCAAAAGATTTTTTCATATTTAATATTAATTATTAAATAAATAAATAAATGAATAAATGAATAAATTTTTGATAAATAACAGTAACTACAACAATGACATCATAAATCATTTCAATTCTTTGTTGCCAAGAACAACATCATCAATGATGATGTCACAAGTCATTTTAAATCTTCACCATCAATAATAACTAGGATGATGTCACACATTATTTCAAATCTTTGCCAACAATAACAAAAACATCGTGTAAGCCTACATACGAATGTATACATATATATTTCATAGTGCCATTAACGTACGTTGGGTACAAGAAAAAATAGTAACTACAGCCTATAACTCATCTCAGTTCTACAAAAAAGTAATTATGACAGGTTGTAACTCATCTCGAGTGTATGAAAAAGCAGTTAGTAGTAATGGGAATGTTCATTAACGTATGTCAGGTTGATGTGGGGAACATTGAAACCTGACATCTGTTAATGAACAATCTCCTACTACTGAAGTGCATAATGATAAAGATATGCTAAGAAACTCCCCTTGTGTAAGATACAGGTTCCCATAGTAAAAATTGATGACAGAAAGAACAGTTAGAAAAAATTCAAACAAAACATGAGTGAAGATCAAAAACTCCCATTCAAGAAATGTTTGAGACTGGCGACTTCAAATAACCACACCGATAATGTAGATAGAAAATAAAAGTTATCTATCAAACAACAAGTAGGCTATATAAAACCGGTTATGTTACAGAGAATCCCTCTTCTGGTTAGAGAACATTCCCTTGAAAAAAACCAAGGAACGTCAGAAAGGAGAGTCGGATTCAAAGATGTAACATGGACAGGAGCCGATGGTATAAGTAAAGAGATCAGTAAAAATAAGACAGGATTTAAGAAACAAAAATTAAAAATAAAATATAACGTGGATAGAACAATTTAAGAAAAGTTAAAAGTCAAAAAGGAAGTTAAAGTGGAAATTGTGATAGTTTGTAGGCCTTCAGGGATCCAAGCTCAGAAGATTGAAAAAGATGAAGAAACCGTACTAACAGTGCCAATAGAAGATTTAACAAAAGAAATCTTCAAGTAAGTATTTCAAATATTTCCCGGGCACAGATATTTCTATAATGGCACTGGTAGAAATGAAGAGCAAGCCATTTTGTATCTCGTTTATACTCAAGAAGACAATATTTTCAGAACATGAAAAAATGCTAGGTTTCAATACTCGATGTGAGGTATCATTTATGAACACTAAACTGTTCTCGGCTAATCATCAAGTTGTACTAGCATCTTGATACACATGGTGCTGCCAGTGGTCTACCCCTAATCTATTAGAATCTGTGGAAACAACCACAAAGGAATTTGTCGGACAATCAGGCTTAAAATTTCAGGAAAAGTTCTACTTAGTTCAAGGCCTTCAGCTCGACATTAATCTAATGGTTTTGGGCATTACTTTTTATCAAAATATCTTAAAGTGATAGTTAGGGAGCCCACACAGGAACAAATCTTCATCATCAACTAAGGAAAGATGTATCAGCAGAAGTACCAGCTCCTGGAAAAAGAGATTTATATGTGAGTATTATTGTGAAATAGTTCTCCATTCACTTTTTTTATTATTCCTCCTTATTGTTCGTTAATGTTGAGATTTTTCTTTTGATCACCTCAAACTCGTTTTTGGGATTACATAGTAAATTTTTTTTTAATTTTATACTTTCTTATATTACTCATTAAATTGTTAAGGTGCACCAAGGCCTTAAGGCATAGCCCAGCTCAGCCATAATTAAATTATGCTATTAAAAAAAAATTCACAATTCTATTAAATTGTAAAATAAGATTTGGTTGTTCTCATTTTTCTTTTTGTCGTTAGTTCCTACTCTATTGTTAATTTTGTTTTTATAACCATTGCTCATAATAACCTGTAATTTTTTCTTATTTTTTCATTCTTTTTCTCTAATGTAACTACGAAAATTTGTATTCTATTCCCTTGTTTCTCATTTTCTTTTTATTTCTGGTGTTATACTATTATAAAGAATATACTTGTTAGTCAAATTATCACAGGGAACTCATTTTTTACCATATTACCAAAAATCTGATAATTTTTTATTACCAAATGTTTAAAGACTGAGGGTGATCCCACATTTTGAAATATGGAGGGAGTCGAGTTATCCAAAAACCGACAGTTTTAAAACGTTACCGTACTTTGAAAGACTCCAAATACCTATTACTTATAAGTAAAAGGAAAAGGCTCAAAAACTTTAAAATTGTTCAATTGTAAGACTTACTAAAAGGAAACTCAATTACCAAAATTACATCTGTGATACCTGTTCTATGTAAGATAGAGCCATTTAACTTAACTATTTTAAAATTATATACACAATGGTAATGTGTAGACTTCAACATACGATGGTGAACAAATGATGTTTGATGATCCTTTTGTCATCTCTTTCCCTTAGACTGTTCACAATTCTCATTACTTTTCAGTGAACAGCCTGTCTCGTTTTTACCTTTCTTGATTAATAAGTATTTGTTTTACATGAACATTAAAGTGTTCACGGATTATACAGTTTGGTTCGATATTTCAAGTCATTTTGTTTCCCAGTTTGGGAACTAAGTTTACCTTTATAAAATTGAATATAAAGGAAACATCAAACTCCATTTTACAATTAGAGGTTCTCAATATTCTCAATAACTTGTCAATAATTGGGATTGTTGGTTCACCATTTGTATGGATGATTCGATGAAGAAAACCATGCAATAAGTAACCTGAAATGCATTCTTTCTGAACTCGATAATTATGAGTTAACATTTTTGTACTATCATTCATGTGATAATGAGTAGGCCTAATTTTCTCTCTCTCACTTATAAAAACATTAACCTGTCCATTGGAGACTACTTGAATTGTTCTGGTAGGTTGGTAATGTATATAGTTTCTGCTGACTTGTTTCCCTCTCAACTTACCAGTCATTGAATTGTGATTCTTACTACATCAATTCGACTCCTTTCATATTTGTTTTTGTCCTCATCACTCAGGATGTTGGACTTTGTTTTCAAACTCCACAATGTATATGGTTGTAAGTATTGTCCAAAATTTTGTGTTCAGAATTTTGAGAAAACTTCCTGATGAATAAGACAGAAAATTTAAGATTCATACTACTTTTATTGGAGTAGGTCTGAAAGTAGTTATAGTAGCCTACTGATAAATTAGTTTCTGAGTAAACTGAAAAACAAAGAATTCTCAGAAAAGTATTTTTCCAGGATTCTGATAAAATGATAAAATTGATCGTGCTGAAATCTTCACAATAGATTTTCCTTATGTTAATGCAAGTTTCTTAGAAGTTTGGTGCTTATTAATTCAGAAGATTTTTTTTTTTATTTATTATTATTATTCAAAAAAACAAAAAAAAGTGGCTGAGCTAACTTCACAAAATGGGTTATGCCAGCAAAAGCTTATAAATTAGATTATACTATGAAGTCGATGAAGTGAAGGAAAGTGATAAGGTTTGAGAGGTGAGGAGTTGTGGGCGAGAGTAGTGGTTATTGTAGTTGGTAGGTTGTAGTGATTATGAAGGGTGTGAAGAGCTGGACATGTTGTGAGAATGTGAGTGAGTGAGAGAGGTTGAGATTTGCAATATTGACAGTCAGGTGGATGAAGGTTAAGTAGAAGGAATGAATGAGTTGAGGCACAGTGGCCGATGCGGAGACGATTGATGGCAATTTGGTGGCGACGAGAAAATTTAATAGTGTCAACCCATTCGCTGGTACCTTCTTTTACTGAATGCAGGAAATGGCTCAGTGGAGTATTCTGCCAAAGAGTCTTCCAAAGTTGTAGAGTGGAATTCTTGATGTGCAGCTTGTGGTCAAGTGGAGTTACATGTTTCCAGAGGATGGTGGGTTGGGTTCTGGCTTCTTTGGCCATTTGGTCCACCATATTATTCCCAGCTATGCCGCAGTGACTGGGGATCCAAAAAATGTAATGGGAGTAGAAGTACAAAGGCAGGAGAGAAGGATTTGAATTTGTTGGATTAATGGGTGAAAGGAATAGATATTCTTGATGGCTAGGAGTGAGGATAGGGAGTCAGTGAGGATTATATAAGATGTATGTGGTGGGTGATGTGATATGAGTTTGAGTGCTGTGAGTATTGCAGAAAGTTCAGCTGTAAATATGGATAAAAAGAGGGTAGCCAATGTGAAGAAGAGAAAGCGGTAGAGTAAATGGCAGAACCAACTGCTGAGGTGTCTTTAGAGCCATCAGTGAAGATATGTAGGGAGGGAGGGAGAGATTCAAGGAGAGATTGAAGTTCAGATTGAAAGGTTGTATTAAAATATAATTAGGTATTCCCTATAATTTTACCACTATTACATTTAATTCTGATTAACAGTTTGTTGAAATGAATGACAATACCACTAAGTTGATCAATTATTTATTATATTTATAGCTTACTGGAACTTTGAAGACAGTCAAGGATTAAAAGTTATATTAGAGAAGTAATATATTTCGCTTTCACTTGGTTCTATGTCTGTCAAATTATTTAAATCAAAATTCTCTATAAGAAAAGTAGGTAGAACAAAGCGGTGTTTCAAATAGGTAGTGTTCTCAGTCTCATCAACAAGTTTATACACAAATATAGAACACGGTCGGAGTCCACCCGATATATAGAACTGAACAGAAGTGGTATGTTTTCCTCTACATGGATACATGAACTTTCGATATCCAGTTTTTGACATATGTTTTTTAAACAAAAGTTGCTTTTCAATTAATGGTGATTCATATGTGAACATTTCATTGTAGTCAAATACAGACCCTTCGTCTAAGAATATTTTTTCAAATAAAATAGACCTACATATGGTAGTCTTCATTCCTCCAAGACAACACAGCATCGGATCTCTGGAAATTGAAATGTTACTAAATTAATGAAATTATTGGCGAAAGGAGAGTGGTGTAGGACTTGAAAAAAAAAATGGATGGAAGATTTCCTTTTTTGAAAGTAACCAATGACCTGAGAGTGGAAATATCAAACTGTTTTCATCAAATAGTATCTGACTCATTATGCGTTAACTATCGAGATATTACCAGAATGAAAACAAATTATATGTTTGTCAAGCTATAAAACAGAAATGGTGATAGGAATTCTGAACAACCAATGTTCTCTCCATTTTATTCAAAAAAACAGAAGAAAAATCTTCTTTTAATTTAGATTTTTGGCTCACTTAATGTGGAAATGAGCTTGAACAATTTTGTTTCAGCCTTTACTACCAGAAAATTTTTCCCCTACTAATTTACACAGCAATAATATTCACTTCACAACTTTATCAGCTAAACATGCCTCTTAGAGTAACTATGTATTGTGTTTAAACAATTAAAATTTTTCTTTTATTGTTTGGGCAAGGATTCTTGCTGAATCATGTAGACTTCAGTTTGATAAAGTTTTATCTTGATTTAGTGAATTGAATAGGTACCTGAAACTTAATATTAAATTTCTATTGGTAATTTTCAATATATTTTTTATGTTGTTTCCTCATCTTACAATCTGCAATGTGTGACTAAAATGTGACTTGGGAAAAATGAGGCATACCTATGTTTTAATTTTGTGAGAAAATAAAATATTCACTTTAATGTTTTGTCATTGTAATAATATACAAAAAGTAGCATTTATGTTGTAAGATGCTGATATTTTAGTGTCCATAATTTGAACACTGTTTGTTTAATTGAGATTGACCAATGGCAAATTAACTCATATGTATTAAATTTGGGTCTTTTATTAGTTAACTAAGAGCATCTATTCCTAGTGGTTAGTTGAGGTGAATTAGTAAAACACAATCATTCTCTTTGATCCAGTTATATGAATTTTTGGTAGTGACATATATATGTGTGAGCAGCACTGACGCATATATGACATACGTATTTATAATGTATTGACACATTTGAGTGAGAAGTTGCAATTTAATTTTATATTTTTGACAAACCTGAGTTTTACATAATTTGTGTCACTAATTTTTAAGTATTATATATGTGAGGACTCACTGGTATGAGGAATAGGGGCTTGGGCCCCTTGACAACAGTCGCCGCTCTAAAGGGCAGGCAAATATTCGTCCATGTGACGTAAAAGACACAAATTACGTTCGATCGTATTTACCTGCAAGTACATGCAGGTAATGTACGAGTACCGAATCGTGACACAATAAAATGATGTCACGTTCCATACACAAACCAGCCAACCATCTCTTATCTCAGTAGGGGATGATGTAACCTGGCTGCTCTCACCAACGTACGTATTTTGTTATGTATGTGTGTTTGTGTGCGTGTGAATAAGCTGTATATAAACCGCCCTAACTGGCTCTAAAATTGCCAGTGTTCGCCTTGGTTTTGGCTATCCCATACTTATGTATGAAGTGGCTGAACACGCTTAAATTCTGTTGAATTTACTTTCTGGTGAGAATATCTCTCACGACAAGGTATTCCACAATATACTATTATGTTTCACACAGATGACATCTTCATGATTCTTTTTAGTTTGGTCTTTGGGTATTTTTAAGTTCAAAGCAAATTTGAAAAATTTATTATTTCATTTTTTCCAATGATATACTATGATAGAACTTAACAGAATAAGAAAAAAAAACTATCTACTTGTAACCTATATCTAAAATTAAAAGAGGTACACTGCCTAAAATTTTTATTTATTTTAATTTTTAATTATTCTTATGAATAATTTTGAAATTTTAAAGTTTTTATAAGCAAACTGTTTTATTTTTAATGTATCCCAATAATAAATACATCTCCTTGGATCATTAAAAGGGGTGGAATAAGTTGCATAATCTGGATTTACAAATGTAATTTCCAAAATGATGATTTTTTTTAACTACCCTCTTATTTCAAGAGTATGCAATTTATTTGACACTTGCGTTGAGAAAATATTGAAGGTAAAATTTTATTGGTAAGTTTGGCATATGCAACTCATTCGACTCATTTGTTGATAAGATGCATCAGGTGGTTCTCATATCTTTTAAAATGAGAAAAGAATTCTATATAGGACTACACCAACTTACACCAACCTACACAAAGAAGGCAATTCCAGAAATATAGGGATGTTATACGACTTAGTGTCAAGTTTTACTTAAATAATTTTGAAATATCCTTACGGTGTAGGTTGGTTCGAGTTAGTATAACCTTATAAAACTGAGCTAAGTTGAATAGGAAATCTTCAAAATTTCAATTATTTAAAAATTAAATCCTTCAATTTTTGAAATAGGTTACAATTTCAGACAGCTGTTTTGTCTTATTTTGTCAATTTCAATCAGAATACCTACATCAATGGAAAAGATTAATTGAGATGCCCGACCTGTAATTTTTCCCCAACAAATAGTCGTCTCCTCCGTCAAATTTTCCCTGTTTTTTTTTTTTTCGAAATGTTCCTTCCTTTTTATTCAAAAACATACTATAACCAAACCATTTTTTTTCTCCTTTCATCAAGGTAATTTTTTTTCATACAGCTCACAAATTCGCCGAAGTATTTGCAAATTATTATATATGCATTTCTTTAAAATAGTATTATATTGCTACGTATTTTCTCTCGTACGTGGCTAGACTACACAGTTTTAACTTGTTTAGCCTGTCCGTATTCTTTTTATTCACTACTTAGCCTAGCCGTGGATCTTATTCACTTATACAATAGCCTATACCATATACCTGTATTTGCTTGCCTAACAATCAGTGGTCTGTTTGGTTGCTCGCCTAACGGACCAAAAAAGTCGTTAAAGTTTAAATTCGAATGCAGTGGCCAAAATATTTTATCTTCTTTTACAGGATTGGCTGTATTTTCGTGGTATGAGAATGTACGAGATGATGCAATTGGTGGTGAGTTCTGGGGGGAATTTCTCTCGATGCCTGGCGCGATCCTCATAGTTTAGCCTATAGTTAGTTGAATTTTAGCAGTCGGATCACGCCATGTAAAGGTTTTTGCCTCGAAAGTGTTTTTTTTCGGCCACTAAATTTTCAATTCAAAATTAGAAAACTTACTCGGAGGGGCCTGCCCTCACCGTTTAATGTTACACTAATCAATCGCGAATTGTGTGTATAAAATTTTCTATGATTTCAAGGTTTCATGCCTATTTTTGGAATTCACAAAATATTTGAAATTTAACACTTTTCATACAATTTTGTCCATTATGGTGGCCAATTCGTAAGATATTTTTGTGTTAATCGAAATCAAAAATACTTTGACCTTCAAGGTCAAATTTGAATTCTGCTTCAATCAAAATTTGAAAAAGGCCACAGAGGGGTGCAAAAACCACACCTCCACAGTGGACCTGCCTTCAACCAGATAGAGCAGCGGAAGCAGAGCAGAGGATCCAGTTAGTTGCAATTCATTTCAACTTTTTGCTGTCTTCATCTGTACCAGTGTTTAGCAGCGGGGCTACAACAGCCAGGGCGACGAGAGGCATTCCAGAACAACAACACCTGAATTTGCATCGTCTCAAGGCTGCTGCGGAGCTGTCACGGAGGATCAGTAAATATATGGTTTTTTCTATTACTCTGTTTCAGTCACTCTTTTCTTGGGAATCGAAATTTAAAATGATAGCCTAATAATCAGGTATGTGGTGGGAGGGGGGTGGATGGTTATTCTGGCAATTGGGGTATCTGCTTTAAAATGGTGAATTTTCCTTTTCTTCCTTTTTGTTTATTCCTACACTTGGCCATGCAGGAGTTCCTATACTCTATCTGCCTTTCTGTTGGCTCTTTTTTTTTTGTTTGTTGTGTGTTTGGTTTTTGTGATATTTTCGGACGTCACATAATTAATTGTATGGAATAACTTGTTGTGAAAAGATATTCTCGCCAGAAGCTATTCAACAGATTTTGCGTGTTCTGCCACATCATATGTAGCAAACGGATAAGCCAAAACTTGGCAAACACTGGCAATTTTAGAGTCAGTCCTGATGGTTTATACACTGGTTTATTTATACACACACAGAAACACATATGTAATATACTATACGTATATTTGTGTGAGCAGATTGGTACGTTATTTCTTGTATCCATATGAAACAACAGACTGGTTTGTGTGTGGAATTGTGACTTCATCGTCTTTGTTGAGGTTGGTCAGAGTTTGGTACTCACAAATTCCACGAATGTATGTGCAAGTAATTTCAATCTAACTTAATTCATTCAATTGGTTTAACATCAGAGAGACAAATATTTGCAAGGCTTTAGGCAGTGACTGTTGTAAAGCGGTCCAAGCCCTGTCACCTCATACGAGTAAAGTGCCCATAAATCGATTTCTTAATTTAATATTAATTTCAAAATTACTGAAAAACCAAAATAGAATAATAAATTGGAGTTCATTCAGTTGTAAAAATACAGAAAAATGTATAAAAAATTTTTCGTTTGTCTTAAAAAGTTGTACATTGGATTTTGTTTTTGACATACTTTGCTGTCATATCTTGGATTGATAGTATAGGTAATATCAAAATATTGGAAAATGATCTATAATGTGTTGGAGGAGATTATGTTTTTAGCAAAAAGCTTTTTTTTCTAAACAAAGTCTAAAAAAAATTTATTTTAAGGCATGTATTAGACTGTTAATAAATACTTTTCTCCACACTATGTATGGTTTACATTTTTACAGACACTGAAAAATTCTTTTGCATGTGTACCTACACGTTATGGGGAGATTTAGAAAATAATTTTTTCATTACCGGTCTCTTTCATTAACTATGACAAGTACTCAAAAAATTTACAACCCCTATGAATGGTCAGTGAGGAGTTTCGGAAAATTTATTTTCAAGTTCCGCTCCCACTCACTAACTTGTTTTCAATTCAACATTGTTTATCAAAAAGTTATTTCAAATAGCCATTGTCGAGGATTTTTGAAGCTATTAACTGATAAAATTTCAACTATAGTTAAAAACAAAAAGAAAAAAAATCGAACCTTTGACTCATCTTCTCTAAAGAAACTTTTGTTCTTTTTCATCTTCTAAAATGGGCTTGAAGGAAAGACGGGCTGCCTTTAGCTTCTCAGGATGTAGACAACGGGCACAGCAAAACACCGGTCGACCTACAGTTTCGATATCGTGGGTGACTTCGGTTGGGGAAATCCTCGGGCGTAAGCCTTCTTTACCAGTTACGCCGGGAAATTTTTCGAGGATTTTTTGGAATTGACTATTGAAGTGGGCAATGGTTCAGCAAATTTCTGGGGGATAGTTGATTGGGCGAGATTTACCAACTATGGCTAGTCCAGTGGTCTTATAAAGGAGATGGCCTTCATTGACATCGGGAAGCAGTTGGTAATGACTGAAGAAATCTGCTCTGATAATGGGATCAGCGATATCGGCAATGATAAAGGCCAACTTGAATTTGCATCGAAGGCTGAAATCTACTTTCACCAGCTTAACTCCGTAAGTACTAATTGGAGTTTGGTTCGCAGCGTAGATTTGGAGCTTAGTGTTGCATTTCCCATCTTCGGTGGTTGGAGGTATGGTAGATATCTCCACGCCAGTGTCGACCAGGAAGTGATGCTTGCTAAGCAGATCTTTTACAAATAGAAGGACTGAGTTAAAAAAGAGTGGGAGTGCCATCTTGACTGATTTGTTTACTGGTTTCCCAATTGGGTAGGGGATTTGGAATTTCGACGATGGCGATTTTGGGGTTTGTCCCACCAAGATCATGGGTGTCAGAGCAGTTTTGCAACTTTCTTCCAAACTTCTGGTGATACCAACAGTAGCTTTCACAAGTGCGAGAGGGAGAGTGGGTATTCACCGGTCTCTTACCATCGATGAATCGTAGCGTCGTCCATTGTTTCGAACAACTGGAACTAGAGTAACAAGAGTGCGATCTATCTCTGGACCTTACTTCGCAAGAATGCAAATGTCCATGTTTGGTGAATGGGGTGGAATTTTTGGAGGGTCAACAGAATTCACCTGCTTTCCAGCCAGGAGCTGTTGGAGCAGCTGGGTAACAGTGGCTAATCCCGAAGAATTAGACATTGGTGGTTTCAACTGGGATGCCACTGGTGTTGCAATAGCGAAAATGGTGCCAGTTGCAGGGGTTGTCGATACAAAGGTTTGCTCAAGAGCTATTGCCTTGTCAGCTTCAAGTGCTGCCTGTTGAGAAGTTGCGGGCTTGGTCATGGCCAATGTCGTCCTAATATTGACTGGGAGGCATTGGAACAAGAGGTTATGGAAGACATCGTCGTTAACTCTTCCTTTGTTCAAAGTGAGGAGGCAGTGATGGTACACCGAAGGCCTCTCGTAAGGTAGACGATGAATATTTTCCAGCAGAGTTCTGATTCAGGTGTAAGAGGATGGGGAAAATTCCTTCTGAATTTGGTTACGGTGGTTGGATCAAGTGTGAAACGAATTGTCGGAACTGTATAATAATTCCGACACAGCATTCGCTACTTGGGTTGGTAGGTGGCCAGAGATCACCAAGTAGAACTGAGATTCGCAGGTATTGCCACTAGCGCAAGCAAGATTCTCAATCTGCTGCAGCCAGAGGCACACATTCTCGGCATTGAATGGTGGAAGGCCTGTTGATAACCGGGAAGGATGGGCTTGTATGGCAGAATTTGCTTCACTCCGATGTGATTGCCTATTGAGGATAGGTGAGAGCCTCAGCACAAAGATGTTAACTGGCTGCTACTGGTAGACAGAAATCTCTTTGCTTAGGAGATAGCTATCGTGGAATGGGCCTAAGTTGACAAGTGTAGAGGATTGCGGGATAACAGGGTTCATTGGTACATTTGACCAACACATACTGGTATGCGTTGTTGAGTGGATGGCAGTTGGAGGATTAGGTTGGTTCTCCATCCTGTTGGTAGGATTGCTGACTTGAGCCTTCGCTGGTGTCAGTGGTAGAACCAAGTTGTCAAGGGATGATGGACCTAACTTGGAAGCCATGTTGGCAGTTGGGGCAAAAAGAGGTTAAGTGAACACTTTCCTTGTTGGTAGCTGGGTGCCCACTGTTTGAATTTCTGGTGGTTGGCTGGTTATTACTTGCTTACTGACAACGAGCCTGTGAAGAGGATAAGAATAGGTGTATGAATAGGGAGACCGAAAGGGATGGAGAAGGAGAACCTTCTCTGTCGGCTATTGAGGGCTGACTGATTTTTCTGGCTTTGGTCGGTACTTAAGTACCAACGAGCAACAAGGGAAGGGAAGGAGCGAGCCAACTGATTTACTTCTTCAGTTGTTGGCAGGTATGCCAACGTTTGAAGAAGGGGTGTGGTTTGGCCAATCAGCTGTTCAAAGCTGATTGATTGTTGTTTCCAAGCTAGTTGGAAGCCATGGGGAAGGAGGTGACAGTTCCTTCCCCTGTGAAATGTCAACAACAAAAAAAAATACGTATCATGTCGGGGTCACCAATTGTGGGTGTGTGTATTGGTAAAATACGCGCACCACACAAACACCAATGAAGGCGGCTGCGTGTTCTCGGAGTTGAATGTCCGGGCAGAGCCAAGTAAACACATTTAGCTATATAGACAAAATATATACTGTGAGCGCAAAAAGGTAGTTTGTGGATATAATCCACTGGCCCGCTATGTGGTCGACGAGTGTGTAGTACACACTTGTTTGTCAACAACCACCCATCGCCACAGTAGGTATTGTGATAAAATCTTTAGAAAAGTTGTTAGTCGATCAAAATGAGAATTTTTTCTTGTCAGCTAAAAATAAATTCATCTCATTCATTTATTACGACTGACTCAAATTTTTGTATTTACCATACATGATGCCTGATGGCAAATTCACAAACTTTTGGGAAGAGCGAAAAACCTTTTAATTACCCGAGTATTTGGACCTAAGTTTCCGAGTAGGTACTTTTTCGTTTTATGATCTTCTGAGCATTTTGGCATTAGTTTTGAGAATTCGTATGTTTTTTTTATATGTATCCCTTTTAGTATTGAATTCATTTCCAGGCATAATTTTGATCGGATGGTTTCGAAATTTAAAAAGCATATTCGGATTCACATAAGGAAGAACCTTATTGTTTTTGGTCTTAATCGGGCAAATAGTCCGTCAAGTAGGTCAGTTTATATGAATTTTTTATTGAACTTCGTTCAGGTCACAATTTTCAATCTATATGCCTGTTATAAGGTACACATTCGTTCTTTACGTTAAGGAAAATACACATCGATTTTGTTGAGGATAGGCTTTAAGGTACGTCAAGTAGAGGCAATTTTGTTGCATTTTAGGAAGATTAATTGGTCTAAACGGGTAATTTTCAAGCTATAGTCACAAAATTCGGTATTGGTATTGACTCGAAGTATATCTAATATGCTTCCAAATTTGGCTCCTATTAGTATTATGGTCCATTTCCTGGGGCTGTTGGAGTTGATATTTTTTAATATTATCTCAATAAAAGCTGCAATATTCTCTTTCAATACTCACAAATTTTGGTATCGTCAGTACCTTCCATACAAGAACCCGACATATCTACCATTTTTAGTTTTGATTGGTCAATTTTTTCTCAACTTATTAGTTATTCAGCGTGATTTTCCCTCTTTTTAACATCCTGACAGTATTCTGAAAAATTCATTTTCTAGGCTTAATCGAAATAAAAATACTATTTTAACCTGAAAACAATACGATCTCAGAGAAAGGTCAAATTTTTCTCACCTCTCTCCCCTTTCAACACACTAGATTTGAACACGGGCACTGGAAACTTTGCTAATATTTTAGTAACCAGCACGTAGACAACTGAACTATACTTCGTTTTGGCAATGTGAAGATGTTTGTCATATTATATAATAGGTTTTTTTTTTACATACATACATATAATCCACAATTTTCGACGCTGAAGGAAAAAGAACCGTCGAATTTTTCATTTTACAAAATAATAAATGATTTTGATACAAAAATTAAAAATTTATTAAAAAAATATATTGAAAACATGATACCGAATCAGTATATTTTATCAAATGCATCGTATTTGTGTGATAATCTAATGGTAATTTTTTGAAAAGGTATTAATATTATATAATACATATATTAGGTACTTTATTAGAAGAATGTTGGTGATAGAGGTGATTTAAAAAAAAAGAAAATACGGTACTTTTTCTTCCATAGTTTGCTGCGCAGGTGTTTTTTTTTATACTCATCATTTTTTTTTTAAAATTCATCAAAATAGAAATTAATGGAAGTAAAATCACATGAGTACACTTGTCGTGATATGTTACAAGATCCACTGCACACCTATAGGGTGCAGTGGTTTGGCAACAGTGCAGAGTGCGCTGACTGTCTGTACTGGTGTTGTGGTAGTCGCCAGGCAGTTGCACTTCGGTGAGGAGTGTGACTATGTTATTTTATGAGTCTCTCAAACTATAAAAGAAGTTAGGGCTAAGGCCACTACATGGTGGCAGGAGCAAAAAATTATCCTCCACATAATAAGATTTCCTTTAAAAGAAACCTTATACAAAACTAGAATTGAAATTAACTAACGCTCATCATGAACCATTAATTCCAATATATTGAACAATTATATTGTATCTTCTTTTTTCATAAGAAAATACGAAATAATTCTTCAACAATAAAATCACTTCCACCATTCAAAGAATAAATTCCATCAAAATACTCTGTAATATTATGAAAATGTCATAATATATAATTCATATTACAATAAATATTTCATGAAAATTACCTTTTAACAAAGAATAATTTCCATTATGAACTAGGGACAATGAAATAATTTTGCCACACCAAGTAATTCGAACATAATAATGATAATTAAAATTATTATTCATACATAACTATGTAAAAAGATGATTAAAAAATTCCACCTAAGTGAAATTTTTATAGCCGCACCAAGCATATAGTGTCCAAGATTTTAGGTATTTCCATAAATGGCGGCAATAATATTCTTAAAAATAATATGGCTGCTATACACAAAAATATGTAAAAAGAATTCAGTCATTACAACAACGACCAAATATGAAGAAGATTTCTGGGAAATCCTTCCACCGAGAAATATTTTTGTCTTTGTAAAAAACATAAATATAGACGAAGAAGAGAGAAAGAAATAATATTCTCACTCCCTCACATTCATAGAAAATAAAATCAATTCTTATAAATGACAAAAAAATACGATTTCACATCTCATCTATATTGATCATGTAGATAAGACAAAAAATGGTATAGGTCGAAGGTCAAAATATTGACTTGACTACCTGATGTACACTTACAAATCCATACAGTCGTACAATATAATACACAATGTATTATATATTAATACTATCACACTGAATAAGGTAACAGTATAACTATTATGCACACAAACACAGTGAACAAACTGAGTAGTTATACATGCATGCACAATATGACTACCCTCGACATACGATGGCATTTTCAACATCAGGTTGATGAACTTGCCATACCTAACAATAGCTCCCTTTTTTTTACAGTTTTTTGGTTGATAAAGTGAATTTATTTGTGTAATTTTAATTAAATTTTAACTAAAACTCAATAATTAAGTGTTAAAAAAATTTTTCCTTTAACAACAAATCTTTTAACGCCCTTAATAGTGATTTTTTTATTTGTGTTCAAAATTTCGTGCTCTAATAGAGCAAATCAAAATCAATCTAAAATTTCGGTAAATCACTATTCATAAATTAAAGTTTGCAATAATTTATTATTATAAAATGTGTTCTAAAGTCAACATTTTATTACAGTGTCAACCTATGTCCCATTATTACGAGTTCCCACTGTTCCTTCAAGAAAATCGTCAAGATTTTACAGAATAAAATAAACAAAATCGTAAGTTTTATACAATAATTAATTTTACGGTTATTAATTATGCAATTTTTGTAAATTAAGGATTTCATTTAAACAAAAACAGTTAATTATTTTTTAATATATCGTAATATTTGTTCGAATATCACCAGAACTATCAACGGCTATCGTAAATTTTTCAATTATTTCGTGAATAAAATTAAAAATTTTGTAAGTTTTACTCTTTCCTTTTTTTATATAGTTAATAATTTAATTAATTATTCATAATAAAATGTAATTTTATGAACATTGTGGAATACCTTGTTGTGAGAGATATTCACACTAGAAGGTCTTCAACAATATTTGCGTGTTCTGCCACTTCATACGGTTAAGTATGGGAGAGCCAAATCCTCGGCGAACACTGGTGATTTTTGAGCCGGTTCTGAGAGTTTATATACAGGATTTGGTACACCCACACAGACACATATGCATACGTACATGTACGTAATTATGTCATGCATTACGTCGTTTCTTGCCTCCGTTGAGGTGATAAGAAACAACGCAGCGCGTTTGGTACCAGGCCGTGACATCACCGAGATCGTTATCAGGTAATTGATCTTGGCCCGTGCAATGTATCTTACCTGTACGTATGTACAGGTACGAACATACAAACGCACCAGTGTAAATTCGTTTATCGTTATGAAGACAATTATTGCCAGCCTTTGGGCGGCGACTGTTGTCGAGGGCTGCGAGCCCCTATTAACTCATACGAGTATTGTCCCCACAAAGATCTTATAAAAAAAACTTTAGTTTTTCATATAAAATTTGATTCGTTGATCCATTTATTGTTTTAACAACAAACAGAAAAACTAATCATCTTATACAAATTCTTAGGCCAAAACTTTAATAAACTTTCATCCTGATGTAAGCTTATAGCAAAAATAATTAATCATAGTAATATTAATTATGCCAATAATTATATAAAAGTTCTTCATAGTACTAATACCATTTATATTTCAACAGGTCGCAACAATAATTTCTACTTAGTACCATGACCTGTTCCTTCACCAATTACAAACAATAGAATTCCCGTTCTTCATATTTTATCACAACTTTGTGCCAGTATAAGACTCACGTTCTTCGTAAGTCTTATAAAAATTTTAAAATAACTATTTCTTGTTATTTTATTATCCCATATATTATATCATGTACTTCGGAACAATATTTATGGCATCCTTATAACATGAATGATTAATTCGCAAAAATTAAACGTTTATGTATAATCGACATAAGCCCATAACAAAAATTTACATTTTGTTATTCAGATTATGTGCAATATTATTTGTGTATTTTTGTGACATGGGAATCATCACTGCACCTCAGGGTCACGCCAAAATTTTTTTTGTGTGACCCAAGGTTAAAACATATGATTTCTTGTTTTTGAAAATACAAATGTATATGTTTTACGCAATTAAAACCTCATTGCGCTTACAGGTCATGCCCAAAGTTTCTTAGGACATGACTCGTAATAATAATAACTATTCTTATTATATATCTTGTACTCAATAAAAATAAAACCTCATTGCACTCACGGGTCATGCCCAAATTTTCTTTGGACACGACTCATAACTAAACACTTATTATATTTTTTTGTAATGAAATAAATATTCATTACGCCCTGTGGGGACCCAAAAGTATGAGGTAAGAGGCTCGGACCCCTCGACGACAGTCGCCGCCCCAAAGGGTAGGCCAACTTATTGTCCTTGTGACGTTAAACCAACACACAAATTACGTTCACGAGTACCGAATCGTGATGTCATCTATCAATCAATGTCACGATTCGTATACGAACCGGCCAGCTGTCACCTACGATAGTAGGGGATGATGCGACCTGGCCGCCCTTATCAACGTACGTATTACACTACGTACGTGTGTCTGTGTGCGTGCGCCAGAACTGGTATAAAAACTCTCAGAACCGGCTCTAAAGTCGCCAGTGTTTGGTTTGGTTCTGGCTTACCCATACACTTGTATGAAGTAGCTGAACACGCTTAAATTCTGTTGAATATCCTTCTGGTGAGAATATCTCTCACGACAAGGTATTCCACAGTGGTGACCCCGACGTGATTTTTTGGCTACGCCGTGGGGTGCCTTAGGCGCTTAGGCGCTATTACAAAAAGTGGCGCGGTGTGCTGGCGAGATACTCGCTTGCTCGGCAAATAAAAAAAATATTTTTTTGCAGACTAAGACACGTTTTAGGTCATCGAGGTAGAGTCTGCTGAAGTGGGAACTCATACCCCTCTCTTTAAAATATATAAACAAAGAGAAACAAGACAGTAGACCTGGAGGAAGAAGGTTGGACTCATCCCCCAACTCCCCCGACTTTGACTCAACAATCTACAGATTTAGCAAACATAGAAGAAGGCCCTCAACACCCAGTAATAGCACGACTGGGAACTGCAATAAATAAAGAAGAACTAGCAGTCAAAATGTTGAGAAGTGGTCGAACTTTAAGCCGAAGTTCTGACCCGAAAACACCTGTCCTACAAACACAGGAGCCAGTGTTTTCGACCAGCAAGGAAGGAAGTAGTACTGTGGAATACGCTTGTCAAGAGAAAGACACAGCAATGGTTCCACCACCAACTGAAAACCCACAACCATCGCAGGGAGGTAGTAGTCAGCCGCAGCTGACACCCGAAGTCTTGGCGCAGATCTTGCAACTTCTGCAATTGCAGCCAGGACAGAACCCCAACTTCTACAGACGAAGGAGAGAGATTCCGGAATTTCTGCCGAACAAGGTAGAATTATGGTTGACACTATTGGAAGGCAGGTTCAAGACAGAAAATATAACTATGAACCAGCGGTATACCCACATCTGTGGAGGCATGCCCCCGCAGATAATCCGTCACATTCCGGATATTATGGAATGCCCTTCGACAGAAGATGACAAATGTGCCTGGTTCGTCAAGAAAATCAAGAACGTATTCGGAAAAACCAAAAATGAAATTATCGATGATGTGATGGGTGGTATGAAGATGGGGGACGACAAACCCTCGATCTTCATGGCGAAGTTAAGACAGAAGGCGGACAATATCGTAGCCCCTTCTGTCATTGGCAATCAGTTTTGCAAGCAACTACCACAAAGTGTTGTGCAATGCCTAGCCGCCGTTGGTTCGACGGTAATCAATACATCCGCGGATTTTGACTTCCTTGCAAAATCAGCAGATAATGCGCTCGAGTACACCAGGTCAAAGCCGGTGGTCAGTGCAGTATCTGCAGAGACTGGAGAGATTGCTCAACTTCGAGCCCAAATAGCTCAGTTGACCGAGGAGGTAAAACGGAACAAAAGCCAAGGCTCGACGAAACCCAATAGTAGCTGGCGACAAAGATCCAAAAGTAGAAGCAACAACAACAGCAGCAGTAGCAGAGGACGACAGTCCCGGTCCAGAAACCGCAGATCCAGTTCCGGTAACAGGGGTCAGAGTTCAACTCCCCCTAGAACATCACCTCCCAAAACCCAGTCTTGAAATTGGGATGATAAGAGTTGCTTCTTTCATAACTGGTTTGGCGCGGAGGCCACCAAATGCAACAACAGATGCAGATGGTGGGGTAAAACTTTCAACAAGGAGGCGTCAAACTAGAACAAGGGGCCATCTATGCGGCCAAAGGCCCCCTGGAAAAATACTCACGCCGCCTGTTCATAAAGGACAGGACTAACAGGAGAAGGTACTCCGTACTGTGAATGGTCAAAACCTTCCAGCTTACGGACTCGAGACCAGCAAAGTTGACATCGGACTCAGCAAAAATATGACGTGTTCCTTCACAGTTGCAGACGTTCCAAACCAGATCCTGGGTGCAGATTTCCTTGCACATTTTGGCCTGATCATTGACCTCAAACTAAGCAAACTGATCGATAGTGAATCTGAACATTGTGTGGATGGCAAAACGCTAGCTTACAGACTGGACACAAACATATCCAGCTGTACCAAAGTCGACGGACAACTCTTACGGATCCTGTCTGACTATCCTGGAGTCACTCAACCCTCAATTCGCAGGCATCCTACGTACAAACACGACACGGTTCATTACATCGAAACCATAGGACAGCCTTGCCACGCTAGAGCATGGAGGTTATTACCCGACAAACTCAAAGCAGCACGAGAGTACTTCCATCGCATCATTGAGGAGGGCATATGTCGCCCCTCAAAAAGCTCATGGAGCTCTCCTATCTACATGACGAAAAAAGCAAGTGGAGAATGGCGAATTGTTGGAGACTACAGGGCCTTAAATGCCATAACAGTTCCTGATCGCTACCCAGTCCCCAACATAATGGACTTCAATGCGAACATGAAGGGTAAAACGATGTTCACCAAAATAGACATCAACTGGGCATTCCACCAAATTCCTATGGCCGACCGGGACGTTCCAAAGACAGCGGTTATAACCCCCTTTGGATTATTTGAATACCTTCGAATGCCGTTTGGACTTCGCAACTCAGCACAAACTTTCCAACGATTCATCAATGGACTGTTTAGGGAATTGCCATTTGCATATGCATACCTGGATGATACTTGCATTTGCTCAGAAGGCGGTGAGCATCAGGACGAGGAGAATGTGAGAGCCGTGGTACAGCGTATACACGCAGCCGGACTCACTATCAACGTAGGCAAAAGCTTATACGCACAGACCGAAATTGACTTCCTCGGCTACAAAGTCTCGACCGAAGGCATTTCCCCCTTGAAGACCAAAGTAGAGCCAATATTGAACTTCCCGAAGCCCTCAAATGTCGCAGAACTCAGGCATTTCTTAAGGATGGTGAATTTCTATAGACGTTGCATGAAGAATGCAGCAGCCAAACAAAGTAAGCTGTTTGCACTAATAAAGACAAGCAAAAAGAAAGACAAAACTCCACTCGAATGGAATGAAGAAGCCGAACAGGCCTTTCAAAATATCAAAGATACACTGGCAAATGCAACTCTATTGGCTCATCCAGACGAAAGTCTGCCATTATGCGTAAGTACTGATGCATCCGATTTTGCTATTGGTGCAACTTTGTACCAACTTGATAAAGACAACATCAAATTACCGCTAGCTTTCTTCTCGAGGAAGCTCTCAAAAACAGAAAAGAATTACAGCACATACGATAGTGAATTGCTCGGAATTTTTGCTGCGTTGAAGCATTTCAGGCACCAGTTAGAGGGTAGATGTTTTTCTGTGTATACTGACCATAAACCCCTAACATATGCCTTCACACAAATGCAGAACCGGCATCTCCGAGAAGAGCACGACAATTAGACTATATTGGTCAATTGACTACGGACATCCAGTATATAAGTGGAGAACTTAACACTCCAGCTGATGCCTTGAGTAGAATCGAAGCTATCTCGGTTCCTGTCCAATTGCCTTATGCTGAAATAGCTAAAGCACAGCTTAAGGATGCAGAATTGCAAGAGTTGTTATCAAACGATGATAATACTCTCAAATTGAGACAGCGAAAAATTCCCGGTACTGATGTTTTATTAACATGTGACATCAGTACAGGTAAGAATAGGCCATTTCTACCGGTAAAATATCGCAGGTTGGCTTTCAACAGTGTACATAATCTGTCACATGCTGGGCCAAAATGTAGTGCTAAACTAATTTTGGAAAGGTTTGTATGGCCACGAATGAAGTCTGACTTCAACAAATGGGCTCGCAGTTGCCTGAACTGTCTAGAATCTAAAGTAGGAAGACACAATCGCTCGCCCCTCAAATCCTTCAAACAAACAGAGCGGTTTAAAACGGTTCATATGGATTTGGTAGGCCCATTGCCACCATCTCAAGGACACAGATACCTGTTGACGATAATAGACAGGGCAACACGATGGTCGGAAGCAATCCCTCTACACGAGATGTCAGCTCCCACAGTAGCTGCAAGGTTATACGATACCTGGATTGCAAGGTATGGCGTACCAGAAGTCATAATTACGGACCAAGGTCGCCAATTTGAGAGCTCGCTCTTTAAAGAGCTGGCTAATAAGCTTGGTGTTCAACACAGTCATACCACAGCTCACCATCCTCAAGCCAATGGCAAAATCAAGAGATGACATAGAGCTCTCAAAGCCTCCATCATGTCTCATGATACCAAGAGGTGGGTAGAAATACTTCCTACCATCCTCTTAGGCCTTCGATCTGCCCTACAAACCGATACAGGTCACTCTGCAGCGCAATTAGCGTTCGGCGAAGAGCTACGCCTCCCAGGGGACTTCTTCACACAATGAAAGAAGTTAGCCCTGAAATAATGGTACAAAATATACGAAATGATGCCAACACCTTTTTAAAACAGGCAGCTCGCCATGGCCAGCCCAAGATTTACGTCTCAAAACACTTGGCCAATACGTCACACGTATTTGTTAGAGACGAAAAAATGAGATCTGCGCTGGAGAAACCATACGTTGGTCCTTACAAAGTAGTATCACGAGACGAGAAAAACTTTGTGATACTCATAGCAGGCGAACCTTGAACAATTTCAATCGACAGATTGAAGCCTGCTTATATGGTAAGCGACGATAAAAGAATCAAAAGGTTGCAGAAGGAATGCATGGAAAATATACAGACGGATTCACCAATAAACACAGAAGAATCTGTCGAGAAAAGTGAGAAAAATACCTCACAACAGAAAACACCAAAAAAGTCAGTAAGATTTTTGGACGATGTTACGACTAAAACATTTGATCCTGAGGCCCCCTTATGCCCACGTAAAAGAGGCAAGCCCCCTGGCAGTAAAAAACGTAAAAATTCCCGCCCTTCAAGCACGTCTGAGAGGTTAATGTGAAGAAAATAAAATTTACTCCCGAAAAAGTAATATCCGCTACGTAAGTTGAAACCCGCTAAAAAATATGCGAGTAATATCGTAACTCCGTGAGACAAAAGAAACTCCGGAGATAAGCAAACGAGGAATGCCAACAAAAAGAAGAAGACAGGAATAAACAAATCCACGTGCAATACGGAAACAAAATATTGCAACGTGCGTTTACCGTTAAACACAAAGATTAACTCTATGACGTGACGTCACAAACCGAGATTCCTTTGTAATAGAAATTCGAAAAATTATATTCACTGAGTATATTTCAGGCATAACTCTGCTTAAAACGATCATAACTTAACCGGAAAACTTGCATACGGCCGAGAATTTTAAGCGATATCCCCTCTACATGTCGATAAGATGATTCGGAAATAAAGAAAAATAACTGTAATGGTAAATCAAAAAATGATGTAAAATCACCCATTTCAGAACCGCCATAATACTTGGACGTGTTTTCCGATATTTTTGCTTCCTTTTCCTACAACCATTTCTAATGTCGCTTCCACGAACCTTCCTGAAGTCCGTCACCTCCCAATTCGCCCAGAAAACTGCTGAGCCCTCACAGACTCAGCAGAATACCGAGCAGAAGACGGAGCTGGACCGGATAGAGGAGGAGCTGCTCATGGACACAGCTCCTCCGGTAGACAAAGTCCTAGCGGAGATGACCACTCCGCTTCCTCCGATCATCACCCCTCCTCGGTCGCCCAAAGACTCGGTTCCGACTCCAGAACCACCGAAGCCGGACCCAAAACCCGAGGAGACGATGAAGTTCTTATTCACAGCAGAGAGGGCCGCGAATGAGAAGGCAAAGATGGCCACCTGGACATCGGAGAATTCTAACTCTCCGATGCTCAGGAGGCCAGTGTTTAAACGTCCACTGCCCCCTCACTCCTGTCATCACCCCTACGCCCGATCAAAATCGGTCCAACCAAGGCGTAGGGGAGAGGACAGCAGGGCTGCCTATCTGGCCCAAATGCACGCCTGTAGGGAATCCTACGTGTGCGTCGGGGCCGCAGTAGGGAGCGCCCTGGCTAAGTGGGAAGCCGATCAAAAACGTAAGTAAAACCCGCACGTCCCCCAGGCCTTGCGCATATTTGGTCATTTTTGCAGCGCAAAAACTGGGGGGGAGTGGCTTTGGGGACTCAACAGTATGAGGTAAGTGGCTCGAACCCCTCGACGACAGTCGCTGCCCCAAAGGGCAGGCCAACTTATCGTCCTTGTGACGTTAAACCAACACACAAATTATGTTCGATCGTAATTATCTGCGAATACATGCAGGTAATGTACGAGTACCGAATTGTGACGTCATCTATCAATCAATGTCACGATTTGTACACGAACCGGCCAGCTGTCACCTACGATAGTAGGGGATGATGCGACCTGGCCGCCCTTATCAACGTACGTATTACACTACGTACGTGTGTCTGTGTGCGTGCGCCAGAACTGGTATAAAAACTCTCAGAACCGGCTCTAAAGTCGCCAGTGTTTGGTTTGGTTCTGGCTTACCCATACGCTTGTATGAAGTAGCTGAACACGCTTAAATTCTGTTGAATTTCCTTCTGGTGAGAATATCTCTCTCAACAAGGTATTCCACACGCCCAAAGGGCACTCCCAATTTATTTTTTAAACGTAATATTTTATGAATAATTAATAAATTTTAAATAAAATTTTGAAATTTTGAAAAATTTTATAATCTTTAATTATTAAAAATACTGTAGTCTTATACAATTCTTCATTATTTTGATTTGCCTAAAACACAGTATAATGTCTCAAACCTCAGAACAATCACAGCATTTGATAATGTCTGGAAATTTGACAGTAGCTGACAAAAACCTTCCAATTCCACCTCCTCCTCCTGGCTTTCCTCTGTTAGGTAATACAAAAGAAAATTGGCTAATGGAATATACCCAGGAGCAGCTAAATGAACTAAATAAGGTTAACTCCAAAAAACCAGCTTTCTCGGTACAACTGAGAATTGACAAAGCCAGAAAGTCAGTTCAACTGACACCTGAAACTTCCAAGGAAAGCATTGGGCCACCCCCAGGATTCTTTAACACAGTTCCTCAACACCCAGATGTTGATATGAGCAGTGTAAGTTCCTGGAACCAGCAGGTATTATTGCAGTTTTCTCAAGCAGTATTCACAGCTGGAGACTATTGCAGAGAACTCAATGCAATGCTGGAATCAGCCGACCTTTTGTTCCATCAGGCGAGATGCCAGCTGAAAGCAATTTGCTTTCAGGTTGAACAACTTTGCCATACTCCATGCGGGGCTCCTCTCATGGAGACTAAAGAAACTCGTAGCGTCATTTGCAAGCTATTCTGTCTGGAAGGAGAAATTGAGGAATGTTTCCCAATTCTCCAACCTGCAGTAAATACAGATCCATGAATGGACGTTGATGATGGTTCGAGTTCCAGACAACCAGCTCCAGACTCTGTACCTGCTGAACAGAATATTGTCCTGCCAGCAGCCACCCCCAATTTTGAAAATTTATCTGTAGAGGAGTTGGATAGGTTGGCCAAATAACGCATTTGAGCTAGGCAGCACAGGATGGAGGAGCAAATTGCATTGGAAAATAAAAAACGTTCAATAGCAACAGAAATCACACAAGAAATGACTAATATACAAGATATTGAAAGTGACTTAGAAACAAATAAAGATCATTTACAAAAAATGAAAGAAGCCACGGAACAGGTGTTTAACACCAATTATCACAATTTCCACAATACATATGTATCACAACCTTTGCGTAGAGGTAAGCAATTTACTCCTACTAATGAAAATGATAATTTGGAGCAATCTGCAAAATGATCAACTCCATCTTATGACAAATCACAAGATGAACCAGAATATAAAAATTTATGTACTGATTCAACTCGTACTAATCTAAATCAGCAAAGATTTTCAAAAAATGCTTCAGGCATTCAAAATTCTTTAACTGCATTAGTCCCTAAAACAATAGGTGACAAATTCAACATGGTAAATTCTCACCTATCTGGGGATTTAGATCCAATTCCTAAATTTTGGGAATTGGATCCATCCAGTAATATGGATGATATCCCACTTAATATAAAAACACCAAAATACTGTTTAGTAAGTGGGACAGCAAAATTTTAACTTATCCAGGTTGGATAAGAAGTTTTAAAATGTACATAAATTTACATGCAGATATAGGCATACCCCATAAAATTAAAATTATGTAAGACGCTATGTCAAAAGAATTGGTCAAAAAATTTAATCACTTAGCACCAGATAAAGTAGGTATGATCAATGTTTACAATTTTTAAATGATTGTTTTGGAGATTTGTCAAAAATAAAGGCTTAAATCTGGTGTCAGATTACAGCTTTTCCTATATCTTTAGACAACGTTTCCTCCATCCAAGACAGCATGGATGGTCTAGCAGTTCTTATCGATAGATATAGGATAATAGCCAATATTGTTGATGAAGAACAAATATTTAATGTAGCAGTCAAAAAATTTCCACAACTATCTTACATTAATAATTTAAAAAGTAGCAAGAGACATGTCTCTCACCTTTTTTTGGCAATTTGCAAATTCTTCAAAATTTTCAAAATAATCAAGGACAAAAGGATTATGGAAATAAAAATAAAAATAATCCCTAAGATAATAATAAAAATGAGGGCAATAGAGGTAAGCCTAAAGGCAAACCTGCTTTTGTGGCTACCACATTTGAAAAAATGGACAGTAAAAATAGAAATAAAAAAAAAATGAAAAGATAACTCTGTGAGTTAATTAATGAAACTTTCTCCCCAACATTTTTTGCCGACCCGCATAAGATAAAAAATTTGTTGAAACTCGATGCAATAGGCATCGAGTCGAATAATTTAAAAGAAGCTAAAGCAGATTCCCAAGATCTGGAATTATTTTATAAAGGCATTAAAATGATTAATAATAGGTATCAAATTAGATGGCTTTATCAAAACAATCCGCCACCACTATCCGATCATTATAATCTCTGTTATAAAAGACTGGAAAACCAGTTACCTAAATTGAGGAAATCACCAGTGTTATTTGTCAAATATATAGAATACTTTGATTTATTAATCAAATTAGAAATGATCGAATATGTAAACCATAACCCAAAACTGGGATTGATTCATTATTTGCCACACAAAGGCGTATTAGTCTTAACAAAAAGCACCCCTTTAAGAGTTGTTTTTGATGGCTCTGAGAAAACCAAACTTTCTAATCATTCTATGAACGACTGTATGTTTAAAGGTGCAAACCCCTTACCAGATTTGGTTCAAATACTTCTTACTTTCCACAAAGATAGATTTGCTATCATTGCGGATATTAAGAAAGCATTTCACCAAATAGGTCTCCACCCTAAGGACAGGGATGTTACACAATTTTTATGGGTAAAAGATCCTCATAAACCGTTAACTAAGAGTAATATTGTAGTGTATAGATTTGAAAGGGTTCCTTTTGGTATAATACTTGCTCCATTCTTACTAGCAGCTATATTAATGCACCATTTCAAAGTAACTAACCCAGAATTCTATGAAAAATTCGGCAATAATTTATATGTGGATAATTTAGTAACCTCATTACCCACATATCCAGACATGAAAAATTTTCATGACCCTGCAAACAAATTAATAACGGATATCTCCATGGAACTTTCCCAATGGAGGACAAATTGTATCCCATTGAGAAAAGAATTCAATCCGATAGATGCCCTAAGTAAACCTCAAATATAAGTTTTAGGCCTATCTTGGGACATGGATAAGGATATAATCTTTATTAGTGATTCAAAGAAACAGATCAAATATGATAGCTGGTCAAAAAAAAAATTTTAAAGTTATATCTCAATATTTTGACCCAAATGACTGGTTTGCACCAGCGTGTAAGATCGTTTGAAAATCTTACGAGAGAGTAAACAACTTGGATTAATTTAACTTTATTGAAAATACAGTAAATTCAAAAACGAAGTCGTTTCACATAGGAAAGTGTACAAAGTATGAAAGCTAAAACAGAATTAAAGTGCATGAACTGACAAACGTACGATGAATGAGAGCAAAAATGACTGTAACCTGTACGAGAAATGGACAATAGAGCGATAAGGAAGTGTAGAGTGTGAATAGACGATAAGCAGGAAAGAATAAGAAGATAAAGCGAAGAGAATCTTTTTATTTTACATCCCCTTTCCCCACTTGTTTAAGAGCGGTCGAAGCGAGAATGCAAAGAAAAGGAGAGTGAAAAAGATATGAGGAAGATAAGGAAGCAGGTCACTGCCTTACAGGTTTTTTGTAAGGTAACATTTTACTTGCATGGTATAAACGCGTACCTAAATGGTGGTTTACACCGCCCACAATATAGTGATATGTTACATGATCCACTGCACACCTAAGGGCGCAGAAGTTTGGCAACAGTGCAGAGTGCGCTGACTGTCTGTACTGGTGTTGTGGCGGTTGCTAGGCAGTTGCAATTTGGTGAGGAGGAGTGTGACTACGTTATTATATGAGTCTCTTGGACTGTAAACGAAGTTGGGACTAAGGCCACTACAACACTCACACGAAATCATGTAATGCTAAGACTCTTTACTAGTAGGTATGCGCATGACGGTGATAAAAGATGAACCGTCATCTTGTGTTATTCTTTTTTTCATGAATTCTACATTGTATAGTCTCTATATATATAATATTTTTTTTTAAAACAGAAAATGGCGGTTCATCTCTTTTCACCGCACATGCGTATACCTGGTAGTAAAGAGCCTTACCATAATTATGAAATTCCAAACTATGGTGGGATATTGGACGAGTATAATCAAAAAACTTTTTATAAGTACCTAGGATTTCTATGAAAATCAACATCATATTATAATTGATTTCAAGAAACAATTATGGGGTGGGCGTGGGTAAATTTGATCAAAATCTTTGGGGCAGACATTGATTTATTTATTCTATTTTAAAACTTTACCAATATTTCATTGGCATTGGATTTCCCATTTATATTTTTTTATGTTAGCCTACCCATTTAAATTGAATTCTTGGATTTTTTTATTTTTGATTAATTTTGTGTGGAACTAGAAATCAGCAAGTGAAGCTCAAACACCTGGTACAGTGGGGCTGGAATTTCAAACTGGGACAATCCTGTTTAAAGTGGAATTTATGATAAGCCTATTTGCACAGGTATTTTCGAAACCCAAATTGCATGAGTCATTATTATCACATATCCCCCAATTGAATAATATGTTGTTATAAATTAATTTAGAAAGTTTTTTATTTTTTTATTTTTACAAAACATTCATTTTGAATGTACAAGAATTGGAGTGTATTAGAAAACTTCACAAGACTAAATAAATTGATGATCTTTAGGTGTCAAGACAACGCAAAAAAAATGTCTTGCACACTGAATGGAAAGTGAACAATATGTTTCTCTAGCCTACATGTATATCAATGTCAGAAAGCACGCATGTAAATACAAGTAGAGACTTATTTAAAAATTAATGAACCTTAAAGAAAAAATAAAAATTCTAGCACAGCATTACTTCTAAAGAAAACTTATTGCGTTAATTTTTGAGGAGCTCATTAGGAATCCACTATCCGCAATCCCAGCAGTATTTCTTGTATAAACTTCATAAAGTTAAAGACTTCGAGTAAACACACTTACATAGGTCAATGGCTATAGAATTATCACTACCCAATCAGAATAGCCTACCAGATGTCCTTAGAACTTGAATTTATACTATGCATAAGTGATATTCCTACAAATAAATGACAGACTTGACTTGTTTCAGTGGAATTTGATTACCTACTTAAACACATTGGCCTAAAACCTCAAGGTGCACCATTGAATTCAACCCATTTGCCCGGCGAAAAACTAACACATCGTAATATAGGCGATCATGTTTAATTTTGAACAAATATCACACCTAGAAAACAATCATAAAAAATAATTGGTTATATGGATGTTAGTATCTTGTAGATTTTTGGTTGTATTATGTTTTTATATATCCTTTGTGGGTTATCTTCATGCTCCTCTTGAATTTGTATCTCAGTCAGCTGTCTGATCAACCTGACTTACATTTGTTTGAGTAACAAGCATGCACATCAAATCCTGGTAGAACTTATCATTCTCAACTATCTCATAACTGATAAATTACATTAAACCTCTTTTAGGAGCAGTTATAGTAATCTCACTAGTTTCTTTATTAGTGATGTGCACATGATCTGTATCAGCGATGATATTAAAAACTCCAGACTCCAGGATCTGGGTATCTGACCAAATGTCAATACTGAGATTCAGATTGTAATAAATTTCTTGGAGGTGAATAATAGTAAACTCTGCATTGGGATTGCAGACATTCCCATGCATTAATCCAACATATCTTCTCTCTTCTATAAAAACCTCTGAAGTGAAAAAAATCAAATTTTACAAGAACAAAAACTGAATAAAAAAATCAGAAAAATTTTTGCAATGTAATAATTAACATTACTGTATTAATTTGTAGAAGTGAAGGGAAATTGGAGAAATATAAAATATAATTTGTTTTCTTTCACCCTCCTTTGTTTTATTCAAAATTCTTTAGACTTGCAAGGTTTTTAATCTGAATTTCAGTCTAGGCATCGACTCATGTGGTTTTTAGTTTAAAAAACAAATAAACCAACTTTTTTTTATTAAAAACCTAGTAAGTAGGCAGCGTATGTAAATTTTCTCTTAAATATATTTTAAGTCCGACTTTTGTGTTTTTTAACCTATCTCTAGAATCTCCAATAATGATGGTAGACTTACAAGGTTGATTTGTTGATTTTTTTCCTTAAAAATATTTTATGTTTTAAATTCGAAAAAATTCAGTCTTACAATATTTTTAAAGAAAATTGGTACGTAGGTTTAACAAAGATGCCTTTTTAGCACACTCAGCCTTATAAGAATTATCATGTTTTGAAAATTACTGAGTTTACAAAGGTCATTGACTAATGATCATCTACTCCATTATTTAGTAGGTAACATAGTGCGAAGCTAGTTCTCAGATTTCTCAACTTTTGAAACTGTTGAGGGCTTTGACCATTGAAATTCTTCTTCGAGTAAGTCTTCAAAGCTCTGTTTATCCAGATTTTAGTGGATCATCAAGGCATATTTAACTTTAAAATTTGGCTTATCATTTGGCTTACTTTGGGAATAAGCCCTGGAAATGTTTTTTCTCAAATGACCTGAACAATCACTTTTTTCTAAAATCATTTTTACTAATGTTTCAACATTTCTTTTATAGACTTCTAAATTTTTAAATTAAGAGAAAACAGTATCAAATTTTTCTGGCAAAGATATCAATCTATCTCATTTTTTTCGACAATGGAGTAATCTGAATTCTGCAGTACATCGGATAATTTTAGAGATTATTCTTGAAATATGCGAGTGATACCTTTCCTTGGTCAAGGTTGAGGGATTGAAATTTTGATTTAAGAACTATGATATTCCTAGAAGTAGCATTTCTATAATGTACATTTTGTGTTTTGAAAAACTTAGAAACTGATTTAATTCTTAATATGGCTTAGAATTCACCTATTTAACATTAATTTGAAGGTGTGAGTTTCTGCTTGTTCCTGAGTCTAAAAGTATTTTATCTAACAAGCAATTAACCTTTCTACATTAGAAGTAAGTAAGTAATACTCCTCTCTAAGTCATGAAAATACAGTAACTTGGTAGAATTTACCTATCAGTATGCTAATTATTGTTGAATGCCATTCTTCATAAACACTTCCAAGGAAAATGTTCAAAACACCATCATTAGATTCAATAGCCATAACTAATGGAGTGACTGAATGATATAAATTAAACCAAAATCAACTGATTCAATCCGTAATAAATGTCACAAGACTAGGATATCCATACCTGTGATAACAAATCTGATTTACAAGTGTGTATAGATTTGTCCTGTGTGACTCTCGAGTAAAAGAATAAAATCACATAGTAAAGATGAGATCGGACACTTCTCAAAAAAAATAAATCATACCAAATAACACAAATAATTTTGATAAAAATCAATTAGTAAATCAAATATATGCAAACAGTAAAAATTTAATTCTTTGTATCCTTGATCAAAGTACCTGAAAACCATAAATTTGAAAGTAATTTTAAAAATAAAATTTTTTGAGAATATATAATTTTATTTAAAAAAAAAAAATTTTTAAAATCAAATTGAATATAAATTAATTTGATTGAATAACATTTCAAATAATAAATAAAATTTAACGAAATTCAAAAGAAGTGGTGTGAGAAATAATTTCAGATAAAATTTAATAACAAAAATTTGTTCAAGCATTTGTTCAATAAACCAAAACTCACAAAATAAAATCAAATATGTTCAGTGATAAAGTTGTTCAATATTCAAAAAAATGCAATTCAGTCAAAATGGTGGTTAAATAGGAAAACCAGGCTAATGTATATGACATACATTTATCAATAAAAAGTTAGAGTTGATTTCACTGAATAATGGTACAATTTATAAGTCTGAATGAAAGAATAAAATTAGCAGCACTTACCTATGTCATGAAAAGTACACTCTTAGACAAAAGTTTTTGCAAAAGAATTCAACCAACTTACTGAAAATTGTCCAATTGCAATTATTTTTTAGCCAAAAATATTCAAAATTACAGGAATTTTGGATGTATACACAAAATTTTGGAATGACAATTAATGAAATTCACAAAAATACTAAATGTTGTGAATAAAATTTTAAATACCTGATGTTAGATGAAATAACTTTTTCTTCCAATATAATTTTGATTACAATGATCAGATTTTATGACTTTGATGACCAATTTATGTTGAATTATGAAAATTCTTTTTGTTATGAACCAGCTAATGACAAATTTGACTACGATTTTGACAAATTATGACGATGTATTATACAGAACTTTGATTGCTTGAGAGCAAACTTCAATGTAATTTTGAGCAGTTTTGATGTTTTTTAATTGACAGTTTAATCCAAAATGATGATTGAAGTTGATGTTGATATTGAATCAGTTTGACTGTGTAATTTCAATCTGTTTAGTAGTTTAATTTTTTGAATTGAATTAGCTCAGTATATTTGACCAATTTGACTTTGACAAATTAGTTCTGCACCAAGAAGGTGGCAAATTATGATTTTACAGACTTTCAGGCAACACAAGCAGAGCTCCTGACAAGTTCAGCAATCAATGACAGCCTTGGAAATTTGGTAATTTTGCTAACTTTATACACAAGGAGGGCAAAATCTTTACAGCCAACAACAAAATTACTGCAAAATTTCAGAAAAATATCAACTTTTTGACCTATCAGATATGGCTCAAAAGTAGAATAATGTTACCAAATTATTTTAAAGTTTTTGTAAAATTACATAAATAAGATTCAAAGCTCTAGACAGTGCCTGAAAAATGTACTTTACCACAAAATAAATTAAAAATTGTATTTTTATATTTTAGAATTCGAAAATTTGTTCGAAGTGATGCTACCATATATAGGTTGAGAATGACAGACATAAAGTTTTTAAAAAAATAATAAAAGTGTGTACGAAGTTGCTTCTCAGAAGTGTGTAATTGCAACTATGGAAGTATGTAAAAGTATGTAATGTATGTGTGAAAACCAATATATACGATGTTTCACAATTGATAGGTTGAACAAACATCAGTACAGTCACAAGTATGAATGTATAAAGAGCTTGTATGATTAAAGTTGAGTGTAAGAGGATTGGTGGTCCCAACAAAGAAGTTACAAAACCATCAATAGTTATCTATATTTTCTTCAACAAAATAATATTGATCCACTAATATTTTTTTACTAAAAACAATTTTTCTTCAGGAAATTTTCATTTTTAGTTTTCAGAAGAAATACTAAACTAATGAGCACCAAACTTCTTTCAGATCTGCTCCCATACGATAGCTTTATTTTATAAAATTTGCAGGGTTATCTGTTTGGTAGTTCTCTCAAAACTATGAACAAAAAACATTTTCCAGAAATTTTTATTCTCCAGTTTTATTATTAACTACTGAACCAAAAAATGGACACCAAAATTCTACCACACTTTCACCAACATAAGGAAAATCTATCATAAGAATTTCATCCTGATCCCTTTTTTCATTTTTTCAGAATCTCAGAAAATCCACTTTTCCAGGAATTTTTGACTTCCCAGTTTTTTCACAAATTAATCAACTGATAGGTAATTAAGAAAATAGCAATATTGTGCATGTTATGGAGGCTTACAGTTATATAAAAAACTATGAAATTGATGTCTTGTCTTGTTTCAAACTAATTAATTTAAAATGTTTGGCTACCGTTGCTTTTTGACATTTTGATATTAATCCTTGTGGAATACCTTACATCGTGGAAAGTATATGAACAACAGAAGGTGTTCAACAGAACAATTTGCGTGTTTAAGGCAAAATACCTAAAAGGTATGAGAGAGCCAAGACATCGGCAAACAGTGGCAATTTAGCCTAAGATTTTCTGTTCTTATATATCTGGCTCCCTACATGCACACATACACACTTATGTACTATTTACATAGGTTACTGCGTAGATTATTCATTGTACTTTACCGTATCTATGGCAACGGTAAAGTACAGAGAATGCATCTCTGTATCGGTTTGTGACATCGCAGAGATTGTTATCTTTCAATTTGTCACAGACCAAGATTTGTAATTTGTCTACTTGCAAAGATAGACAATTACAAACAAACTGTGGTATGCGACCCTGGGTGGGACAATCCAGCCCAATACAAAACCTAGTATAATTTTCCCATAAATCAAAACACACTCAACTGAGTGTTCTGAGAGCATCTCCACCAACAGAATTTGGTGAAGATGCGAGTTAAGGGCCCCAAGAACTGCTCAGCTAGCCAGGTGATCGTTTGAACCGCTTTATACCATGCAACAGGGAAAAAAAAGGTGAATTGAATATTTAAATTTACCTCATAGCTGAGTGTTCCGAGAAGGGGTCTTTTTCTGAAAAGAGCAGCCTGAGTTTACCTCAATTGATTGCCTCGAGCGGGCCCGATGCCCGTGAATATAAATTAAACCATTATATGAAAAAAATAAAAGTGTATTGAAAATTTAAGTTTGATAAAAAAAATACAGACGAAAAAATAATTCGACCTCAATGGATGACAAAATGAAAGATGAAATCTTGTACAGAGTTCATAATATTACAGAAAAAAATATAATTTAGAAGAGAAATGCAGGGGAATTTCCGACAACCTCAGTTGTATTATAGTCTTACCACCACTAAAAGTAAGATGGTGGTAAGAAAAGACCGAAAATTTGAAGGAGAGGGAAAAAATGTTTAGGCTATGTGGCTAGGCTAAGAGTTTAGCCTAGCCAAGACGCTCACGGCGTTTTAAAATACGTGTGTTTAAATTTTAAATATTATTTGATTTTATTATTAGGGAAAGTACGAAAAAGTTTCTGGTTTGAATTTAGGGGATGGTCCCATCCTACAAAACAAACATAAAATTTTGTTTAACGTGCAATGCACAATTATTTGTCACCAAATGTGACAACTGTCGTCGATAGGCCAAGCCTATATCCTCATACGAGTATTATGTAATCCCCACAGGCCTGAATATTTTCTATTTACCTTAACCTGTTTTCAATGAATAGTACTTTATTGATTAGGAGCAGAAGACAAAAGCTTCAAATTAATGACTTTATTTTTGTAAAATGAATAATGGTATTATTTTTTTAGAAATAAATCGAATTTAATGTGGGAAACCTTCATATATTTTGAACCAATATGGATCACAAAAATGTAATGAAAAATTTGAAGTTTGAGATGAAAAATTCAAGAAAACTTTGGAAAAGTGAATTTGATAAGAAACATGACTAAAATAATAGTTCTATACCAATATCTTAATTCTTATACATATATTTGTAAGATGAAGTTATGTCGACTGTTTTGGGGGATTTTTAGTAAGTAAATTCTGACTTCAATTTCAATTATGGAGTTGTATTTTATTCTTTTTGGTTTAATATCATTCAGAAAGAGGTAAATTCAAAAAAAAAAATATAATGGTGACAGTAAAAATTCTCAGATTTCATACTATGTAACAACTGGGATTGAAAATTCATAAAGATTTAAAAAAAAATTAACAGTTGTTCATTTTTCATTTTCTTTCATTTTGTATTCGTTTTGATTTCAGTTTGTAAACATCAAAACAACGTCACCACCTCCACTTTATTTGTCTGTACCATTTGTACCTTCAATTTTATTTACCGTCATTATCTACCCTTTCTCATACAATTCATACATAAAACATAGGAAAAAAGTGGGTAGGAGATACTTTTTCACAACTTGACTGAGTAGAATTTTTAATGCTAAAAAACAAAGTATGGCAGCCACATATTAAGTTTTGAAGATTTTCTAACTTGTTTGGTTAATGTAAAACTTCGAGCCTATCTCCTTCATAGTTAGTGGTAAAATAAATGAGATAAATTTATTTTCAGCAGATAAGAAAAAATTATAATTTCCATCCTCAACTTATCTAAAGATTTTGTTACACTACCCTGCTATGGAAGACGTAGAAGAGAAACATGATTGGTAGAGAAAATGAGTTAAAGTTTGATTTTTTTTTCTTTCGGAGATGGGTATCTATTTACAATTTTGCCTTTTGATAAACCACACAGAATTTAACACAAAGATTTCCAGTTGAAGCGAGATTGAAAAGACAATAAATTGGGAATTCAACATCATTATCAATGTTTGAGATCTATAATTTGTGATAGAGACAGGTAGTTGAAAAAACGAATTTGAGATCTCACCATCGCGTATGGCAAATGTGAAAAAATTTTCAAATTCCAAGAAAATGTAAAAAATATTGAATATCAGTAAAATTTTTTTCATTTGTGTAACATTCACGCTGGTAAAAATAATTCATCCCACCATTTAAAGTGAGAAATATTTTTTTCAAAAAACATCACAAGCCCACTAACGTTATAGATCTTTTTTCGGTTTCGTTAATTTACAAATATATAGGTAGGCTATCGGTACATCATAAAATTGACATCAATATTTTTTGATACCAACCTCGAATTTTGACAGACTATTTTTTGACGAACATATTGACACTGAATACACCCGTCAGCGTTAGAAACTGCCAACACCTCTCACATAAAGAGATCTATATGATATCTGATCACCCTTTCCCAGACAGCAATGCCTCCACTCAATAGTCGAATCGAAGAAAATTAAATAGTTCCATTCGGGCTGATTATTACTTTTGTAGTCTACCCCAAATATTTCTCATTTAACATTTCTCTTTCAATTTCCATTAGGGAGATGTAATGACATCATAATTATATTGACACGGAAATTAGTGGTTGCAAATTGTCTGATGTTAGACCAATAGCTGCAAAATTTAGAATTTATCTATTTACTTCCTTTACAGATCAACAATTTTTTCGAATTTATCAAACTAACGTAGTCAAATGACAGTGAAAAGGTCAGTGATTATAATCAGACATGGACCAAACATGGCATCGATCTCCTACCTGTGGGATGTGGTTTTCGTAAAAATTATTCCATCGTAAATTTGTTTTCTGTTCTTTCAAATTTTGTTTTACGTCCATAGTCATAATGTGCACACGTCCATATTGTATCTTACTTATGGTGGTTTTGAGTAATTATGTCACATTTATTAACCGAATAACCATCTAAACAATATTATTGGGTGCGAAAACAAGTACCGACAATTTTTTTCTTAAAAAATCTTCGCTATTTACACAGGAAATCAAGGACAGAGGTTACAAACAAATTCACAAAATTAGAATATCTCGTTGTATTCTACTATCCTACCATTCCGAATCAATTTTAATTTCTAGTCATTAAAAGCGATATCTACGAAATACTCACATATAATCTTTCGGAATCGTAATCATTTCGCGGATAAATATATTTTCGACTTCCGTTTGGTCATAGTTTATTGTTCGAACCGTGTTCATAACCTCATTTATCGTTAAGGCGTTTGGTTGAATAAATAGTTCAGGAAAGTTTCGTTGTTCCTCTGAAAGCTGTATTCTATCGTAAATCACGAATACTTCGTTTCTCTTTAGTGTTTCCTTTTTAAACACGTAAACGATGTTCGAATGCAGGAGAGTTGCAACAAAAATTACCGCCCGATAATCATCCGTTTTCCAATCAGTTCTGATTGGTCTGTGTTGTCCGTAACATGGTACCGTCCTCTGGGATATTCTTTTTTTATAATCATTATATATTTTATACACTGGATTGAGAAAATATATCTTTCTAGGTGGGAAATATTCTTCTTCTGGATCTTCATAATATTTCACATTGAGGTGAATCTTCCAGCGATATCTGTAGGTATCAGTTTGGAATAGCCATTGACAGAATGAAGCGATAGCTTCAGTTGAAAGTTCCAGAAATTTACTAAAGCATATTAAGAACAGATCGTAAGTTTATGAATTGAATAACACATGATAATGCATAAAAATATTTTAATAGGTACTTATAGCGACTATTTTAATGTAGGTACCTTACGTTCAACTACTTATTCAAGTACCCTACTGGCAAAAGCAAGGCGTTTCAGCTACTGAAAACAGGGCATATAAGACGTACAAGGTGTAAATCTAGGCGTAAGGAAGAGTTTATATAACAGCCAGGCGTTTTTTGGGGGTGCTAAATAAGGCGTATTTACATCTCACCAATTGTCCGAGGTGTAAATGAGGGGTGGAATGAAGCGTATGTACGCCTAGTGTATTACGGGATCTGGTTTACACAGCAGAAATTAAGGTATACAAATACTTGTTGCATCAACCTAAGTGTTTCTTAAGCGTATTACAAAGCATATGTCTGCAGGGGTATTACGAGTTGTACGTGCACTGTTTATTCTCAGGCATATTTTGGGGACCAAATCTATAGGCTTATTACGAGATGTTTGTACACGGCTTATTCTGAGGAATATTTTCGACATATTTTAGGCATATGTCAGCATCTGTTATGTATGGCGGATATACGCTACATTTTTGTAAGTGTATATTGAGGCGTATATCTTACTAAGTGAAAATACAAGCTGTTTTTGAGGAGTATTATTGGTGTAGGTATGCATGCGTATTACTAAGCTGATATACACTCAGTTTTTCGAGGCGTATTATAGGGGGCGTATACAAACTGCACACACTTTATATTTTAAGAATGTAAACTGCACACATTGTAATTTACACACTGAGTGACGAGTAAATTTGTGTATGTAATTTGCACACAGTGGCAATGTAATTTGAACGCAGACCAAAAAGTTAATTTTTATTTGCATTTTGCACACAAATTATCAATTTTTCCAAAAAGTAGTTAAATTAAAAATTAAACATATTTTTATATAGTCAATTTTGGTAAATTAGGGTGAATACATGACTCACAATTTTATAAATTTGGAGGGGGGCTGTTGCTGTCTTTTTTTTTGGACACAAGTAATAGCCACACCTTTTCAGGAAATGTAGGCGTGTAATTTCACACTGGCTTTACTGCTGAATCAATCCCTCAACATGAGCTTGGCATGGCGCATAGTCAGTTCTTACTTGTTTTGGAATATGCAGACCCTGAATTTGTGTATAAGTATCGATCTGGAATTTCGAAAGACGTTCAATAAATCCAAAAATATCTGGGTGTTCCTTATAAAAACATGAATTGAACCGGCTGTGAAATGATTCGCATGCATTTGTAGTTTGCTATAATGAGGCAGTGTGAGAAGCCCATATACTGGGAATAAATTGTAAAGAATTCATGATAGAAAATTTCAAACACCGTATAGTTCAACTGATACAGTTAAAATAATTCTCCAGTTGAATAAAAGTTTTATCATATCCTGCATGCATACAATTCAGTTACACATTTATTCTTGTTTTTCAATCAAAATGTAAACTTCACACACTTTTACCACTTCTTAACTTCATTTATCTGACAGTTTGCACTTTACCTTGTGTGCAAATTATATTTTTTCAATTTTTCCATTAGTGTGTGCAGTTTACTTTCTCCCATTATAGGGTGTATTATGGGTCATATTATAGAGAAAATTATGAGGCCTATTATGGAGCATATTATGAGGCATATTAAATATTTCAACACCCTTAACTTCACAACCATCACAGAGGAGTACATCTAACCCCCATTTCAAGAATTCCTTATTGTTTGTCTCCCATTGTGGTTTCTAACTCCTCTTTACATATGAAACATACATTTTTTAAACTTTAAAACTGACAAAAAGGTTGCTGTGGGGACTATAAATCTTACGCGCACGATGTCATTTCTTATCAAGTGTATTACATCCAAAATCATACATACATATGTTTCTTTGTATGTTCTTACTTGCACATACAGGTAAGTAAGATACAACATTCGGCCGATGACAATATAATAGATAAAGATCTCAGAGATGTCTCAGATTGGTACATCAATGTATTACATCATTTTTTATCAATTTCCATAGAAATGAATAAGAAATGAAGTACTTTCTATAACACATATACATATGTCTGACTGTGTGCGTGTGTCAAATCCACTATATAAACTTTCAAAACAAGCTATAAAATTGCCGTTTTCCTTGGATTTGGCTCTCACATAGTTAAATGTATGAAGTGGTAGAACATGCAAAGCAGTAGATTACCTTCTATGTGTGAATATCTCACACGACAAAGTATTCCACAGTCACAATAGCTATAATCTTCTGTACCCAATTGTATTGAAAGAATGAAAATGTACAAATTTTTTTTAAAAAGAGTATTATCTTTCCCCCTAATTGAGCTATATACTAGAATTTGGTATCAAAATGTTTGTAATAACAAGGCGCATCAACCTAGTGGAAAATTGTATCTGTCCGATAGCCCTGGTGACCAAAAAAAGGAAAAAAGCATTTTATATCATTTTTTGCCCCTAACTGGCCTCCAAATTAAACTACGGTGATGAGCAATGTGGCATTAGAAATTAGCTTGACAAATTGCATCTATTTCTTTAGAAATTGGTTCCAACTGATGCCCTAGGGTGCCACTAAATGTGAAAAACCCACTATCAAATATTTTTTCTCCACATTATGTGCCCCTTAAATAAGCTACCACAATTATCAATGAGGCATACAAATTGGTTTTTCAAGAAGCGTAGATTGAGCTTACTTTCAACTGCATAAGTTCATTTTTTGTGGGAATCCTATAGAGGAGAAAGGATGATAATGTGAAGGAAATAACCAAATGTGAAAAAGCTTAATCCGAACAAACTTTGATACTCTAGAAATATATCCATACTTCAGGCCTATTTAAACATAATTACATCTTAACCCCCACTGACTGAACTATTTTTAACCCTGGGGCTTGACTGTTTTATAACATTTCATCTAAATCTGTACATAGTTCCTAATATTTTTGTAACCAACCACATATGCCAAATTTGAGATCTATCAAATTATAATTACATCTATGTTCTGCATATAATTGTTTGTGAAAAACTGTTTGCCCTCCTTTGTGGCCTCTATGTCTCATATGGAGAGTCATTTAAAAAAATTGGCATCAAATATGGAATGATTGCGTCAGTAAATATATCAGATTATGTAATTTACATTATTGTTCATAGTTAATTTTTTATCTCCTTTTTGAAACCCTCTGGGTCCTGGTTGTAAGTCCAATGAAGAAAAAATGAATATCCTATTTTAGTTCAGTGGTTTCCAACATTTATATGTTGATGTACATTAATCATAATTTTTATTTAAATACTTTTTTACATACTCTCGAATATAAAAGAATCTGATATCCTTTCCAAAACACATTACTGTAAAAAAATTTATTGCAGCCATTAAAATGAAAAAAAAAAATGCCAATCCACAACCCCAGATGGATTAACAATTAAAAAATAATATTTAAAAAAAGTTGGATCTGAACACCATATATACCAGTTTTCACTCATATTTTCATTGAGAAGAATGGCATCTGATCATATCATTTCCAAAACACATTTAAAAGTATTGTAAAAAAATTTATTACAACCATTGAAATGATATAAAAAATTAAAATTAATACCAACTCACAACCCTAGATGGGTTAACAATAAAAAAAATAGTATTAAAAAAGTTTTGGATCTGAAAACCATACATAACATTTTTCATATTTTCATAGAGATAAAAAACACCCTTCTGTAAACCAATGTCTAAAATGTAAGTACTATTTTCAGTAGTTAAATCCGCCTTATATTCTCCTTCTAGATACGCCTGACAGAACTGACATCGGCTTCAATTTACGCCAGATAGAACTGACAACTGCTTCAAAATATGCCTTCTGAAATTGTGTAATGAAATCTGCTTTGGAGTGTATTCCAGAGCATATTTCATAGCATGTTTCAAAGTGTACTTTCAGGCGTATTTTGTGGTGTACTTTGAGGCTTGTTTTTGACTTCTATTGGGTCATATTTTGAGGCATATATCCACAGCCTACATACTCCCTCAAAGTACACATGGCTGAAATTAAGGCATATGTCTGCAAGAGTATAAGCTGCAGACATTGCAACAGTCAAAATTTACAATCCATGATACACTATTATACCCTATTCCCAAAAATTTTTAAGAAAAAATAGTATAATTTCTATGAGTTCAATTTCATTGATGTCATTATAGAGAAAAGATCTTGTAACGGTATAATTGTTACAAAAAGTACACGACACATATATTATTTTCTTATAGTGTATATTTCAAAATGTGTACATGAAAATATAAAGTGTATTGTAATGTACAAGAGAAGATGTTGGTAGACTAATGGTAAGTTAATAATTGATTAGGCTTAACTCTGTGGGTATGGATTCGAATGAAATATACATTGGTGTCGTGGGGGATATACAACGTGATTGGTTGCTATAATCTACGTAATTTAGAGTGAACCAATAGAATAACATGCTTATGACATAAAATGGGTGTAGTTATAATTTTAAGAGGAATTAGGAATATTGCAGAGTTGTATTTTGTATTCAGGGAATAGATGACATCATTATCTTTAGTAAGAGAATATTATATTAACCGGAAAAGGTGATGTCATGATGCAAGTCTTGACAAGTCTTACTAACGTCATTTTAGACAGGATGTAAGAATGAAATTATATACGAAATGGAGATAGAGGAATAATTGTTAATAGAATATGAAATATATGGTAGAATAGAAAATGATATAAAATTATAATTACAGATCTGTACAGTATGTTATGAAAAGATCAATTTTTTTATACATAAAAAAGAGATTGTTGGACCTAAGGTTACTTTTGGGATGGAACACTTTGTACTTTCACAAAGAAAAAATTGTTGAAATTTTCAAAATTTTTTGTGATTATACAAATACTTACAAAGTAATCTGATTAAGGGGCATGCTAATGGTGCAACTGTACCAAACGGCATGTTTTTGGATCAGTGTATTGGATGACTAATTATTTATTTTGGAATAAAATATAATTTATTCTTTCTTGAAAGTAAGTAGGAATATAGTACTATTCCTTTGCAATAAAGGATGGAGTTCACGTCCTAATGTGTTTATTTCATTTTCAGTAAGTTGAAGGTTGGCTGGTGCTATTCCAGTTTGCACAGTGGTTCATAATTTCTTAACCCGAGCCGTATTTACCTTTCCTACCAGGTTCCTATACCATCCAACCAGCTTCAGCTACACTCACATAAAAATACTTAGAGCTAAGGAACAATGTGGATGAAATATGCAGGAAAAATTTAAATGTGAAACCCAATCATATGAGATAATTGATTAATAATTTCATATGATTCTAAATGTATTTTTCTGGCTACAAATAATAGAAAAATATGTGTCTTAGTATTTTCCAGTTTGTGCACTTATTGTAGTATACTTGATATTTTGGTCTGGACACCCAATGAAAACCTATTACAGTGGGTTTTCATCAAGTTCCATGGGTTTTTTGAAGGTTGATACATTTCTCCTATTTATTATCTCGATAAGAAAGCAGACAAAATGTATCAACCAGATAGTTTCCCCAACATCGCATTAAGTTGAAGCTTAAACATTTGTCTTATTCAACTAGAGTTGAAATTACTCTTCTTTGATTTTCTGAATATGGAACATTTTCCATGTTCAATATTTGATGGCTTCAGTTTCTCCTGTCTTTAACATGTATGTTTGATTTTGAGATATTTTTCTCTGGTCATCATAACCAATCAAACGACTATCTACTGTGATTCTATGGTATGTTATAAATATATGTATATATTTTTCTATTACTATAATACATGCTAGTTATTGGTTTCAAACAACTAATTTTATTTGTGTCATGTTTTGCTAAGAAGGGACTGAGAGCAACCATCAGGAAGAAAGTATGATTCTTTCAGAATGGTAATTTCAATAGTGAGGTAAACTAAATAACAACCTGCTTCCAGTTCTAATTCTAGCTTTAAAAATTAAGGTAAAAAATACGGAGGTATTGGTGATACAAATCCAATCTCATAGATGACAATCCATCACTCCAAACTGCATTAAGTTAGACTCCCTATATTATGTCGTCATCTATATATATTTTACATGTGGTAAGTTTTAGATGTGAATTTGTGTCTTGCTTTATGGATTTGGTTATGGTGACACAAGGTCATCCATTTGGCATACCACATTGTTAACAAAGTAATAGCATAAGAACTAGTCCAAACTGAGCACTCAGACTGTAGCTAGTACACTCAATTTTGTCGATGACAAGAATTAAGAAGGTAAAAAGATGGAAGAATTCCAGTGACTTAAATGAAGATTTGATACACATATTTGTGTTATTTTTAAAATAAAAATTATATAGAACTTATTTTAAAATGCTTTTAATGAATTTACCTGCGTGTATAAATTGCAAGTTAGCAAACAAGGCATATAAAAATTGTACCCTCTGAAGATTGTCAAAGTTGTATTTCAGTCAAACTTACAAACAAATTCAAGAAAACCGCAGTACAAAATTTAAATAAAAAGTTGACAGAGCCTCATCTAGATTCATTTTTTTAAAGTAACTAAAAAGATTTCAGATAGCCATATGAAAAGTATTACCTGATGCAAAAGTAAAGTTTTCAAAATCCAATATTTGATTTGTCTATGCAACTGAAATTCTAATCAAATGCCAGTCAGTAAAATTGGAAGAAGTAAGAAGTTATATCGATATTTTGTGCAGTTCTCTGCTGAAAAATCATTTAAATGACAAAATAATTAATTTTCAAATTTCATAAATTAATTGAGGTTGCCAAGTTTGAAAAGTTGTGGGTCAAAAATTCTCACTTTCCATTCCTAGAGTAGTCAGTGATATTAATACTGGATTAACCACCTATGGCTATTATATTTTGTAAAATTGCTTTCCAAATCTAGCTTTAATTTTAAGAAATTTTAAAAAATTCTGATATTGTGGGTTGGAGTTTCTTGGTTGTCAAGCGTAAGGCTACTTTGTATCTTAATTTGGATTACCTATAGTTAGATTTTTAAATCAAACATATTTTTGTTTGATTGATTGACTATAGATGGAGTCGATGTGATCAAATCTGTCAATTGATCATGCCTGTTTGGATGCTGATTGTTATTGTTTGAAGACGAAACAATCAGTATCAAATTTTCTGGCTGTTGTAGATCAATGAGATCATCTACACACTTGGAGTCATCAGTGTTGTCGCTGTTTTCTTCAGTGCTGAAGAGGTAGGCCAGTTTGAGGTGGTCTATGGAGACCCAGTTGTATTTACCGTGCACATCAATCTCAAACCACTATTCTGCCCCTCTCTGGGATGAGGTAAGGTCCGTTGTACTGAGGGTTGAAATATTTGTGTGGGTTATCAACACACAACCATACATACTTTACTGTTGGCAAGTCAGTGGGAATGTAGGTCTTAGGATTGCTGTCGGAGTGCATTTGTCATACAAAAGTGTTTGAACTTTTGCAAATACACTCGATCAATAGGGCAATGTCAGTAGGGTCAACTCTACCTTGAGAGATGACTTCAAAGAAGTCAGCTGGGAGGTTTAAACCTTTACTGTAGACTAACTGTGCTGATAATATGCCAAGATCATGATTGTTGTGCCTAACCCGAGTAGTATGAGTGGGAGAGTAGTAGAACAATTGGCAAGCAGAGAGTCTGGGCAGTATACCATAATTCAGCTTTGAGTGCGCAATGCCTGCACTTTACTTTACCATTGGACTGAGGATGGTATATGGTTGTGGAGATTTTGTGTATGCTAAGCCCCTGTTCTGCAGCTGTAAAGAGTGTGCTTCTGAACTGGTATTCGTGGTCAATTGTGATTGACTATGGGATGCTAAAATTTTAGACCCAGTGTTGCATAAACAGTGTAGCTACCCAGTCTTCAGTAATATCCATTGTCACAACAGCACTGGTCCATCTTGTCGCACAGTCTATCACTGTCAGACAATGATGAGAATTTTAGCCAGTCAACAATGATCTTACATGATCCAGGTAGATGAGTCTAAAGCAGGGCATTGGTTGAAAGGCTTAGAGTGGAGCCTTGGTGTGAGGGCCTATTTTAGTCACTTGACACATCCTACACTGCTTCAACCAGTTGAGAATGTCAGATTGTAACTTTGGCCATACAAATCTTGAAGCTACAAGTTTTGCAGTTGATTGATCACTGAGATGTGAGTACCTGTGGATTGATTGGAAGATCGTGTAGTGATGTTTGGCTGGGTCAAATGGTTGTTTCTTTCACAGGGAAGTGTCACATCAAAATGTGGACACCGAACCTGATATTCAAACTTTTTTTAGAATGAGCGTGGTATTCTGGCCATCTAGAGTACATGCTAGATCAGAATCTTCTAGCATCTGGACAGGGATGCCAACCCCATGTCAATAGACGTAGATCTACACCTTTTTGACCTAAGCTTAAAAAGCTACATCTTTTTCTACATCTTTCTATTAATCTACATCTTTGTACATCTTTTTAGGGAAAAATAATCTGTCTCAGAAAAAAATCACATTTATTGACTAAAAATTGTTTTTTTAATCCAAAATTTTTCAAAATTTTTATCAATTGTACTATTTTATACCTTACAATTCATACAACATTATAATATCTGCATTAATATTTATAACTAATAAAAAGAAGCATAAATTCAAATCATCATTTTGATTTTTATTAAAATAGGTACATAATTTTTGTCATCTATAAATGAAAAATTTATTGGTATCACACTTGATAGTTAAATGATATTTCAAGTTTTGAAATTTGAATGAGAAAATATTACCAATAAATGATAATTCAACATGAAAGATGTTTGAAAAAAATTAACTTGGAAAAAAAAAGAAGGAAAAAGAAAATGAAAAAATTTTTGAAAATTACCTTAAACCATATAAAATATGGTCTGAAGGGCAAAATATGGCAAATATAGTCCAATAAAATGGAATCATTTTAATGTAATCGTCTTAAATTGGAAAGATTTCATTAAATCTTTAATAGCAGTGAGAGAAAAAATATTTTATAACTTCAAAAGCCACATGCTATTAAGTACCAATAGGTATTTAATTGCAGTTATCTTCATAAAAATGGGTTAAAAACAATTCCTAGAGGGGTAGTGTAAAAAATTTTTTAGGGTTGTTCCCCCTGGACACCTTCTATTGGTTAAAGGTATCACGTACTGAAAATAGGTAAAAATTAAGATCTACGTCTTTTTACATTTTTCTACGTCTTTTTTTTAGGAAATTCTACGGATTTTAAAAAATGGAAGGCTGTCATCCCTGCTATTGGAGAGCAGTTGTTCATAATTGACTGGTCAATTTTCGATGATGCCATTGATGGTTATATGTGATAGTGCTTTGGTGGGAAGGTCAGTTGTAAACTGGGAGATGTACTCAAGCTGGTGATGATTTCTCATTCCTCTGTATGAATGTTGAAGTGTTAACAGCCATATTTGACTCCTCCACAGTAGTCAGTACAACCATAGAGGGAAGTAACATAGATTTGCGTTTATGGACCGATGTTACTGAGGGAATTGGCACTGGTGTCAATTCCATGACTGTAGTACTAGTCAACACTTGGGGGGACCAACTAATTCCTGAGGATTGATGTCTAAATCTGCCAGTATACATAGAGGTAGTCTCCTTTGTTTGGAACTTCCAAAAAGGGAGTGGTTATATAATTTTAACTGTCTTGAGCCGTGGGAATTTCACAGTGGGGATACTCGCTGTGGAAATTTATTTAGGATTAGGCAAGTATTCTTTAAATTGAACAAGCTGTAAAATTTCAGCAGCACATTGGTTATTTGGACAGAAGTCCAAGCATGGGGTGGCATCTCCAACTAGTATGGGGTTATATAGAGCAATGGAATATAGACCCAAGATTGTGTGCAATGGACTAGTTTGTGCTTCACAAGGTCAGAGCCTTGACCCCCTGTGCCAGGAGCCAGCTGGTACTGTTGAGACAGCACACCCAATTTCCTGACAACTGAATCCACCCTCTGCCTCAGCAAGGGACGCCTTCTTGTTTCTCCACTAGAAGTACAAGAGGTAGTCTCCCATGCAGGTCTGCTATTGGCAAGTGTCACAAATATTGCCGATACCTGACTGGATGTGGAAGATACCAACAACCTTTGCTTCATCAGCTGTGTGGTGGCAATAACTATGGTGGATGAGGAAAAAGCGTCACCAAGTGACAACACAAAAAAGGAGGTTGGATAGGAGAGCAGTGGTTGTTTGCATAAGGAGACAATGTGGCATTGCTGTTACCTCCTTGCAGTGGTAGTGTAGCCCTTAAAAGGGCTCTTTCTTCATCATCCAACAAGTTGAAGGTGGAAGGAAGACACTCTTGGAACATTATTGTCAGTCAATTATGCTCCACAAAAAGTTTATTAAACGTGCCTGTTTATTATATAGTGATGAAAGGTATATAAAATCCAAGTATGTCCAAAGTAAGGGTGAGTTTTAAAATATGAACTTCACCTTTTTTTTTTATTGTAACCACCATTTATTTTTGTCTCGAAGACAAAATCAAAGGCGAGGTTGCATCAGTGGTTAAACATGTGCGTTAGTAGTTTGTCTTGTGGGTGGGGTAAATTTGTCTTCAGAAGAAGATGATGTGTTGTCTTTTTGTGATGACTGTGTGGTGCCACAAAACAAAATTCATATTGTATCATCTACAATGTTTGACTCAGCATTGATGACACTAGTCAACTTAGACAGACGTGGGAAAAATAGGTAGCAGTTGGTTTGTTGTCAAGTGTAGGAGCAGCTGTTCAACTAAGACATGTTCCAATAGGGTGCCATTCCTTGTTTTCTATTTGTAACACTTTGGGGGATGATTCTGTATTTTGATTATTAGGGACAATGACTGGGGGAGAATCACACCTGTTGTTTGTGTTTATGAATGAATATGAAGGTATGGATAGGTAATTTGGTGGTGAGTCATCATGATTTCAGTTGATCACAATAGATGATAAGTCAGTTGTCAGTTCCATTGTATGATTATCGATGGAAACTAAGTCATATGCATCACATTCTATGTCAGTATGAACATAGAACAACTTTAGGCGATTGATTGATATGCATGTATGATTTCCTTATATGACAATCTCAAACCATTTATCTAAACAATGTAGGACTTTGTAAGTGCCAAAATATGGGGATTGAGAGCTTTAAAGGTGTGTCCACACATAGCCATATGTTCAAAGTTGTTTTCAGATTGGCGGGAACATATGAGGGAGTATTGTCGTGTGAGGTGGTGATTTGGGTGAACACATTTGAACTTTTGCAAATGTGTTGTGGAAGGGTAGTGCTATTGATGGGTACAATGACACTTGGTCAGCTGTCATCCTGGAGACAGAGATTTTCACAACAGAGGAGTTGAGTGAGAGATACTCTGTGGTTGGAAATGACAATTGAGTATAGGCCAAGAAGAATGAGAAGCAAATTTGCTGCCCATTCTCCATGCAAATGTTTTCATTGTTTTTGGGCAATAATGATGGCTTTAAAAGTTCCATGCCAGCTCTCTATTTTTCATTCGATTGGTGGAGATACGCCATAGTTGAGATTTTGTGTAATCCCAACTGGCATGCAACCTAGGTAAGTAGAGCACTTTAGAACTGGCATCCCTGATCTGTTATTATTGTTTCAAGGATGCTGAAGATAGACACCCCATGTTGGATGAAGAGTGTTGCCACTTGACCTGTAAAAATATCTGTTGTCATAATGGTGTGAGGCCAATGTGTGTTACAGTTGATTATGTTAGACATTAGTGAGGATTGTTAACCATCAACAATGAACCAAAAATATCAATGTGCATATTCTTTATACAAACATTTGGACAAAAAGTTTGGAGAGTGGCTTTAGCATGTCAACTGATTTTAGCTTGTTGGAAAATAGTGCACTCTTTCAACCAAAGTAGGTAGTTGGTTTATAGGCCAGGTCAAATGAATCAACTGGCAATCAGATGTGTGGTGGTTCAACTGCTTATTTGTAAGATCCCATGGATCAAATTGAAGATTACTCTTTGATATTTGGCAAGTACAAAGGATTGTTTTCCATGTGGGAGTGTCGTATGTTAAAAATAACGTGTGTTCATGTACTCTAAACAAATCTTGGATTAAGGCTGAGTTAGGGTCTCCTAGATATTGGACAAGTTTGGTATCATGTTGGTGGCAAAAGCCATTTCATCATATGACACTGTAGGCGGACTATTTTGAATGAATTAAAATAAAATAAAACTGAAAACAAAATTAAACAAACTGTACTTTAACATGATGAAATTTTTTTTTTAAGACATCAAGTAAAAGAATGAAACTACAAACTAAACTCGACGAGAGAAAATTAGGAACAGGAATCGAATAGGTATTGTAAGAAAAAGTACATGCTAAAAACAGTTAGAAAAAGGCGATAAGAAGACAGAATGAACAAGTGTAGTACAAAAGAAAGAAGAAAGATGCGATCGAATTATGTGCGTGAGTTTATGTGATGGAAGTTTTAACATCAACAGACTCCCCAGGCTGAACCCCAGGTTCAGTATCCAAAGGAAGCCGGACTATCAAAGACAATGATCTGGAACGGATTCCACCTTTAAATCGAACATCAACGACTCGAGTAAGACAATCCTCCCCAGTGTGACATAGCTTGACGATACCAAGTGGCCATTTAAAGGAGGGTTGGTTCTCATCACGTAGCAGAACAAGTTGACCAACTTGAATGTTGGGTTTTCAATCAAACCATTTGCCTCATTGCTGTAACTGGTTTAAATAATCCTTAGACCACTTTGATCAAAAACCTTTTGCCATATTTTGAATCAACTGTAGTTGATTTGATAATGGCAGCGATAAATCATCATCAATCACAGGTGTAGATAATAGTGACTGACCAACGAGAAAATGTGCATGGGTCAATGGCTCACTTCCCTGTTCGGTGTTTTGTTTGTGGGCGATCGGGTGAGAGTTCAAAACAGCTTCGACTTTAGCAGCTAAGGCACAGTATTCTTCGAAGGACAACATTGTATGTTTGATTACAGTTGATAGATGGAGTTTAGATGATCAAACTGCTGATTCCCATACTCCTCCAAAATGAGGCGAACGTGGTGGTATGAAGTCCCACTCAAAACCAATGAGTGTTGCAGCATTCAAGATATCGGCACGATTGTGATTGAAAAAATTTGATGAACCGACAAAATTTGTTCCGTTATCTGAGAAGATTTTGGCAGGTAGCCCTCGACGAGCGATGAAGCGTTGTAATGCCTTCAAAAACTTGGACGCTGACAAATCTGATACGATCTCAATGTGAATAGCATGCACAGTTAGACAAACAAAAATCGCCAAGTAAATTTTGTATAAACGTGTAGTTCTATGCGCTACACATTTACACTGGAAGGGTCCAGCAAAATCGATACCAACATACGTAAATACTTTTGCAATTGAAACACGAGATTGAGGTAACTGTCCCATCAATTACTCAGCAACCTTGCCCTTTATTCTGGTACACAGAATGCAGCTACGAATGACGAATTTTAATAAATTAGTACGACCTCTGATAAACCAATATTGAGATGCGAAAAATGCAGCCAAGAACAATCGACCTGCATGATAGTATTTTTCATGTGTGTGGCGTACTAGCAATCAAGCGAAGTGAGATTTGGTGCTAATGATGATTGGATGTTTCTTCTGCATCGACCAAGGCGACTTTTCCAGTCTACCACCAACTTGCAGAATACCAAACTCATCTAAAAATGGGTCCAACAAACGTAGCGTGCTTTTCTTCTTTAAGGATTGCCCATTTTTCAGTCTAGTTATATCTTCACTGAAACAGATTGTTTGAGAAACACGTACAACTAAATTTATTGCCTGACTGATTTCCGTTTTATGCAGTGAAAAATCGATAAATTTATTGCGTGTTCTACAAAAACTGACAAATCGATACATGTAAGCGACAGTACGGATCATACAATTAAAAGATGAGAATCGAGTTAAAACATTATCAATTGAAATAGTATTTAATATTACACATTTTCTTTTTTCTAAGGTATTATGCACATCAACATTAGGTATTTTAAAGTAAGAAAATGCATTATTTGACAGTAAAAAATTAGGACCATTTGTCCACAAATCAAGGTTCAAAAAATTTTCAGCACTTATGCCTCGAGTGGCTAAATTGGCAGGGTTTTCACTGGATGGAATGTAATGCCAACGTTCAAATGGAACGATATTTATGATTTTGCTAACACGATTAGATACGAACAATTTCCAATCATTAGCTGGTTCAGAAAGCCAGCATAATACAACAGTTGAATCTGAAAATGTATGAATTAAATGATGTAAAATTTTCATATTAGAAGCAATACGATTAATTAAAGAAGTTGCTAATTTGGCTGCTAGTAATTCTAAATGCGGAATGGTTAGAGCACGAACTGGAGCAATACGATTTTTCGAACACAACATTTTACAGGAGTAAGATTTATTAATAAAAGACCAAATGTAGATTACAACACAATACGCTTTTTCACTCGCGACACAAAAAGCAATAAGTTCACTATGAGGTAGTAGAAAAATATTGCGAGGAACAACGAATGACCTTAGATTCAACAAGTCCTGCATGTAATTTACAAACAATTGTGTTAACACTTCAGAAACTGGATCATCCCATGATTTGCCTTCGAGCCACAAAGACTGCATAATTACTTTACCACAAATAGTTACTGGTGACACTAAACCAAGAGGATCAAAGATCCGCATAATTAACGAGAAGATAATTATTTTAGTGAAAACAGTATTTTCTGAAAACGAATCTAAATTAATTCTATCACTATATTTATCATTAAGTGGTTGTCAACGTAGCCCTAAAACAGCAATTTCTCAAATTCGATTGACGACAATAATGCATGTGATTCAGGAGCAATTTTACTAAGTAATTTGACACAAACTGGCATATTTGCGAAGAATAAACCCACGCTCAGCGAGAGGGTTGTGATTAGTTGATTGCAACTCGATAATTTCATCTTTTGAATTGGCGCCAAAAATTAAATCATCCATATAGAAATTATCATAAATGAGACGAGCGGCAATTGGATGAGAATCAGTCAAATTTTTTGCAACAATTTGTAAGCAGTTTGTGGCAATAAATGATGCTGAAGCAGTGCCATATGTGACTGTATTTAAACGGTACTCTCGAATTGGTTCTGTCGACTTTTCTCTCCACAAAATACGTTGCATGTCCCGGTCTGCTTCATGCACCCATATCATGCGATACATTTTAGTAATATCAGCGAGAAAACAAAACTTATACATTCGCATGGAAACGAGTATATCAAACAGATCTCGCTGAATATTGGTACTTGTCATTAGCGCATCATTTAAGGATGAGCTCCCCTTAACAGACAACGATGCATTAAAAACAACACGCAAGGGGGTGGTCAAACTTTCTGGACGAAGCACTTCCCAATGTGGAATAAAATAATGAGGGCCATTTGTAGGTTCAGCGATCGACATATGGCCTATAGCTTGGTATTCTTTCATGAAATCGATGTACTTTAGTTTTAGTTCCTCATTTAGTGAGTGTTCAACTTTCAAAAGACTCGCTATGGCACGATTACAATTATTAGCGATGGATGAACAATCAAGTTTGAGTGGGAATTTTATGACAAATTTACCATCAGGCGCAAATTAATAAGTTTTCTCAAAATGCTCTTGGAACCGATCAATTTTAAATGACTTTGATGAACTTATTGGTGTAGCTTCCTCCAACTCCCAAAATTGGCGAAGATTACTATCAATTTCTTGTAGTGTACATCCAGAAAACTGAGAAGAGGATGACTTTTGGACTTGTGGAGCAAGACCAGAAACAACCCAGCCAAATTTGGACAGGCGTACGAACAAACCATTTTCAAGCGAGTGTGATTTGTCACATATAATTTTTTCAAAATGCTCTGCACCAATAATAAGATCGATATTAGGAGCTGCTACATTCTCCTTCCAAAAGGCAGGATCAGCAAGACGAAATTTGCGAAGTTTATCTACAATGGATGTGGAACTGTTGAAATAAACTGAATACGACAATGAGGATGCAGGAACAATATCAGCAACAACATCAATCTGATATGATTTAAAATTCGAAACCATTTTTAATAACACGGAATGCGATGCTTGAATTGGCGCTGACAAAACACCTTTAACTGAGTTACCGTGGTTTATCGAACAAATTGGTAATTTGAATTTACGAACGAACGTATCAGAAATTAAATTAGGCTGTGAACAGCTATCTAGTAAAACACGACAAGTACCAGATACACTTCCACACACAAATTTTACGACTGCAGATGGCATTAACACGAACTTTTCGACTGAATTTAAACACGATAAGGACGATTCAGCAATAACGACACTTTCTTTAGGCCTATCAACCACAGGCTCTTTCGACGAACTATTTTTGGATTTTTAAATTCAAAATGAAGCAATGAATTATGTTTTAAACCGCATTTACAAACAAAACGAGATGTACAATTACTAACAGAGTGACCAAAATTGAAACAAATTATACAAAGCCGATTTTTCTTCACGATTTCGTAACAATCTTGGGGCGATTTATTTAAGAATTCCAAGCATTGATTAAGATAATGGGAATTTGAATACAAAACACATTTATTTTTGACTGTAGTATACGATTTTTGTTCCGACTACCTTTTTTTTACTACAGGTTTAAGTGATTTGTCACATTTAATTCGATCATCGACTGTGAACGAACGATTTTGTAAAAACTTGCTTAGTTGATCAAATTTTGGATAATCATTAACCGATACTAACAAATTTTCCCAATTGCGAAAGGTTACAGGATCAAGTTTCAAACCAGCAAGGAATGCGGTAAATTTTGAGAAGGTGTCTTCGACTTTTTCTCCAGCTGCTTTTAGACCACGAATTGTACCATTAATTCTATCAATGAGTTTTTGAATACCTTTTTCATCTTTCAGCTGCTCGATATCAATTAGCTTATGAAAAAGTGTGAGAATTATCGATCGTTTTTTCTCAAAACGAGATAAAATATATGACCATGCATCAGCGTAGGCCTCATCTGACATGCCGAAATCATCAAGCATATTTTTGATATCATTTACCATTGCTTTTTTCAGGTACCAAAGTTTTTGAACATTTGACAAATTGTCATTGTTATGAATTAAATTTTCAAACAAATTTTTCCACTCAAAAAACTTTGATAAATCACCATCGAATTTTGGTGGTTCGATCTCTTTTAATTTGGGAAATGTTGTGGTACTAAACGATCTGTTCCCAGCTGACGGCGCTGTTACAATAGATTGTCGAGACTTTTCAGTAGACAGCTTAAACTGTACTTTAACATGACAAAATTTTTTTTTTTAAGACATCTAGTAAAAGAATGAAACTACAGACTAAACTCAACGAGAGAAAATTAAGAACAGAAATCAAATAGGTATTGTAAGAAAAAGTACATGCTAAAAACGGTTAGAAAAAGGCGATAAGAAGACAGAATGAACGAGTATAGTACAAAAGAAAGAAGAATAAGATACGATCGAATTATGTGTGTGAGTTTATGTGATGGAAGTTTTAACATCAACAGACACACCAAAGGGAGAAGTGATGGCGGAGATTGAGATTTTCAGCAAATAATCTGCAGCTATGTTTTCCTCCCCTTTTATATAACAAATATCCATGGTGAACTGTGAAATGTACTATAACTGATTTTGTTGATGGTGAAGCTTTCTCACACACTTGAAACAGGGCAGTCCTGAGGTTCTTGTGATCCATATAGATGGAGAAAACCTGCCCTTTGACCAAATTGTGGAAGTGCTTCCATGCTGTGAAAACAGAGAGTAATTCACAGGCATAGGTGGAATATCGGTGTTCAGTGTCTGATAATTTGCATAAAAAAAATGCCAAAGGCTCTAGCTACCCAACACTATGTTGATACAGAGTTGCCCCTATAGCATGGTTAGATGAGTCAGATACCAAGATGAGTTGTTAGAACTCTTCAGTTTGTGCCAAAAGAGCAGCATTTGCTGGTGCCTGTTTGAGATTGCAAAATGTGGTTACAGCAGTTCTATTAAAAATTATCTGAGTTTTGTTGTGTTTTCTGTTCCAATAGAGCAGCAAAATGAGTTTACTCTGGATGTGAGCATGGTGTTTAAAAGTGTGCTATTAAGATTTACCATCCCAAGAAAGCGCCTAAGATTGTGAACAGTTTTGGAGAGTGGGAAATCAAGTACAGCTTGAACATGCTCAGGGGTAGGTCTAGTATTAGCACTATTCATTTGATGTCCAAGGAATGTAAGCTCTTCTTGCTCATATTCTGACTTTGTACCATTTACAGTTAGGGCAGTATCATAAATATGCCAGATGACATTCGTAAAATGTTGTTCAAGTTCCTCATGATTGGAGGTGGTAATGAGAATGTCAAATGTGTACTTAAACATAGTCGAGGTCTTGCACCAATCCATCAATGTACCATTTGAAGGTTTGTGTGGTATTTTAGAGTCCGGAGGGCATGAAAAGGAATCTGTATAGACCAAAGGGGGTTATGATAGAGATTTTGGGGATATGTTCCAAAGTCATGGGGACTTAATTAAATGACTGCATGAGATCTAATTTTGTAAATATCTTGGAACCAGCTAGTCTGTATTTGTTGGTGATAGTTTGTACATTTAGTGCTCTATAGTTGCTAAACTTATGCCATGTTTTGTCAGGCTTCATATGCATGCAGAAATGAGAAGACCAGGCACTTTTTGAGGGTTGGCAATCACCACATTTGATCATGGTTGTGAAGGAAATGTGGGCTCCCTTTAACTTCTCAGGTATAGTCCATGGGCATTGTAAAACACTGGTTGACTTACAGTTTTGATATCATGGGTGACTATTGTTGAGAAATTCCTTGGAGTAAACCCTCTTTATCATTTACACCAGAAAATTTTTCAAGAATTTTTTGGAATTGACTATTGAATGGGTATGCATTAAGCATATCTTAAAGGGATGGTCAATTGGGTGGGGTTTTCTTACTACAGTTAGTCCAGTGGTCTTATCTAGTAAATGACCTTCACTAACATAGGGTAGCAGTTAGTAAGGACTGAGAAAGTCAGCTCCAATTTTGGAGTCAATGACATCTGCTATGATAGGGGCCGATTTGAATTTGCGTCAAAGGCCAAAATCTAACTGTACCAGCTTAATTTCATAGGTATCAATGGGAGTTGGGTTTGTAGCGTAACCTTGGTACATAGTTTTATGTTTCCTGTCTTCAGCAGTTTGAGCTATAGTGGATACATCCATTCTAGTGTTGGCCAAGAAACATCATTCACTAAGCAGATCTTATACAAATAGACAGACTAAATTGAAAACAAGTGGTAATTGTAACAACCAAAAGAAGTTGTTTAGTACTAGGAAATGACCTCTTTTGGTATGGTTACACTTCCTTTGATATATAGTGTAATATTCACTTGAATATTGTAATACTCGATAATTATTTAAATTAATTAAGTTTATAATGCACAGCTTTATGGACCTTAACTGTTTGAGAGACTTCAGTGAAAATAAAAACACAATAATTTTATCACTTTATAATATAAATATTTAAAAACACAGTATTTGATATACAATTAATCATTCACAGTAAAAGACTGAGTGAATATTTTACAGTACAATACTAGACTGAACTAGTAAGAAATTTACAGTACAAGACTAATGAGTATTAATTATTTTACAGTATAAATATTCTAATGGAAACAAGAGTTCATATATCCTGTCAAGGTATTGTTTTTCCATAGTGTTGTGAATAAATTAGGCATTTGTTGTTTCGAGAATATTCGGGATCAATACATTCACATCACAAAATATCCCATTAAGAAAACGTATTACTGTTGCAGGCAGAAAGTAATTGTACTTTTGCCAGTTAACTGTAAATTTAGAGGGACAGAATGTGTAGAATAAAAATACGTTTTTTCCGTGAAAAATATGCACATCTATATTAAAAATATAACGAACGTATCTGTTACAGTAGTGTCATCTGGACTGACTCATTTACTCATTTCCCGATAGAGATGGGAAATTTGTCTCATCCTTGAGAGTCAACTCTTTGAGAGTTGTTCACTAGTGAGAGTCAGTTCAATGAGTTCACTCTCTTGACTCATTCAACTCATGAGGTCATGATACAAATTATACTCCTACAAGTCTTTGCCTCTCAGTTTTTATTTTTTTGATGGATAGTATTATATAATTGGAAAATAAAACACCTTCAAAAATTTCTTCCTTTATATAGCTGAACTTATTACTGCCTATACCTAGTATAGTGTATGAAAAATACATATCTATTGTCACGTATGTTTTTTTTCCCTATCCATTGATTAAATGCATCATCGTCTTCCACTTTTATTGCTTTCTTTAATTCTTTTATTACCAAACTCAACTTTATACCCAAGACCTGTTGGCACCTTTCTTCGACTTTCTTGTATCCATTCATATTTCATAAGAACTAAGAAGACTGAGAACTGAGAATTTGAAAAGAAGTAAGATGAAAGAGTTGAAAAACCAAATGAATGAAGGATAGAAATGAAGAACTAAAAGAACGAATAAGGAAAAACAGAATGAATGAAGTGTAGTTTCTTGACTGGCAACTCAAGACTCGCAACTTGCCAGAAGCAACTCCCAAATAATATGCGAGTTAGTTAAGTCAACTAACAAGCGGAATCAACTCTTGTGAGTCGACTCAGTGCTGAACAAAACATCACTATTTCTCAAACAAGTAGGAGATTTTGAGTCACAGTTATCGCAACTGGAGTATCGGTCCCAACAGGAACATTAAAGGTCAGAACAGTTGTGCACCTTCTTTCCAAAATGTTGATCGAACCAACAGTGGCCTTCTCTAGACCTAGAGGGAGAGCAGGTGTTAACTGGGTTCTTACCATCAATGACGCAAAGTGTCTTTTATGGTTTCAAACAACTGGAACTGGTATCTTAAGTGTGTGATCTACCATGGAACCTACATTTGTGATTATACAAACATTTGCATTCTGCTGATGCAGACAAATTTTTCAGGGGATTAACAGTATTCACCTGTCTCCCAGCCAAAAGCTGTTGAAGCATCTGAACGATGGTAACTAGTTCTGAAGAATTATCCAATACCATTGTCGATTGGGTTGCTGCGGAGATGTTATTTTCAAAATATTATGACTGTTAGCAGGGATTGTTGACAGAAAAGTTTCCTCAATACTCAATGCATCATCAGCTTCAAGCTCTGCTTGTCGAGTGGTTGCAGGTTTTGTCCCCAGGATAACATTCTGTCAATTGGGCCTAAGGTTCAAATTGTTGAGAGAATTCAAGGAAGAGTTCCTGTTAGTTTTCATCCACACATTTTTCGAAGAATTCTTGTTGTCTAATAAGTTGTTTCTCGACAGTATCCACTAATCTGTCAACCTGCATCATTGTTCTTTCATTTGGTGATATTGTTTGAGAATTTCTCTGTGTATTTTCTCTCATTATTCTAACTATAGATGATGTTAGAGCTTCACCTAGAGTTTGTGTCTTATTCAGTGTCATTGTTGGTTGTATGCTCATAGTTCATCAATGGTGGAGGAGCTATGTTGAATGGGAATGAAACTGTCGCTGGTGTCACATTTGGGTTCTGGAAATTCCCAGCAGACATGTAGATCGAGTTGTTGTAGAATACACATTTGTCAAATGCTACTTGTGCTTGGCATACTTTATCCTGGAAATCAAGGTGATGTTCGTACTTATCGGTGCTCACTAATCCTGTATAAGGTAATGGTGTCAGTGAGAATTCGAGTTCCAGTTGTTTTTTCTCATGAGTATGTAATTCTTTTCACAGTTCAGCAGTTTCTGTGTCCTTCTGTTTCCAAGTTAGTTTTGAGTTGTTGCATCATCACCATGGTGCCAGCTAGTTATCTAACTTTAGCTTCCTTATGGTATGCTTCTTTATCTACCTGCAACTTATAATGTATCAGTGGTGCAATTTTAGAAGGGGTGGGGGAATCAGGTTCCTGGTTGATGATATTGTTGGTTTTAGCATTCTTGTCCCAGCATCACAATATTGTGACCCCATTATTCCATCGGATTTCTTCATGCTTGTCAGCTCCATAGGCTCTAAATCTAAACTCATAACACTTGTCTTAACAAGAGTACCTGTAATATCCAAACATAAGTCTCTCGTGCCATCATCTCCCTCAATTTTCTTGTTATCAGTAAACTTAAGATTTCGCATCATCTAACTTGTCCATATTAACAAATAAGATCTAAGGGAAAATGTATCTCCAAGTTAACAATATAAAAGTTTTGTGTTCTCAAAATTTGTCAATATACCAAGAAGTAGGAAGATTAAACATATAGTTTTAGCAGACTTGATCTGTTATAAAAGTGGCCACTAGTATAAATGTAATAATCATTTTTATGAGATGACTTGTTCTCGTGGTTCATTAATGGGTCATCTCAGAGGAAACGTAATTTAGTATTTGAGGTTTAGGACTAGTATCCCCTTAAATGATAGTTCATGAGTTGGTAGCTTCATTTTTACTATCTCCAAAAGTCAAATTTCATTTTGTGAAGGGATTTTATTTCTTTTTATTATTTTAAAGTTACTTAAATACATGTTCCCAAATTCTTATTTATTAACATTCAATTCTCCATATTACATTACAAAATACATAATATAATATATCATAGTAAGAATCATTAATTGATTAGAAATATACTAGTTTTCTACTTTACTTCTTACTTACTATGATCTACACACCAACATTGTTAACCCACAATGTTTCTTTAGCTTGAGAACATGCTCAATAAGTTTTTGGATTAATTTCAATAAAAATACTGTTTTCTAATTAGACGATAGCAGCAGGTCAGGTTTGGAGGTCCTAAGGTGTCATGTTGTCATGTGGATCATAGAAAATGGGAAGTCTTCTATGGTATGATTTTTGAGTCTGGACTCAATGAAGGTTTCAGAATCTCAACATACCAATTGACACTTGGATAAAAGATCCATGGTCACCCGATGTTTTATTTGGTATAATTGGATAAAAACAACAAAACCTATTTTGTGGTTTCTGCGAAGACTTGGTAGTCTGCAGCACCATAATATATTAAGTAATCGATCTAATGATCTTTCACAAGGATGGGCCAACCAATAGAATTAGTTGTAAATATCATCTGGGGTCTTTACGGATGTATATGTCACTGTAAAGTTACAGTTTGGACTTAATGGAAAGTTTAGAAATTAGCTCGAAAGAAGCCTGACCTCCGCAGTCACTACGGTAAATTATCCATAGCCTGACAGCACTACGAATAACTTGAAAATGATCAAGTCCCAACATATGCATAATATAGGAATTAAGAATTAAATTTAGGAATGGATGTGTATAGCTGAACAGGAAAAACTATTGGATGCACGGTTTGTCCACACAAACATATGCAATGTGTCAACTACATCCTGTCACAGTTGCCAAGTAAAGTACTATGTGGCATCCAAAAACACAGGTAGCCAACATATACTAGGGAAAATAAAAGCATAGACGATAATGTATAACATAGAAAAAAGCTTAAGGAGCAGGTCCATTTCTAACATCAGCCCACAAGGTTCCTAGCCTAACCTATCTGTCACCATCTAATCACGGGACATTTAATGTGTGTAGAATGCCTGAGTCTAATTCATCTCATTTTACATCATACATATAATATATAAAGAGTAACTTATGTGAAACATAATTGTATAAATAATTAAATTATTTGGTGATATTTGAATCCATTTATTGCACCTATGTTAAAAGTTCTCGTCAACACGTGGTTCCCCAAAATGACATTCACAAACGTTGACAAAACTGAATCAGGTACATGATTTCTGCAATTGGTAAACTACTTCATGAACTCTTAATGTTTCATCGAGTATATGTAAAAACAATGTATATATTCTTTAACTTAGACAGTTTATATTCAATGTGATTATTATCGGTTGCCGATTAAATATGGACTGAGGAATGGTTACTAGAACCAACATAAGCTTGCCTCTTAAAAGATAAGGAATTGGAAGATGTTGTTTGGGGGAAAAATTAATAAAAATGTTGCCAATTAAATACAGTGATATATCAAAGAACGTGTTATATTCTCGATAGAATATTCGCCGTCATTTTCTTCTATGTAGGAATAAACTTAATAATTTACTGGCGTAAATTCTACTAGCGAACAGAATATAACTAAAGGCAACGTCTGTAATTAAAAACATTCAGGTGGGTCCAGGATCCCACACTATGAGAGGAATCCTTTTCTCTCACACCCGCCTATTTGTCAAATTACATATTTCATTCTCTCTGTTTTTTCACACCTCAGTTTTTTATTCCCCTTATTTTTTTACTTCACTGGAAATTACTTCTTGCATCTCTATACTATATAAATTTATTTACCTTCTACTAATTTCATTTGTTCTGTTTTGCATCTTCATGTGCAGAAATAGATTCTGGAAGTTTTTAAAGTAAATATGAGTATTTAAATCACATCACAAACTAAGAATAAGTCACTATGGATTTTTTTTTTTTTAAGTTCATTAAATACACCTGAAACAGGCTGAATTAAAGTAGCTTATTATTATTTCATTGTAACATTTTTCAAGTTCAAAAAGTTTTTGCTTTTTGGAGTTTTTTGATGATTAATTGGAGTATTTTTTGAATAATATTTTTGGATAAAAGTAATTTAGATCTATACTGAGACTGGAGAGGTTCCAATTACTTAAACTAAAATTAAAGTTTTTCTTTCATAGTAAATAATTTCTTTGAACAAACTGTTTTATTTTTAGAAAGTTGGTTGAAATTTTTATAATAATTCACCAAGTATAAAGTTGAATTTTACTTTTCTTTGAAACTTAAAAGTCTCACAACATCAAATAAATTCTTTTGGGATTCTCTTCAGAGAGCTAACAAGTATTTATGGAATTTGATTTGGTTCCCTTCAAATTTTGCAGAAGTTTGTAAACAAAACTTGAGGAATTCCACTACACCTGGTTATTGGCTGTTGGTTTTACCATAGTATCTTGAAGTCGACTAACCTCTTGGAAGATGAAACTTTTTGTGAATTTAAAATAAGAAAAAATTTTATCTGGATTTTCTGCTTGCTAACAAATATAATGGTTTTGTGTGTAATGAATAATAATTTATTTAAGATGGGCTAATTCTATAGGATATAGGTTGACTCATTGTGCATTGTTAGAAGGTGTTGGGGGTCGATGTGAGCAATGAGTAAAGTTGAATTTATCGAAAAAATGAATGATTTGGATAGTGGTCCTGGTAGAATGATTGAGAGGGGTACAGGAAACAGAGTATAGAATATCCTGGCTTATCTGGACTCAAAATTTATTTATGTTTTGATTGTTACAAAAATTTAATTTTGGTATTTCTTCGATTCATATTTGAATGAGTAAGAAAATATTAGCCCACTTTGAGGTAATTTATTTTATTTGTTTGTATCCCAGTTCAAATGCGCCTATTTCTGAGAAAAAGTTCTCCAAAATTAATGAAAATTATTTTTTCAATAAACGTTTTCCAAATGTCACGATATATTCGTATCATGACGTACTTATGCTTAGTCAACATTTTTTATTAAATTAGAAGTACAACCAAATATCCGCCTATTCCTAAAAAATACATTCTCAAACCCTCATCATTTGTTTCAACACTTTCAAACAACGTTCTCACTCCTAAATTCCTAGAATACATATTTCTGTCTACAAAATACTCCTACATATACTTAATTATCCTATATTAGCAATTCCTTTAATTCATGTTTTTTGACTCTCTCCAAATTATTCTCACAAATTATGTATAATTGCAAAATAATCATGTCCTTACTCCTTGAATACAATTTCCTTCCTTTCTCTTCAACACAAATTACCCATAACTCTGGCGTAATAAAAGACAATGTTTTGGTGGTTGTACTTCAATCTCATTTTGTACTTTAGTCAGTAAACACACATTTATAAATGTGTATTTTCATGTGCTATATTTTTTATTATACACAACCTTATATTTTGTGTTGAATATTTTATTTGAACGATATATCCACCATAATATTATCGTTACACTAAAACATTACACTTTGATAGTATGACTTAGGTAGGTGTTAGAGACAAGTCAAAATATTTTCATTCCTGACTTGACCAATATATTTTTAATTTTCTTTAAGTGGAATTATAAGATATACCAACATTAATAAGAATTCTTTAGGTATACAGGTAAGTACGCCAGATGAGGTGGATTTCTTTTTTCAAAAAATGAATTTGTCTGGTTTCTTCACCCAAGAAAATTTTTAGCTTTAGAAACTCAGTTTCATATATGAGTATATTTTGAATTAACACAGATTTAAACATCCTAAATACTAAGCTTCATAGAATTACAACTGTATGGCGCATCATGAGGTAGACTATGTTATCAACAAAGTGAACCATATCGATTTCTGACAACAAAATAACCTTCATAAAAAGGAAGACTTGTAAATAGTAGCCAACTGGAAGTAGAAGATGAGGCTGAATTTCAGAATTGACCACTTACAGATGAAACCTATTCTTTCTTTTGGAATGTAACAATATTAATTTTCCCATATTTTGTGCAATTCTCTGCTTAGATAAGTATAAGCCTTCTGCAGACGATAAAGACACTAGTTCGCCTTCGATTTATTTTAACTTTGAGTATTAGGAACTTGTACCAATAGAGTAACAAAAATAACATTCAATGTCGAGATGTTACCAACGCAACAAAATTACACATTCCATACGTAGCCATGCCAATTTCAAGTTGATACAAAATTTGATTGCGATAAAAAAAGTATTAAAAAATTCCTACTTTTTATAATCTAGTCCAGCTTCTTCGGCATTGGTCAAATCCATTAAGTACGCTTCTTCGAAATCATTCGGGGTTGCTTGCCCAGTTCCGATGAAAGTTGACAGGAAAAATAAACAAATGAGAATCATCTTTGCATCACTCTCTAGGATGGTCTTAAATTTTTCTACCGACAAACAAATGGAAACTGTTATTTATTGTTTATTGGTACAAGTGAGTAAAAGTATATAATTTAGAAGTTAAATTTAGTGGCAAAAAAATATCAAATCATCACACCTGAGCAAATATTTTGATACTCAGTATACCATGTAGAATAACAAACTGTTGAAAATTCACTCGGAAACAATTATATTGCTTTTACAATAACAAGATTTTCATGTAGCTTTCGATGAGTTGGTGCGCATATGCACGATTTTACAAGAGCACTTCTTTACCCAGCTTGGTTTTTTTATCAAAAAATTTTTTTTCTTGATTTTCTAATTTGTATTGAACAGAATAATTTCTTCGATGTCCATCCCATTCCAGCCATGGCATAAAGTTTAGGATAACCCAACTTTTAATCAGGTAAAACGAACAAACATCGAAAGAGTAAATACCAAATAGCCTCATATTCTTTTAGGATAACTTGTAACCTTAACCAACGTAATCTGAATAAGAAAGCGATTTTTTTGCCAAAACCATTGTATGCTGGTGATTTCCCATTAGCTATACTTGGAGAAAAGGAGCACTTTCACTAATTTCAAGTGAAGAGCGCACAATGAACTTCAAATAGGTACCTACTTAATAATATGGAACAAATGAAAAACAATTCAGGAAACAAGCATTTATTGTCTACTTGGTAATCTTAATTTCAAAAACATGAGCTGAACGAAATTCAAAACCAAATTTACTCAAATTAAACTCGTGAGTGTAGACAAAACAGAAAGATGGTGATTGGTAGCCAAGTTGGTTTCATCTCTCAATTTATTTTTCAGTAATTAGCACTCTCGCTGCCAGACAGGGTTTCACCAAAATCAGTGTAAAAAATTTTTTGAGCCAAAGTTTAAATCTCATTTATAAGGGTCTAGATAACATATATTTATCATTTTTTCATCATACCATCCTGTGTAAGGGAGGTTTTCACCCGTGTGCAATATAGCACACATGGCCTGAAGAGCTAAAAAGATACTTCCACCCATGAGCAATCTGGGTGGTAAATACAATATTAAGAAACTGATAAGACTTTTGGGAATGCCTCAACAATTGAGAAACAATCAATGTACGAAGCTGAAAAGGTACTTTTAATATGCTACTCTATAGCATTCTTGAAACACCCATCTTTTGTTACAATGTTGCCAAATTTCTCTGCTGTTCCAGAGTTAGATGTATTCAAGCCAGTAGAAACCGAAAATCACATTTATTTTAATGTAAACTGTGTTCTCTACAGCACACAGTCAAAAATATGTTGGTATGATCCGTGTGCAATACAGCACACACGGCCTGAATGGCAGTTAGATTTGTGTGCACTGGTGCACACATGGCAGCGAGAGTGTTAGGCATGTAGATAATAAATATTCAAAAGTCAAGATTATTTAAGAACGTGCTGGTGTTCCGTCGTATTTAGACAGACGAATATATTCGCTGACCTAAATACTCCGCAACAAATAACGACGAATATTTCTTCTAAATATTCACCATTACTTCCGAATAATAACCCAACTAATAAGGCTAACAGTTATGCAGATGTTCAACTAATCAGCATAACTGTCAGCATTATTTTGGAATGTACTAGAAGTACCTTTTGTGAACGTAAACAATTATAGGCCCAAAAAGAAGTCACTTATTAAATTGATTTACACCAATACTTGACTTGCCTTTCAAGAGAGTCTACAAGTAGACGTCTACTTAAGATCTCTCTGATCGTTGGTGCGCCAATACACCATCAAGTTAGATGTCTGCCCTATGAAGAGGCGCGACATAGTAAGGACTAATAATTATTATTTAGAATATAAGTGAGTATCGATATGTGTAAGTATAAGTTTTTAGATAATAACAAGATCTATCTCGACCGAATTATTTGTGACGTGATATTAATCAAATATATTGTTTCGAACAATTCGAATCTATTTTGTGTGTTAGTTAATAATCCGGGATAACTGACACAACAGCTGGGCAAAGGGTTCTCCGAATAGGGATTAAGTAAAATGAAAAACGGAAACATGAAGAAAAGATAATAAATTATGGATTTTAGTGAGTGTTCGTGTTTTCTTACTGCAAAATATAGTCATTTAATGGGCAATCAGCATTTTTACTGAATACACGATCTACAATTGATAGGTATCTTTCAAAGATATAATTTTTGTGCACTGGCCACAGGCATGAAAAACAGGTATACCCCACTGTTCTTTAACCCTACCATAATTTTTCATGAAATTCTTTTTCCATTTTGCCCACTTTATGGTTTCAAATTATTAAGCTACCCATTTTTTATTAGACTTATTGAATGTTTTTTGAAAATCTGATTGGAAAACAGTTAATATAGCCTACATAATCTTCAAGTAAACCAGAAACAAACACATTAAGCTGATTATAAACGTGAAAAATATTAAGATCTCATATTTTAAGTTCATAAATTAATTTTTATGACAGATAAAATTAGGGAAGCATTTTTTTCATATATAAAAGCACAATGTACATAACATAATTGATGTGTGAGTCACTATTGGCCTAGAATTTGAATTGGAAAAAATGTGAAGAATGACTTATAAATTAAATCACTTTCAAGCAGGATTTCAAATAATATAATGTAGTTATTGAAATTTAATAAGATGGAATGACATAGGAATTTGAATTACACCTTTTGCACTTCATGACTTCGGGAAAATTTTGGAAATATTTTTAACAACTTATAAATTAATTGTACTATAATATACATGTACGAAGTATGAACCTGTCTGTATAATTTATTATATAATTATGTATGTGGGGACAATACTCGTATGAGGTAATAGGGGTTCGCACCACTCGACGACAGTCACTGCCCAAAGGCTGGCAATAATTGTCTTTATGATGTTAAACGAATTTACACTGGTGCATTTGTATGTTCGTACCTGTACGTACGTACAGGTAAGATACATTGTACGGGCCGAGATCAATTACCTGATAACGATCTCTGTAATGTCATGACCCGGTACCAAACGCACTGCGTCGTTTCTTATCACCTCAATGGAGACAAGAAACAACGTAACGCATGACATAATTACGTACATATACGTATGCATGTGTTTCTGTGTGCGTGTACCAAATCCTGTATATAAACTCTCAGAACCAGCTCAAAAATCGCCAGTGTTCGCCGAGGATTTGGCTCTCCCATACTTAATCGTATGAAGTGGCATAACACGCAAAATACTGTTGAAGACCTTCTAGTGTGAATATCTCTCATGACAAGGTATTCCACAGTGGTGACCCCGACGTGATTTTTTGGCTACGTTGTGGGTGTCTAGGTGCGTTGCGCTAATTCTAAAACTAGGCGCGGTACGCTGGTGAGTTACTCGCTTGTAATACAAATATTTTTACAGACCTAGACACCTATGGCTGTCGAAGCAGAGGTCAGACTTTGAAAGTGGGAAATTAAACCCCCCCTTCAAAATATATTTGCCGGAAGGGAACCAAGAGAAGTAGACCTGGAGGAACAAAGTTGCCCTCATCCACTAACTCCTCCAGCTTCGACCAGAGACTCTGAAGTCTTTGAGACTCCGGAAAAACAAAAAAGGATCTGGAGGCCAGAGGCCTTGCGTTTGGGAGCTGTAGTCAACCCAAACGAGACAACAGCTCGTACCCTCAGAAGTGGTCATCTTTTGAGCCAAGACTCCGACCCTTTAATCCCAGACCAACAACTGACAGAGTCTGGTGGAACCTTTGCCAAAAACAAAACAAAAGAAGTACAGCAGATAACAATGCCAAACGGAAATGGAAATACGACGAACCTATCATCAAACCAGCCAGGAACAGGTGGAAGCGGTCAGCCATAGCTGACCACTGAAGTACTTGCACAGCTACTACAGCTGTTGCAGATGCAGACTCTGCAGAACCCTGCGATCCAAAGGCGGAGGATTGAGATCCCGGTTTTTTTACCAATTGAGGTGGAACTCTGTCTGACTCTCCTCGAAAGTCGTTTTAAAACAGAAAATCTACAAAACGACCAGAAGTACTCTCACATTTGTAGCGGCATGCCCGCAGAAATGATACGCCGCATTCCTGATATCATGGAATGCCCTCTGGCAGAAGCAGACAAGTACAGTTGGTTCTGCAAGAAAATTAGAAATGTGTTTGGTAAGACTCAAAACCAAATAATTGATGATGTTATGGGTGGAATGAAGATTGGAGATGATAAACCCTCCATCTTCATGGCTAAACTACAACAAAAGGCTGATAATATAGTATCACCGTCAGTCATTGGGAACCAGTTCTGCAAACAACTGCCCCAACATGTTGTGCAGTGTCTGGCAGCTATAGGTACCACAGTAATCAATAACTCCGAGGACCTAGACTTCTTGGCAAAGAGTGCCGATAGAGCATTGGAACATTCGAGATCAACATCCTCGATTAGTGCAGTATCAGCTGAGTCCGGAGAACTAGCTCAGCTTAGAGCCCAAATAGCTCAGCTGACTAGCGAGGTAAAGAAGAAAAATAGTAACAATAATCCAAGAATTAGTAGAAGCAACAACCGCTCTAAAAGCAGGAGAAATAACAGAAACAATGATAGAAAATCAAGGTCAAGAGACCAAAAGAGCAATTCTACCAGGGGTCAGAGTCCAACTCCCCCTAGAAGAAAATTGTCCCCCAAACCCCAGTCTCAAAACTGGGACGATAAATCCTGCTTTTTCCACAATAGGTTTGGCGCAGAAGCTACCAAGTGCAACAACAGATGCCAATGGTGGGGAAAAACATACAGCAAGTCGTCAAACTAGAAAGAGGGGTCATCTATGCGGCTGAAGATCCTTTGAAAAAGTATTCACGCCGAGTGTTCATCAAGGACAGGACAAACAGGAGACGTTACCTAATAGACTCAGGTGCTGACTTGAGCATTTTGCCAGTAAGTAAGAACCAAAAGGCATTTTCTCCAAAATACTACCTCCGAACTGTGAATGGTTAAAACCTTCCAGCTTACGGAATAGAATCCAGCAAAGTAAGCATTGGTTTGCGAAGAGACATGATGTGGTCCTTCACAATTGCGGATGTTCCAACTACAATCCTGGGCGCAGATTTTCTCGCACACTACGGCCTGGTCATCAACCTCAAAAATGGAAAAATCATAGAAAACAATTCTGGTCCATGGGTGGAAGGCAAAACGCTAGCGTACCAACTGGACACCAACATATCCAGCTTCACTAAATTCGATGAACAATTCCTACGGATTCTGTCAGACTATCCTGGAGTCACTCAACCATCGATCCGCAGGCATCAGACCTATAAACATGATACCGTTCATTTCATAGAAACTAAAGGACCGCCTTTCCATGCTAGAGTCCGCAGGCTACTGCCTGATAAATTCAAAGCAGCATGGGAATTCTATGATCGAATAATAGGGGAAGGCATATGATGCCCCTTAAAAAGCTCATGGAGTTCCCCGATCCACATGACCAAAAAAGCCAGTGGAGTGTGGCGAATTGTTGGAGACTACAGGGCCTTAAATGCCAAAAAAGTTCTTGACTGCTATCCAGTCCCAAACATAATGGACTTCAACACGAATATGAAGGGTAAAACGATGTTCACAAAAATCGACATCAACTGGGCATTCCACCAAATTCCAATGGCCGAACAGGACATCCCAAAGACAACAGTCATAACCCCCTTTAGTTTATTCGAATACCTTCGAATGCTGTTTGGACACCGTAATTCTGCACAAACTTTCCAGAGATTTATCAATGGATTGTTTATGGATCTGCCGTTTGTTTATGCATATTTGGATGACATATGCATTTGCTCAGAAGGCGGTGAGCAACAGCACGAGAAGAATGTAAGAACCATCGTACAATGTATACACGCTGATGGACTTACCATCAATGTTGGAAAAAGTTTATACAAACGGACCAAGATTGACTTTCTCGGCTATCAAGTCTCGAACGAATGCATTTCCCCTTTGAAGACCAAGGTAGAGCCCATATTGAAATTCCCAAAACCCTCAAACGTTGCAATACTGAGACGCTTCTTGGGGATGGTGAATTTCTACAGATGTTGCATTAAAAATGCTGCAGCCAAACAAAGTAAGCTGTTCGCATTGATCAAAACAAATAAAAAGAAAGATAAGTCTCCACTCGATTGGACAGAAGAAGCTGAAAAAGCCTTTGAAAATATAAAAGAAACACTGGAAAATGCAACTCTACTATCTCACCCAGATGAAAGTCTGCCGTTATGTGTCGCAACTGATGCATCCGACTTTGCTATTGGTGCAACACTGTACTAAAAGGATAATGACAAGAAGTTACCGCTCGCTTTCTTCTCCAGAAAGCTATCAAAAACCGAGAAGAACTACAGCACATACAACAGGGAGTTACTGGGAATATTTGCTGCGTTGAAGCACATCAGGCACCAATTAGAGGGTAGATGTTTCACTGTGTATACAGATCATAAACCCCTAACACATGCCTTCACGCAAAAAAAAGAACCAGCATCCCCGAGAAGAGCTCGACAATTAGACTACATAGGACAGTTGACTACGGACATCCAGTATATAAGTGGAGATCTCAACACTCCAGCTGATGCTCTTAGTAGGATCAAAGCCATCTCGGCACCGTCTCAATTACCTTACGCTGAAATAACTAAAGAACAGTTAAGGGATGCAGAATTGCAAGAACTGTTGTCGAACGATGACACAGCTCTCAAATTGAGACAAAAAAAAATCCCTGGTACTAATGTCTTACTCACCTGCGACATTAGTACAGGCTAGAACAGGCCATTCCTGCCGACAAAGTATTGCAAATTTGTTTTCAGTAGTGTGCACAATCTATCGCACCCTGGACCAAAATGCACTGCTGGATTAGTAGCATCAAGATTTGTTTGGCCTCGGATGAAGTCCAACTGCAACAAATGGGTTCGCAGTTGAATGAATTGCCAAGAGTCCAAAGTAGGAAGACACACTTATTCGCCTCTCAAATCTTTCAAACAAGCGGAACGGTTTAAAAGAATACATATAGATTTTGTGGGTCCATTACCATGATCCCAAGGACACAGATACCTGTTAACGATGATTGATAGAGCATGGCCAGAGGCAGTTCCTCTCTATGAGATGACAGCTCCCACGGTAGCTGCCAGGTTATACAACACCTGGATTGCCTGCTATGGCGTACCTGAAGCCATCATAACGGACCAGGGTTGCCAATTCGAAAGCTCGCTCTTCCAAGAGCTGTCTAAGAAGCTTGGTGCACAACACAATCACACCACAGCTTACCAACCTCAAGCAAACGGTAAAGTTGAGCGATGGCACAGAGCTTTGAAAACCCCCATCATGGCTTGCGACACCAAGAGATGGGTTGACATACTACCAACCATCCTCTTGAGCCTTCGATCTGCTGTTCAAATGGACATGGGTCACTCTGCGGCACAATTAGTGCTTGGCGAAGAGTTACGCCTACCAGTGGACTTTTTCACCCACTCGAAAGAAATTAGCCTTGAAACGCTCGTCCAAAACATACGGACTGATGCTAATAGTTTTTTGAAACAGGCAGCTCATCATGTCCAACCAAAGATTTATGTCTCCAAACACTTGGCCACAACATCTCATGTGTTTGTAAGAGACGAGAAAATAAGATCATCGTTAAAGAAATCATACGCCGGTCCTTATAAGGTTGTATCACAGAATGACAAGAATTTCGTGATACTAGTCGCAGGTGAAGAAAAAACGATTTCAATTGACAGATTGAAACCTGCGTACCTTATAAATGACAACAGAAAAATGCTCCAAAGAGCAGTAAGGAAAACAACAGACAGGAAATGAGAAGAAGAAAAGCAGACTACACAGTCCGACAACATACAAACACAAAAAGTTGAGGACAAACTAGTCGAAAAAGGTGATAAATCACAAAAATCACCAGAAGAAAAAATAAAAATAAAGAAAATGGTGATGTTCAGTGACGAGATCGTCCAAATACATTACGATCCTTCAGCCCCCTTACACCCACAAAAAAGAGGCAGGCCCCTAGGTAGCAAAAAGTGAAAAAACCAGATTCCAACTCGAAAATCCGAGAGATTAGCAAGGAGAAACTAAAAATATTCACCAAAGTTAATATCCACCACGGAAAATGCAAACTCACATAAAAATACGTACGAGAATCTGGGAATATTCGTAACAAAAGAAATTCCTCAGATAAGCAGAGAAAAAGTGCGTAGAAATAAAACACGACACGAATAAACAAATCCACATGAAATACGGAAGAAAACATCGCAACGTGTTTCTATTGACAAACATACAGAGAACAAAATAGTCAATAGATCGTGACGTTACAAACGAAGAGTGCATTCCTTTGTGAAATACCAAATTCAAAGTACAAAAATTCAAACATGCTTAACTCTGCTTGTACTTAACAGAATTGGACCAGAACACTTTTCAGCTAAAGTATATTTAATGCACTATCCCCTCCGAACATGTCTGAAATGAGATAACGACTTGGAATAAAGCTGCGATCGAAAATATTCTCGCAAAGTTTTTCACTCGCCTTTCTGCTGTTGACTGTGACACGCCGAAAATTTTCTACCAATCTTTCTTTCATTTTTCTCTCTATTTTTCCTGTTTTTCCCTTCCTTACAATGTCGCCCCCAATCAACACGCCATTTTTGACTCCAGAATTTCAATTCATCTTTCCGCCTGTACCTCAGCCTGTAAAGACTCAGGAACAGACGGAACATGAAAAGGAAATCGAAGGGATAGAAAATGAATTGCTAATGGACATGACATCGGCTGTGGACATTGTCAAGACAATGTCTGCACCCCTTCCTGCCCTGATCTCACACCCAAAATCGTCAGAGAAGACACCGAGAGTGGAGTGCCCACCCTCGGGGTCTTCAGCCCTAGCGAAATCGGAGGTGAGAAGGCAACATCCGGTGGAAGAGGTGCAAAGACCATGCCCTCCCCCGCCTTAAGTCTGACCTATAAGCCATTGGGGTAATCAAACTCCCCGATGTACAAAAGGCCAAGGCTCCTAACCCCAACTGATCCTCGCCTCTCCTACCGTTCCCGTCCATATACCCATCCAGCTCCACCACAAAGACCGATTAGACAAAGGGGACAGGCCAGCAGGGACGCCTACCAGGCCCGGTTTGATGCACGCAAACAATCACATGAATGCGTAGGGGCCGTGGTAGGCTCAGCCCTTGCTAAATGGGAGAAGGATCAGAGGCAGCAATAGACTCGATAAGTCCCCCCGGGCACGCAACTTATCATTTTTGCAGCGTAAAAACTGGAGGGAAGTAGCTGTGGGGACAATACTCGTATGAGGTATTAGGGGCTTGCACCCCTCGACGACAGTCGCCACCCAAAAGCTGGCAATAATCGTCTTTATGACGTTAAACGAATTTACACTGGTGCGTTTGTATGTTTGTACCTGTACGTACATACAGGTAAGATACATTGTACGGGCCAAGATCAATTACCTGTTAACGATCTCGGTAATGTCACGACCCGGTACCAAACGCACTGCGTCGTTTCTTATCACCTCAACGGAGACAAGAAATGACGTAACGCATGACATAATTACGTACATATACGTATGCATGTGTGTCTGTGTGCATGTACCAAATCCTGTATATAAACTCTCAGAACCGGCTCAAAAATCGCCAGTGTACGCCGAGGATTTGGCTCTCCCATACTTAATCGTATAAAGTGGCAGAACACGCAAATACTGTTGAAGACCTTCTAGTGTGAATATCTCTCACGACAAGGTATTCCACAATGTATATGTTGGAGTCAGAATCCCAAATCAGGAAAACTTGTTAATTTTCAGTCAGAAAGGAAAACTCAGGAAAATAAACTTGATGTCCACAGTTCGTATAATTTCTTTACTAATTTCAGACAAAAATATAGACGTTTTTGGATTCAAGTCATTTTTCAATTAAGGATTTTGTTCTGAGATTAAGGTAAGTTAAACCAGCAAGTACTTAATCGACAACCTAAGGAAAATTCTGATTTCCACAGGTTATTACTCCAAAATGAGGAATAATTTATAAAATATTAATTATTTATTTTTTGTTTCATTTTTGTACACATTTTTCGTCAAAATGTTGTCTAAAATGCTGAATATGTATTTAGAAAAAATAAGCATTTTTAATGAAAGTTGAAAAATTGAGTTTTTGCTGGTAATGGACAATATTCGGAGGATTAAAATTTTTATTTAAAATAAATTGATAGGAATGCCATTCTCTATATCTTCACACTAGTAATCAATGTATTTTTAACTTTCAAATTTTTGTACTTAATATAATTTTGAAATAAAAACGAATCCAACAACAAATAAAAATTTGTGTAATTACTAGTTATTGTCACTTGTCATAATTAACGAGATTTAATTTTAAACTTGCTGACTTTTCTTCCAAGTATTTCAGAAAACCAATATTTATCACAAAATAATTCATTTCACAACCCACCTCCTTTAGTTTATTCATAGGACCTTATGTTGTATGAGAATATTAAATACTTTTTACTTAATATTTCTGACCATAAACAACTTTACTGTGATGATGACGACAACACAGTTTGTAAAACTAGGAAAAAAGATTCAGAAGTTTTCATTTACATCCCAAAGGTGCAGGTAAAGAGGAATAAATTCTTATTAATCTACTATAAAAAGCAAATGCCAGTTAAGAGCAAGAGCACTTTTCATTTTCGGTGGTTTACCTTAACCCAATCAATATCCATAATTTCTAAACATCAGTAACACCTAAAATTTAAGTTACATTAATTTCCAGGAAAATACATGAAAGTCGTAAAATATCGATAATTAATTCACCGAACTATTTTATTTGACTGAAAGTATCTATTCAATTAAATAAAAATAATACATGAAACTTACTGTTTACCTTTATTTATAGTAGGTGATAAAGTGAGATGGATGGTTGTTTTTTGAAGAAAATTATTTTAATTATCTTAAGGCTTTGAGTATTGTGGGAGGTTATTTGGGGTTTATAATTTTTGTTTTTCGAATGGGGAATTTGTCTTGCCTTTGGGTAATGTTAGAGTTTAGGTAGTTGAGGTAAATTATTTTTTTATTTGAAAATGTAATTCATATTATGCTTTCAATTATAGTGGGGTTATGTATGAGGAGTATGTTTGTTTTTTGTGTGAGTAATTATCTAATTATGAATTTTAGGTATTGAAGGAAGCACATAATTTTATAGATAAACGTATTTTTCGTCATTTACGTTTTTTATTAGACATTTCATTTTCCAGGTATTTTAATTTCCGGAAAAATATTAAAAAAATTGACAAAACTATTTCATTTATTAATCATAATATTATTTGAAGGTTCTTAGTCATAAAAAAAAAATTATTTGAAAATTTTCATAGATATTTATATTTACTTATAATTATTTTTGTAAATTCATTGATTTTCAATACTGACAATTCACGTTTTTGCCTAAGTTATTCAAACAAATGAGTAAACAAAAACCAGTCAACAACGTTACCTAACTTCATAATTCCTCAAATGACAAAACTTTTATATTATTTTATGACTAATTTTTCGCAGGCGTATTCATAAAATTCGTATCAATATAGTTTTTTCGCCGAATTTTTCTATTTATAAATGAATTTTCATGAAACCCTAACTTTCGTTACTCACTCCAACATAATTATATAATTATAAACCTTTTTTGATGAAAGCATTTTTAATTTTTATTACAAATATATAAAAATTTTTTTTTGCACATTGTTCTTATCCCTTATTCCTCTTTCATCTCTCTAAAAGCTCATAGATTTTCGTCTAAAAATTCATGTTACCTATATTCTAGTGGTCTGAATCTTTTTTTTGGTGGCCAAAATATATTTATGGAAAAGGCCGGCGCCCCGAACAATAAGGTTAAGAAGAATTTATCAGCATGAATTACATATTTGCCAGATTCACCTACTTATAGGGGTTATTAATCGAAATTTTCTTGTAATCTGGAACAGTTTTTTTTTCAGCTTTACGGACGAGGTTGACTTCAAAAACCTCCCCTCCATGGATATGACCCCGATAAACATAAAAAATGAAAGTTTCGTCGCCAGTTTTTCGTTATTTAATGTCTAAATTTCGAAACATTAAAGTTAAAAATAATTCATGAACATTATATAAGATGAAAGTCAAATATTTCCCTATTTGTAAATTCTTTCGCATAGCCCGCAGGCCACGGATTGAAAACTACTTCTGTATATTTTTTACTATCTAAATGGATTCACTTTCAATATAAATCTTATTTTAATTGCTCATCACTAGTGTAGTAAAAATGAAATTCTTTCGATATTATTTGTTGGACGGAAAATTTTTTATGAAAAATTAATAAAAAAGACCTAATATCTGACTTATTAGTTAATAAAGAAGCAATGATAATTTACCTGCATGAAATATCTGTGTTCGAAATATGGAACGGTTAAAATGATGAAAAAATGAAAAATGAGAAATGAAAAGAAAAAAAAACCTCGGCAGCCCAGTTTCAAAATAATATTACCTATCGGTACTCCACTCATATGAATATGATAATGAATTTATAACGTCTTATACGATGAAAACTATGAGACAGTTCAACATTTTATGAATAATTTTCTCAATATTGGAGGTAAAAATGTTTCATCTGGTTCATCTGTGTAAACAATCACATAAATTATGATGTATTGCCTGAAAAACAGTGAGATTTTCATGAAAATGTAGTAAAAGGTGTAATTAAAAATATGAATTTTCAGGTTATTTGGCTAGTTGTTGGTTAAATTCATATTTTTGACATATTTAAAACTTCAGACTTCTATTTTTTTCTGCATTTTCTTCTTAACATAATACAACTATTTTTTTACTTTCTTGTTATTGAGTCTCGATGCTGAGTGGTAACAACAGTACTCTGCGTACAAATTCTGTGATACTATCCATGATACACATTATAGTGGTAGAGTACGCAGAATTCCTTTTATTCGTTTTTTCGTTCAGTTTTACTGTTTTTCGATGGGCAAGTTATTGGAGCTACCTTGGGTGTGAGGATTTTTTGGGGCTTGTCAGGAAAAATACAATACACTGGTCATTATTTTCGACTTAGAAATTTTAGCAGCTGGAGAAGATTGATTACGTCATTTACGTCATAATTTTGGAATTATTGTGAGAAAATTTTATCATTGGAAATTTCTGCAGCTAAAATACTGATTACGTTACATATCTCGCTGTTATATTTTTTGTCACATTTTTTCTACGATAACTTTTATCTCACATTTCTTCTGTTAGATTCTTTTGTATGAGGTAATCTCTTTGAAAAAACGTTTTCCGTCATTTCTTCCTGAAGGTGCTGATGATGTCATAGATTTGGCTGTTACATATTATTTTCTGTTTTATTTTTTCTGTCATATTTCTTTATGAGATACTTACCTCTCTTTTAAAGACATTCTCCGTCAGCATACTCAGCTGCAGCACTATACATAAACTCAGAGTCCCGTGAATTTTTTTCCTAAAAAAAAAAAAATCAATCAATCAATTATAAAATGAACTATCAAAGGAGATTCGAACTCAAGACTGGTAACAATTATGATAAAATAGTTATAACAATATATAAATAAAATTTATTCATTCATTCCGTTTAATATATGAATTTGAAGGTATCCTCCAATGAACATGTTGTTGATTAAATGATACCTGAAAAATCATTTATTAGATATGCAATCGAATCTTGCAAAAAAAAAAAAAACTCCCAAACCCTAACTATACAGATTGTCACCTACCTACCTGCAATATATAAATGGAAACGAAAAATTCAATTTATATTGTAAGAAATAGAAATTAGGTCACATAATTATTTTTCTTACCAATATATAAAGTTTAATTGTTATATTTGAGACAGCAGTTTTTGTTTCCACTTCCTAAAAATGACACTAAACTAAAACGTTGAAATAGAACTTCTATCTTCCTACATTTTAACACAGCTAGTTTGGAAAACCATCATACTTCTAATTAATAATTATTACAGATTTCACATTTCTTACTTTTCATTTCTGAGAGTTGATGCTGAACAGAAACATTTAAAGAGAAATGAGATATATGGGCAACTCAATAATGTATCGAGTACAAAAAATACAGAAAATGTCAAAATTCTTTCTCTTTTCAAAGCCAATAGGTTCCAAAGAATGGGGTGAATGACAAAATTAACGTCAAATTTGAACTCATTTTCTCACTGTATGTTCTACATGATATATTACACAATAACATTAATATTATTTGCCTGGAAATGCTGATTTCTTTTATAAACATACACACACTCCTATATAGACAGCTTATTTATTATGATTTGTGATAACCCCCTTGGTAGAACTTTTGTCAGCCCCCATTCTTAGACCACTAAACTAATTCTCATCAAATTCTACTTATGGTTACAAATTTTAATTATGTTTAGAACAAATACTGAATTATGCCGTAGCCCCCATGGGTGGAAATGTGGAAGCTCCCATGTCTAAACCCCTTGAACGATTCTGATCTAACTCTTTACAACTTATAATTTGGGTTTAGAACCAACGACTTACCAAATTTCAATTGTTTTGAATGATAATTATGTCTTGAACCCCTATGTGGTATGGCAAGGAGGGCCAATTGGGCAATTTCCTTATAGTCACAACAACATCTTTAACCCAATGAAACGTGCACTTAACAACCTAGGTATTATCCATCTACATTGGATAGTGCCCACAAAATCAGCACTACCAAACCCACACAGTCTACCAGGAATTTGTAAGACTTGAATTTGAAGAAGATCACAAAGCTTGGCTATGTACCTTGGATTTTACTTACATTATGAAGTCATCAATTTCCAACCGTACCTAGGTCAAACTCCACCAGTGGCCATTGCTACTGAAGAAAATTCAAACAGCAATGATCCAAATATCAAACAGTGTATCATACTATTTGTGGGTTCACCTCTAAAACCCACAGGCGAATTGATTCGGACTTGCGTGTTCGGATGTTACCAATTTGGTAAGGCAGCCAACCTTTTATACTTTCCTGAACCGGCGACTAACGAAAGACATCGCCGGTGTATAAACTAGGCTAAACACGCACGTCATCCGCGAGTATCGGGAGATAGGCGCGCGTTTTGTGTTTAGCCTAGACCGCGGCACGTGCATATTCGTATGCACGTTCGCGCTAGGCTACGTTCGTAACACGTCGGCTAAACAGAGAATGATTTTCGTCTGTTTAGCCTAAGTGCTACGAGCGCCTAATTTGTTTTACGTCCGTAGACTTTATTATGCGGACTTGGTGATGGACCAAGTCCACGGTCTGTCAACTGGGGCTGAGCCCCGAGAGAAGGGAGGACATGGTCCCCACAGCTACTCCCTTCAGTTTCACTGTCGGTGGAACGACTTATGTTCCGAAGTCTGGGGGAACCCGTGGACGACTCATTTGTGTCCAGTGGGTGGCCTTGCATTGTTGCGAGGGTTGGCATTTCCTCCGAAGATTAAGTCTCGGAGGGCCACGCCAAGGGTATGTCCCGCAATAGTCCCGTCGTAGTAGGATAGTCTACGGCGTTGCTGATAGTTAGCTCTGGATTGGATACCACGTTTTCTATTTCTACGAGGATGGTGTCCATGTTCGTCCGCCTGAGTATTTTTATGGAAAGGAGTGTAACCTTGCAGAAGTGGCGATTTGGAAATGCCAGTGTTCTGAAAGTTGTTACGGACGACAGAGTTAGAAAATTTGAAATTTGAAAATTTCGGCTCTGGTTTCGGAATTATCGAAAGAGCCTGATTTTCGGAGGTGAGGAAAATGCTCGCCTTCTAGCGTCAGGTGGCTCTGTGGTGTTAGCCACAGAGGAACAAGCCGCCGATTGGTCCGCAGGGAACGGAATAATTTTCGGGGTTTGTTGCGTCATCTCATTGAGAATTGACTCAATGTTAGCAACGTTCTCTGAGGATTGAGAATTATTTTTGGCAGGTGGAGGAGGTTGAGTTGCGTCGGAAAGCAACATTTCCTCCTCGTAATCGAGAAGTTGGTCAACTTCCATGTTGGTAGTTGAGGACATAATGAAAAAACAAGATAAAAATATGAGGAAATTTGAAAGTGGAATCAAAGCAAACAGTTCTAATTGAACTAAAAGAGTGGTGCTTTGAGCAACAGTCGACAGGCGAGTGAAATGTGTTTGTCAGTTGTTGCGACGATTTGGTTCGATTTTCCTTTTGCAATCAGCTGTTTGTGAGGTCAGTCTATAGTGTGTTTTATGTGTTTTTATCTAACCTTCGATTTTGAGGTCGACGTGCTAGTGTGTTAGAAAAGGCACGTGCGATAAGAGTATGAGATTTTTATTATATCTATATATAAGATTTCTATGTATTGGATTTTTATTATATCTATATATTTTTACTCTCTGCAAAATTGAGGTGATGTTCTTGTTGGTTTCTGATTGCGTTTTTTGTATGTTCCTTTTGGCCTGCCTCTTTGTTTAGGCTTAATTGGGCTTTTAAGATTATATGTGTGAGTGACTATTTCCTCATTAAATCTGACTTTTTTCTTATTTTTGGTGTTTGATTTTACCACTTCACTATATGTTTTTCGTGTTTTATTTGTTTGTAAGTCAGATTTTATATTTGTTTTTTCGTCTTTATTGTCTGAATTTTGTGAATTTTTATTTTTATTTTCATTTATCATTTTGTCCAATTCTGCATTTTCACTAATTAAGAATGCTGGTTTGACCCGATCTATCAACACCTTCTTTTCCTGTCCTGATACAAGTATTGTGAATGTTTTTTCTGTTCGATCAATTACTTTGTATGGTCCAGAATAGGGTTTTCGTAAAGCTCATTTCATTCCTTCCTCTCGTAAGAACACATGCGATGTTGTAGCTAAGTGTCTTGAGACATAAGGTTTTTGTTTACCGTGAGTAGGTGCTTGCTTAAGGAATTGGTTTGCATCATCTTTTATGTTTTGCACTAAGGTTTCGGGGTTTATTTCTTTTGATTCGATAAAGAAATCCCCTGGCAAGCGTACTTCTTCGCCTAATGCTAGTTGAGCGGCGGAGTGTCCAGTGTCGGTTTGTAAGGCTGATCTTAGGCCTAACAAGATGGTAGGTAAGATCTCTACCCATCTTTTTGTGTCGGTAGCCATTATAGAAGCTTTAAGAGCTCTATGCCACCTTTCTACCTTCCTGTTTGATTGGGGGTGGTAGGTTGTAGTAGCCCAATGTTTAGCACCCAAGGTTTTTGTTAGTTCACTAAATAATTGGCTTTCAAATTGCCTACCTTGGTCGGTTGTAATGCTTTGGGGTACTCCAAATCTAGCAATCCAGGTTGTATATAATTGAGTAGCTACTGTTTGTGCTGACATCTCAATTAATGGAATTGCTTCTGGCCATCTAGTTGCATGGTCAATCATCGTAAGGAGGTATTTATGTCCTTGTGATGGGGGTAATGGACCCACTAAATCTATGTGAAGGTGTTTAAACTGATCGGTTGGTCTAAACCTTTTAAATGCAGATTTTGTATGTCTGCCAATTTTGGCTGTCTGACAATTCAGACAGGCACGGGCCCAGTTGTTACAATCTGAATTTATTTTGGGCCATACGAATCTCGAGGTCATGAGTTTTGTAGTACTACGAGGTCCAGTGTGTGATAGGTTATGCACACTGTCAAACGCCATTTTTCTGTATTTTAATGGAATAAATGGACGTTCTTTACCAGTTGACACATCACATATTAGTAGTAATTTTGTGTCAGGGAGTTTTCTCAGTTTTAGTTTGAGACCAGTGGTGTTGGAAGATAGCAATTTTTGCAATTCTTCGTCTTCCAGTTGGTCTTCTGCTATTTCGGCATATGGTAACTGAGATGGAGTTGTGATAGCTTCAATTCGACTTAAGGCGTCAGCTGGTTCATTCAGCTCTCCTTTGATGTACCTTATGTCAGTCGTGAATTGGCTGATGAATTCAAGCTGTCTTATTTGGTGAGGTGAGGCATGCTCACTTCTTTGCGCAAAGGCATGTGTTATGGGTTTATGGTCTGTATACACGGCGAAACATCTACCCTCTACATGGTGTCTGAAATGCCTTATTGCTATATTTATTGCCAATAACTCCCGGTTGTAAGTACTATAATTTTTCTCAGTTTTGGAAAGTTTCCTCGAGAAAAAAGCAAGTGGTTGATTGGTGTTATCCTTTATTTGGTATAAGGTTGCACCTATTGCAAAATCGGATGCGTCTGTTGAGATACAGAGTGGAAGACTGTCATCCGGGTGAGCCAGTAACGTTGCGTTGGCTAGCATGTTTTTTGTATTTTCAAATGCTAGTTCTGACTCTTCAGTTCATTCAATGGGCGTTTTGTCGCGCTTTTTATTAGTTTTAATAAGGGCGAACAGTTTGCCTTGTTCTGAAGCAGCGTTTTTTATGCAACGTCTGTAAAAATTGATCATTCCTAGGAACCTTCGAAGTTCTGCAAAGTTCTTGGGTTTAGGAAATTTCAATATTGGCTCCACCTTTGTTTTCAGGGGAGCTATACCTTCGGGTGTTATTTGGTACCCGAGAAAGTCAACACTGTTTTTAGCAAATTCGCTTTTAGGTAAATTGACCGTAAGGCCGGCAGTGTGTATACGCTGTAATACGGCTCTTACGTTTTTCTCGTGTTCATCAATTCCACCTTCTGAGCATATGCATATGTCGTCTAGATAAGCATATGCGAATGGTAAGTCCCTCAATAGCTGATTCATAAAACGTTGGAAAGTTTGAGCAGCATTTCTAAGTCCAAATGGCATTCGCAAGTATTCAAATAAGCCAAATGGAGTGATGAGTGCTGTCTTGCAGATATCTTTTTCGGCCATTGGTATGTGGTGGAAGCCCCAATTAATGTCTATTTTAGTAAACATTGTTTTACCTTTCATATTGTTATTGAAATCCATTATATTGGGTACGGGGTATTTGTCTGGAATGGTTTTAGCGTTCAGGGCTCTATAGTCCCCGACGAATCTCCATGTTCCATTAGCCTTTTTGGTCATATGTATTGGTGTAGACCATGAGCTGTTAGAAGGTTGACAAATACCTTCTTCTATCATTTTAGAAAATTGCTTTTTGGCTTCAGCAAGTTTGTCGGGTGGCAATCTACGTGCCCTTGCTGAGCAAGGCTGACCCCTTGTTTCTATTACGTGCACTGTATCATGTTTGTATGTCGGATGTTTCCTTATTGATGGTAATAAAATACCTGGATATTCATTCAGTATTTTTAGGAAATTTTTATCTACAGTTGCACAACTTCCAATGGAAGTATCTAGTAATTTGTAATTTTTTGTTATACCTTCCACATATTTGCCAGTGGTTAAGTCGATTAAACGTTTATTTTTTAAATCAACTACCAACTCATAGTGAGCAAGAAAATCTGCTCCAAGTATTGGTTGTGATATATCAGCTATTGTGAAATCCCATGACATGTCCCTATGGAGACCAATGTCTATTTTGCAATGTTTTTTGCCATATGCAGCGAATGTATGTTCGTCAACTGCATTTAGTTTGGATTTTGGAGAAAATTTCTTATGTTTATTTTTAGCTGGTAAAATGCTGAGATCAGCACCAGAATCTATGAGGAATTTTCTCCTTTTTGTCCTGTCCGTGATGAACAGGCGGCGAGAGAATTTGGGCGAGGGATCGGTAGCCCCCGATATGACCCCTCGGTCTAGTTTGACTTACTAGTCTGTTCTCTCTTTTCGATCTCTGTGAGGAGAGTTTTCTTCTCCTGCGCGTCTTGGACCATTCTCTCCGCCCATCGTTTACAGCGGGTGCTGCAAGCCTTTGCTTTTTCTCCATATCAATTGTGGTAGAAACAAAGAGCTGCTGACCAGTTTGGATCTAATTTCTTGGGAGATTTGGATCTCCTCGGAGGTGTTGGACTCCTATTTTTATCATCTCTCTGTCCTCGAGAGCATGACTGCCTGTTATTATAATTTTTATTTCTATTGGGGTTACGTCCCCGGCTCTTGGATCTGTTGTTGAAGTTACTCCTAGCAGATGTATAGTCTCTAGCCTTGCGAGTTTCCATTTTTAACTCAGCTATTTCGGCTCGGAGCTTACTCAGTTTGTCTGCTGGAGCTGCTGTTGCTTGGATGGCAGGTTTCCCTGTATACTCCATTGCAGTTTCTGCAGCTTTGGCTAGTACTAGAAGGTCGTCATCGGTCCTTGCATTAGTCAGATTTAGAGCACCCAGCGATTGTACCACCGAAGCTGGTAGCTGCTCACAGAATCTATCTGCAATTACCATTGGAGAGACATGGTTATCACCTTTTTTAACCAGTTTTGTCATAAAGACGGTTGGTTTGTCGTCTCCAATTTACATCCCACTCAATAATTGCCTTATTTCCTGGCGTTGAGTGGTACCAAAGGTTCTTCTTATTTTGTGAATGAACCATTCGTATGGGTCTTCCTCATCTTCCAGACAGTCCATTATGTCTGGGCAGGCCCAAATTATTTTGGCTGGCATACTACCGCAAAGTTGCTGGTAGCGTTCTTCACGGGGAATTTGCTCTACCCTGAAGCAGCCTGTCAGTTGCATGAGCCATGTTTCTACGTCTTTGGGTAAGAACGTAGGAAGTTCAACTCTCCTTTTCTTATTTTGGAGGTTGCCAAACAATTTCTGTTGTTTGTCCAAGGCTTCTTCTACACTAGCTTTAATTAAATCTTGAATTAGTTTTTCTTGATTTTCAGCTTCTTTGGAAGCGATGGTTCGAAAAGCTGCTTGCCTAGCTATATTTTGAGCTGGCTGATCAGCAGTTTCAACAACATTTTCATCTACCATTGTGAATAGATTCAACTCGTTAGAGGATCCTAGATGTACAAATTGTGGGTTACCACGATTGGTGAGACTTTTCCTTATTTTTAGGCGTGTTCCGTTACCCTTCCAAGTGGACAACGTTTATTTTGGAAAGGGGGGTCGATTTCCCACAGTCAGTCTCCAAGTGAAGAGTCCAGCAAAGATTTCCGCTGGACAAGCGCGATTGCTCGCACTAGCAGGCCAGCGATATTCCGCCAGCTAGCGTTTTCACGCTTGCTTCCTAAAAAAATTCCCAACGTAAGAGATCACGTCGGGGTCACCAGGCTGTGGGTTCACCTCTAAAACCCACAGGCGAATTGATTCGGACTTGCGTGTTCGGATGTTACCAATTTGGTAAGGCAGCCAACCTTTTATACTTTCCTGAACCAGCGACTAACGAAAGACATCGCTGGTGTATAAACTAGGCTAAACACGCACGTCATCCGCGAGTATCGGGAGATAGGCGCGCGTTTCATGTTTAGCCTAGACCGCGGCACGTGCATATTCGTATGCACGTTTGCGCTAGGCTACGTTCGTAACACGTCGGCTAAACAGAGAACGAATTTCATCTGTTTAGCCTAAGTGCTACGAGCGCCTAATTTGTTTTACATCCGTAGACTTTATTATGCGGACTTGGTGATGGACCAAGTCCGCGGTCTGTCGACTGGGGCTGAGCCCCGAGAGAAGGGAGGACATGGTCCCCACACTATTGAAAACACATTATTACATTAACACATAAAATAAGGTAACAAAAAGGGTTCCTGCCTATTTTAACCACCATCATCATCATCATAAATGATTTCTCAACTTTGTTTACTTTACTGTGTATATGTCGTATAGTGTATTTTTATTTGCGTAGAAATGTTTGTTTTCACTATGAAATATTGGCAGCCATGGCTGTGCAGAAAGTTAAACAAAGTTGACTTTTAAATGATGATGACGATGATGATGATGGTTGAAGATCTTTGTTACACTTTTGTATCACAGCCCATATAGAGAGTTGGACATCTCTTTAGCTATATGTTTCTGATCCACAATTGATCATTTTGTATTATTTCAATGAGTCTATCCAGACAGTAATATTTTTATAATTTCCCATGATTCACACTCCACAAAACCTGACCTGTGATTGATAGATACATACTTTTTCAGGATTGGTAAATTTTTTCTCTTCAGTTTCCTAATTAAGTAATAATATGATCGTGAAAACGAAATGAGTACTCAACCGATTAATGAATTGTAGATGATTAATGACGAGAAATTATAAATAATTCAGCTTATCTTCTTCATGATGATATTATTTAAATTAAAATACAACAGAAATTGTTGAGTCAGCTTTATGAGTTTCTATAAAGCTACAGAAAAAAATCTACAACAGATTTATTATTTTTCTATTGATTTAGTACTTGTAGTTGTAATTAGTTTGGTTTCCAGTTAAACAAAATAAATCAACCTGTGAATACACAAATTATAAGGACTTGTAAAATTTTAAATTTTTTTAATTTAAAGGAATAATAATACTCACAGGTCATGTTATGGGGAATGAGAGCAACAGAAATTATAAAAAATATTACGGTCTCAATTCACTAATTAATTTTAATGTTGTTTCTTATATTTTATTATCACACACATATACAATGTTACATAAGGTGAGTGCACCTGTTTGCAACACCATACCAGCTTGAAATACTAACTTTTTTAGCTCTATTCAACTGACAAAAATAACGCTCCATTGTGCTAAAACTCATCTGTTTTTTTCATCAGAGAGAGAGAGATTAATATGGATCATGAAAAATCTAACTAGTACTTTTTATCTGCAGCTGGGAACTGATAATAAATAAAAATTGGCTGTTTCATTACAGTTTTTTCAGTTGTGTTGATTTTTTTATTAAAATTCAACATGCCAGTTTAACACTATTATTTCAATAGGAGTAATTATTGTGAATATTTTATGATGAAATTTTTTTCGCTAATATGGTAAATACTTCTATAATTAATACAAAATAAACTGATATGCAAATTAACATTTCAATTTATTGAAATACGAGTGTTTCATGTTAGCACATAGATATTCATAATATTCAGTTTGCAACAATTTGGAAGAGTGTTGCAAACTAGCGAAGTGTAAATGGAACCCCTAGTATGTAACACACATTGTTTAACTTGACTAATTTATTTGATTAAGATTTGTTTTCCATATAAGCCTGATATTTGTTCAAAATACTCTCCAAATAAGCTGGAAAAGAGTATGCTAAGAGTACCTAAGTGCTGAATGCAAGAAAAATACTTGGGTCATTCTTACATTTTCACCATCATCAGATAATTATGTTCCTATATAGGTATATAAATGTGTATAATTGTATAACTCTCAGTAAGTAAGTAATTATTAAGAAATGTTTTTTATCCTATGTATCGTTCATGGATTCAACCCTAAATGTATTTTGAGAAACTCAAAATAACATATAAACTAAGAATTCAACTCTGATCATTGATTTTCTGGATATGCTGCAAACTGGTACAGGAAGTATTGTAAACTGGAATAAATTAGTGTTGCTGACTGACATAAAGTAGAAGTGTTTTCAATTGAATCATTGATGCTGCAAACTGGTGAACCATACTTTTAGGCCTTATCTCGCAGAATGTAGCTTTCAGAATGGTCAAAAATTATTTTCAATTAGATTTTTATATTTTTCATGAAAAATATAATTGGACTGGTTCTTTTCTATTGAAATTATTCATTTGATAAGCAATATAGAGTAATTTGAAATTCACAAAGTCCTTAAGGTGTTGTGAACTGTCGCACTTATCATAGATTTTATGCATGCTGTTGGAGCAGTATCTCTTCTATTTTACGCTAAATTTTTTAATTTCATCGATACTATTTTGTCCACACAATTACCTGCTATAGTATCATTAAGAGAAGCTTCATCTGGTAATAGTATCGGGTACTCAAAGATACAAACTATGTCATTGTAAACAGAAATGTATGACTAAAAGATGCCCTTGTAAGCTGCAGGAAATTTGTTTAATTTGAAATGGTATCCATTTTTCAATTGTGTAAATAATTAGATAATATTAAGTTAAATACAGACTGACCAAAATGTGTTGGGAATTTTATAGAATTCCCAGTTATTCTGTAAAATGCCCAAAGCATTTTGTATAATTCCCACTCATTTTGACACATCTTGGTCATTGTATAGAATGTCCAGGTATTCTGTATAATGACCAGATTAGACACATTACCCTTGACAATATATAATAATATGAATTTCACTTATTAATCCTAAGAGTTACTTGAAGTCATGAGGCGAAAAAAAGACCTGCCATTGACCCTGCATGTCAATACCAGGTAAATTTTAATATATAAATTTTTTTCAACATACCTGTAACGAATATAGACGAACATTTTTTAAAATGTCCGCCTATATTTTTACACAGATGAATTTATTCGGCTTATTTTTTATTTTCTCACACTTTTATTATTCTTCTTCTTCCTTGTACAAACCTAACAGGAAATGGCATCGTCTGAATTCGATGAAAATTGTCTCTGTTACAAAAATACAATTATGGCTGACCTCAGCTAATGTCACACACGTGTAACTTAGTTGAAATATCTGTCTAATACTGGAAAACGTCAATTCTCCTTCTTTTTGGTGACAACCAATCGTAATAAACTAATCCCACCTGTTCTTACCATTTCTTCTTTTTACCATGTAGAAATTAAATTATAAAAACTCAAACTCTGAAGAACAAGATGTTCACTTCAATTTTAATTTTGTTTACTTAACTATTTTGTTCAATTCTATTATTCTTGTGTTGTAATTGAAATATATTATATTTTATTAAAAGATTTTCGTTGAAAGTTAATTGAAGTCTAAGTCTCTCAACAAAGTTAAGGTCCACTATAGTGAAGTGGATGCCTAGTACATTCAAGTTTAATTTATAAAGTCTATCTTATTTAATTATAAATATTTATTTGTGGTCTTCCTCAAATAAATATTTTGTAAAGTGTCAACGTCAAAAATAAGAAACAAATTGTGAACCAACACCTATTTTCTGGCGTTACAATACCTACATAAAAAAGTTCCTGCTGTATCAGAAGACAAATTTTGTGTAGATTTTGACAAAATGAATTTTGCCCCAATATTCCATGGGGAACTAATTTTTCCATGTGTCGCAATGGCATCAGCTGCTACATTTAAGTTTCCACCATTTCTGTTGTTCAATAAAAATTATTGAAAAATTAAGAGAGAGGGAAGAGAGAGAAAGAGGGGGAGTGAGAGAGAAAGAGAGACAGAGAGAGACAGAGAGTATGCTAATGATGGTGATGATTGAAAATGTTTACTATCGGTTTATAGTGAGGCATCCAAACTGGGGAAAGATCGAATTTATTTTCATATTTCTTTTTCCTTTTTATTGTGTTCTTTCTTCACGTTTTTTCCCAAAATCTAAACTGCATCTTGCCGTTCTCATTTATTCGTATACTTATCATAATTCGGCGACTCTTTTCCCATATCTTCAAACTCAGTACTGTCCGCTCTTTAAGATAAAACAGCGTCTACTTTTTTCTGTACTTACCGTTCCACATTTCTACCTATTTAATTTAACATAATATTGTAATCACACACGAATGATAACAGCCAGGTTCCAGATAGGTATTCCCCCAAGGTCCGTTCCTTTTCTTTCTTGATTCATCTTCATTCTTGATTTTTAAGAGACAAATCAGTCCGTCAAAGACCATGAATTAAGTCACTTGTTCTTCCTTTAGAAAAATTAGAGAAGACACGTTTTTCTTTTTTTGTTTTTAATTACTGCAATCAGATCTCTCGCAGGAGAATAATCCTATTTGATGTATTCGCGATCCTAAAAAACATCTGCTGGAGTTTGCTACCTTCCATTCATAATCAACTTGCCGGATATGGAGTTGGCTGCTATCATTCGTCTGGGGATGTGCAATGTTTTCAATGTTCGAGTCAACTTATAATAAACAAAGTTTTGCGGCAACAAGACTTTTATTTCCCTGTTGGCCAACAGGTAAAATATTATAATTTTCTCTTGTAATGTGGAGTAGAGGTTTTGTGTAACATCTCGCGATGCATCTATAGGGCATTTCTCATTGGGTGACGTATTTCATACACTGAGGTGTCTGTGGGGTTGAACCATGACCATATATATTCAGCCTCCTTACATGTGGGATGTATTCTTCGTTTTTCTTAGGGATTCTTCTTACTGATTTTTATATTTTTTCTTTCTACTTTTTGTTCTTTTTCTGTCCTACTAAAAACTTTGGTCCTAGTATACCTAGCCTAGCCGGTAATTGCGATGTTCCTAGATGTCACAATAGATGGTAAAAAAAAAAATTATCGATAATTTTGATAATTTTTAATAGTTTTTAATGAAACAATGTTCTATTATCAAGCTCAAAAAATGGTATAAATTTTACCAATTTTTTTTTTCAAACTTTGAAAACAGTTTAATATTGTAAAATAAAGCCAAAATTAATGTTTTAACAAAAACTATTGGTTGAGATAGTTCATTGATATACTATTAAACTATGGATGGTTCCATAATTTTTCAATCACAATCGATAAGATAATTCGATAGTTCGATAATACTGTCACCCATCACTAGAACGGATTGATAGAACACTAGATGTGATTCGCAACAGGCATATATCGAAATCAACGTTAGTGACTAATCCAAAACATTTTTGTTTATGTAACATGCAGAATGCGTTAATTTTTTGTGGTAGGTAATAATTAAATGCCTTTCGTATTATTGATAGAAAAGCAGATATAAATATCATCAGTTTTTTATTTTGTTTGCTCCATATTTATTTGTAAATTTTGATTGCTTGAGGATTCTTCTACACATTCACTTCCTCCTACTAACCCCATGTGAAATATTAAATGTACCTAAATAGATATTCCCTCTAATTTTACAACTATTATTTTTCACACCGATCAACAATTGGTTTGAAATGAAAGAGAATACCATTAAGTTGATCAATTATTATATTATACATTTTCTAGTTTGCTGGACCTCTGAAGACAGTCAAGTATTATGAGTTACATTGGTAAAGTCAGGGTAATATATATATTTGCAATTCATCTGGATAAACTGGCCTCAAATTATTGAAATCAAAATTCTCAATAAGATATACTGGTAGGATAAAGTCGAGTTCCTCATTTACAGTCTTATACACAAATATGGAATTTGGTCGTCGTCCAGCTGATATATAGTATGGAGAAGGTTTTCCCGTTCAGTGATACATGTTCATCCCTCTTCCAATTTATGAATTGTATTCTTTAAACATCAGTTTCCTTTCAATATATGGTGTATCATATGAGAACATTCCATCGCGCACAAATACAGACCCCTCGTTTAGGAATATTTTTTCAAATAAAATTGACGAACATACGGACACCCTGCATCCTGCATACAAATTCATCATCGGATCTCTAGAAGTTAAAATATTACTAAATTAATGAAATTATTAGAGAATGGAAAGTGGTATAGGAATTAGTCCTAGCATAAAAAATAGATGGAAGATTGTGTTTTTTGAAAATAATCATTGAATTGAGATTGGAAATATCAAACTATTTTTATCCAATAGTAGCTGATTCATTATGTTTTACCTATCGAAGTAGTACCAAGATAAATACTTTTACAGTAAAGATACTAGGAATTATGAAGAACAATGTTCATTCCCTATTTGATTTCTACAATAAAACACGAATAATTTTCTTTTAATTAAATATTTTGTCTTACTTAATATGATAATAAATTTGAACAATCGCTTCATCTTTCACTACTGGAAAATTTTGCCCCTTGACTAATTAATACCTACACTATTGATATTCACTTTACAGCTTCATCAGTTAAACATGTCTCTTAGAGTAGCTTCGTATCATATTTAAACAACTGATTTGTTTCTCTTATTGTTTGGGACACGCATCCTGCTTAATCATGTAATACTCAGTTTGATAACTGAATAGAGTACCTGAAGCTCAATATAAAATTTTTAGGTAATTTTAGTGTATTTTTTATCTGTTTTTCTTAACTTATAGTCTGCAAAGTGTGACATATACATATATTCATATATGTATATACCTACCTATATATATATATACATAAATATGACTTGGAGAAAATTAATTCACATGTTCTGTAAGTATTTATGAGAAAATAAAATATTTTTTATAATATTGTGTCATTGTACATAATAATGCACAACAATCATCATTTATGTTGTAAAATGCTGATATAATGGTTTCCTCATTTGAACACTGTTTGTTTGGCTGAGATCGACTAATGGCAACCCAACTCAGACATATTAGATTTGGGTCTTCCATTAATTAACACAAAAAATCTACTAGTAGTGGTTAGTTGAGGTAAGTCACTAAAACATAATCATTCTTTTTGAAACAGTTATTTGATTATAATGTATTGACAAATTTATGAAAGGGCAATTTATTTCTATATCTTTGACAAACTGGAGTTTATCATAATTTATACATTTAATTTTTGAATATTACTATTTCGTTTCCCACTGTGACATTTTAATGATCCATTTGAGTTTCGTTTTTAGTGTATCGAATATAGACGAACATTTTTCAAATTTGCGACTATATTTTACATAAACAAAATAATTAGTTTTATTTTCTAATTTACCACATACCTATGACTCTTCTTCTTCTTGAAATAAATCTAACAGGAAATTGTACCGTTAGAATTCGATGGAAAATTGTCTTCCAAACAAAAGACAATTGTATTTGACCTCAATTAGTTCATACACGTGAATTTTTTATCTTCAATTCCAATAATAGGAAAAAAATTATTAAAATTAATCTGAGGAAACTTTAATATTAATATTATCTTAATTAATCGATTTTTTACTATTCATTTTATTTTACCAATAATAATTATAATAATTTCTATAATTCATATAATAATTTTACATAATAATAAATCAAACAATCCATTAGGAATTAATAATAAAACTAACTTAATTTAAATATTTGCTTAATACAGGTAAAACGTCAATTCTCCTTCTTTTAGGTAACAACCAATCATAATAAACTAATCCCACTATTTCTTACCATTTCTTCTTTATACTGTTTAAAAATTAAATTATAAAAACTGTTACTTTGAAGAACAAAATGTTCAATTCAATTATTTCATATGTTCATTTCCATCAAAAATCCTAATTCATAAAAATCAATACTATTTGTTGTTCTTGTGTAAATGAAATGAATATTATATTTTATGAAAAGTATTTTGTTGAATTTTAATTGAAGTCTCATAAATACAAATAAAGTTTAGGTCCACCATAGTGTGTGGATATCTAGGAAATTCTATTTTAATTGTAAAGTTTATCTTACTTGATCGTAAGTATTTGTTTGTAGTTTTCCACAAATAAATACTTGGTAAAAGTGTTAATGTCAAAAAGAGGAAACAAATACCAAACCAACACCTATTTTTTGGCGTTACATTAATGGCGCCAACATTTGATTCCATTAAAGTGGATGGAATCCTACTCTGGTAAATAATTTTTTTTTCTTTCCGGTTCTAAAAATTTTTTTTGTTGAAAATCCTGAATAATTTTTTTCTTTTTTTCTTTTACTGACAAAGTGTTTACGTAAGAAATAAATAAAATTAATTGTGTTCATAATTATTTGGGCACAATAAAACTATATTAAATCCAATGACGAAGTCTCCAGGATCCAATCCAATGGTGCTGCTGCAAATATGTGGTAAATCAATCTGATCCAAAGTACTTTGATCTGTAAACTCGAAAGTGAAAGTACCTTGAGATAAGTGTAAGGCACGCACTTGGGAAAAAGCTAGTACAGAATTACTGCGAGTGGAAAAAGATCAGAGAGACTACCCGTACAAAATTTATTACAAAAAAATAATAATTTACAACATATATATAAAAATTTCTTGGCTTCAATCTCCAGTCCCAAAGAAGATGACATTGTACCAATCAACCAACACTGGAACCTGTACCAGAAAAAACAATGTAAATTTAATCATTATTTATTTTCCAAAAATCTAATTTTTTGTTAAATTTTTAAATTGTGAATTTCCAAAATTTTTATGCAAAACAAAGATTGGGACAGCTTAACTGAGCCCAATTATCCTAGTTTACCTACGAATCACTGGCTCTGTACTGCCACAAATCGTGAATTAATTAATGTTTGTGAAAATTGAAATTGATATTATATTTAAAATTAATATCCAGACTAAAAGCCCAAGAGAATATCTACCTCACTACAAAATTAAGTAAAGAATTAAAAAACCTTTTAACCCCAGATTATATTAAAATTTTATTAAAAACTTCTCCAAAATCCCAACAAAAAATTCGTGAAAAAATACAAGAACTTGATAAACCCCAGTAAGAAGAAATTTTGACCCTTCTTCTTCAAATACATCAACTCCTATAAAGGAAAATTTTGAAAAATTACACTCAGCTGTAACAAAATTCAAAGAAAATACGCAAAATAAGGTAGATGAGTTAAACAATCTCCTCCAAACAAATTTAAAAACCATTCAAACAGTATCCCAATTTAATCTTGGCTTTGAGACCACTGTAATAAAACCAACCTTCACTTAAAATTATTCTTTTACTGCTTTTAGTGAAGAAGATAAAATCCCCTTACCTCCATTCAAGAGCCTTATCCCTCGTATTGTAAACCCAGTTGAATCTACTGTAATACCTGCAGTAGAAAATAATAAAAATTTCTAAAATCTCCTTATAAATTTTGATACTAACTCTGAAAATTAGAAATGACTGTTGCAGTAAATGTCTGCCCTTCTACTTATGCCCATGCTGCAGGAGAAGAAATTATTTCTTTTCTGAAAGGCTTTGAAAATGAGGCAGAAGGATTTAATTAGGACGACACAATGAAATTCAAAAAAATTAAAATTGCACTCTCCAACACAGCCAAAACATTGTTCGAGGATAAAATCCTAGACCATGAGGCCTATACCACATGGGCTAATACTAAACCCAATATTATTGAAATTTTACCCAAACTAAACCTCAATTACGAGAAACTTTTGTATGAAAGAAAATACAAAGGTGAACTGAATTTCCCTGAATATATGACCTTTGTTTTCAAAATGTTAAAAAGAATTGAATCTGATATAACTGAAAAAAAAAATATTGAAAAAATTATCTTTAATCTCCTGGAAAAAGAAACAAACTTCTTAATAAGAGAAAAATGACTGACTCTAGTCCAACTAGATAAGGCCTTCTCAAATTATCTAGACTATAATTGTAAATTTTATGGACATTTCGACCCCTTCTTGTGTGCCAAGATGGCGGAAGTAGAAAAACTAATGAAGGAACTACCAGCTGGAAAAATGAGCTCAGAGAAAAAGTCAGTGAACACTGTTTCTACAGATCTTGATTTAAAATTGGAACTCGAAAAAATTTCTGCAGCCATAACAAATATGAATAAAAACCAAAATAAATGTAATAATAATAACAATCCTAATAAAAAAAAAATTCCCAAAACTCAAACCAAAATAATAATCAGAACTGAAATAATAACAATAATAACAAACAGAATTCTTATCAAAACAAGTATTATAATAATAACCAAAACTGTAACTCAAACAGAATTTATAATTATAATCAAAATAGGAATTATAACCAAAATAACAATTGGAATAATAATCAAAACAATTTCCAAAACAATAGAAACCAAAACTATAGAGGAAAAAATTATAATCCTAATTTCCGATGGAATAATAATAATAACTCTGGGTGTGTATAAGTGTACACGACACCACACAAATACCAATAGCAGTCGGTTGCGTGTACAGCGAGGAGTGTGTGCGGGCTGAGCCCAGTAAACAAGTTTAGCTGCATAAACGAAATATACAGCCGTGAGCACCAAAAGATAGTTCGTGGGTTTTACCCCACTGGCCCGCTAGGTGGTCAACGAGTGTGTAATACACACTCGTTCGTCATCGACCGCCCGTTGCCACACCACTCTCCCACTAGTAAGTTTCCGAGGAAACTTACGGTGACCTGTGACGCCAGTCAAGTGTGGCGCGGCATTCACTATTATGCTCACAGATGTCATTTACGTAGTAGGATCGCTAGGTCTCTTTGGTTTGGTATTACCAAAGTTGGCTGGGAGAGTGGGATGGGAAGGACATGTACGGGGTGCTCGAGGCTGAGTAGTAGGACGCACTCGCGTTTGTGATCTAATGAGTGAAGTCTGGGGACAAGATGTGGGAATGCTCATGAGGGGCAGCGGGTAAGTTATTGGCAGCGTCATTAAAGGCGGCATAACCAGGGCCTGAGGGTAAACCAGTGCCGAGAGTTGTAGATGCGGGGGAATGGGAATTCCGGGTGGAAGCATCACAACTTGGGGAAGTGGCATCAGTGTTGTCGCTAGGGTGAGCAACAGGGCGTTATGTGCTGCAAGCACAGCGGCGGTAAATTGCTCCCATGGCTGCAGTGTGTGATTCTGCGACACAGGAGGAACCACCGGTTGCAGTACAGGGGGCTGTACCACAGATGGGGCAGACTCCTGTGTGGAAGCCTGAGGTGGAGCGGGAGTTTGGGTCTGGGATTTGCCGCGTCTTTTGTCCCATTTAAGCTCCATATAGGAGACTGCAAGCGCGAGCTTCACGCCGGGCACGGCCACCTTCCTTACGGTTTAAACGGGGACGCCTTGCCGGTTTTCCATCAGCTGGGGGACTCTCAGCACGAGAGGTGGACAGCTGAGGTTTGAGGACATTTTCCGGCGTAGGTGTTGCTGCTAAGTCGATAACGGATGGGTTATCGACGGCAGCACTTTCTGTCGGTTCAACCTCTTCACATACTGGAGAGAGTACAAATTGAGGGACCGATGTGGGGGTTGGGGGGAGATGGATGGTTGGGGCCAGAGTTGGGTCAACGTCCATCGTTGTCTCTTCCTGGACAGTTGGTACGACTGATTGGCGAAGTAGAGGCGACTTGCCTTTCAGGACCAACGATGCCTTTTGCGTGGCTACTGGTGCCTCCGCAACTTTGGAAGTTGACGGTTGGGGGGACCGCTTCGTTGCTGCAGATGGACAAGACCATGCTGTACAAACTCAGAGCCCCGAGCCGCCACTCCAGGAGCAGGCTGGTACTGTCAAAGGGGCGCACCTTGACCCCTGGTAGCAGACTCCACCCTCTGCTTCAGCGTTGATCGCAGTTGTGGTACTCGCGAAGGAGTACGGCTTGCACCCTCTTGTGCAGGTCCGACAGAGGTAGGCGTCATGGATGACGCCGATACTTGATCGGACTTAGAGGATACAGGCGATGTCTGCCTCACCGGTGGTGCGGTGGCAGTAGTCGTGGAGGTAGGAGATGGGAAAACGTCAAGAGGTGACATTGGGGGAGAGAAGGAGGGAGAGGGGGAGCAATGGTCTTCTACACAAGGAGAAGAGGATGCATCGCCGTTACCGCCCTCTTTTGGTGGAGGTGTAGCCCTTAAAAGGGCTGTTTCTTCATCTTCCAAAATCTCAGACATGCAAGGGGAAAGACGCTCTTGGGACATTTCACCGGTCTATTACGCTACGTGAAATATAGTTAAAAGCGCCTGATGAACAGCATGTGATGAAGAGTATATAACTGCTGGACGCGTCAAGAGAAGAATGAGTTTCTAAAACACAAATTTTACTCGTTTTCATGACCGTAACCGTCTTTTATTTTTGTCTTGTAAACACGAACAAAGGTGCGGTTGCGTCAGCCGTTGTTGCACATTAATATTACGAGTTTGTTTTGTAGGCGGGGCCAGTTTGTCTTCCGATGAGGAAGGCGCGTCGTACTTACGCGACTGGGTGACGCCACGAAAAAATTTGCGTAATACGTTGTCATCTACATCGCTTGACTTGTCGTCAGTTGCGTGAGCCGACTGTGACGAGTGTGAGAGAGGAAGGGAAATCGCAATCGGTTCGTCATTGAGCGTGGCATCAGCTGTTCGACTAAGAGACTGGCCAATGGGGAGCGATTATGTTGTTTCCTTCGATGATGCTTCGGTATGCGATTCTTCATTTTGATCGTGTGTAATTACGATCGGGGAAGAATCGAGCATCTCGTCTGTGTGTGGAGACAACATCGAAGGTTGTGGTGAGGCATTCGGGGGTGAGTTGTCGTTTTTAGGTAAAACAACCTCAGATGACAAGTCAACTGTCGGTCCCAAAGGATCATCGATGGAAGTTGAGTCATCTGGGTCTGCTTCTATCTCTATGTAGACATAGGCTGACTTTAGGCGATCGATTGATACACGCGTGTGTCATCCTTGTATGTCGATCTCAAACCATTTATCCGTGCAGTTGAGGACATTGTATGGGCTGGCGTACGGTGGGTCGAGTGCCTTACGAGGTGTATAAACGCGTAATCATACGCTTTTAGCTGTTTTCAGATCAGCTGGGACGTATGAGGGGGAGTCGCTTTGGTTGAGGGTGATTTTGGTGAACGCATTTGCACTTTCACGAATGCGTTGTGGAAGGTTAGTGCCTTTGATGTGAGTGACGACACTTGGTGGGCTATCTTCAAAGAAGTCACCTGGTAAACGGAGCTCTTCACCATAATGGAGTTGGGCTGGGGATACACCGAGGTTGGAGATGACCGTCGAGCGTAGGGTGAGATGAATGAGAGGCAAATCAGCTGCCCATTCTCCACGCGAGTCTTTGGAGTTCTCCCGTGCCATGATGGTGGCTTTGAGAGTTCGATGCCAGCGCTCTATTTTGCCGTTTGATTGGGGGTGATACGACGTAGTTGAGATTTTGTGTATTCCCAACTGGCGTGCAACCGAGTTGAATAAAGCACTTTCAAACTGGCGTCCCTGGTCCGTCGTTATGGTTTTGGGGATGCTGAAGGAGGACACCCAGTGTTGGACGAAGTGTTGCCTCTCGATCCGCAGAAATATCCGTTGTCATGATGGTGTGAGGCCATTGTGTGACGCGGTCAATCATTGTCAGACAATGACGAGGATCGCTAACCATCGACAACGGACCCACGATATCGATGTGCACATGTTTAAGCGATCAGTAGGGCAGAAAGCTCTGAGAGGGGCTTTGGTGTGTCTACTGATTTCAGCTTGTTGGCATGTGTTACACTCTTTCAACCAACGTAGGCAGTCAGATCATAGGGCAGGCCAAATGAATCAATTAGCGATCAGACGGGCAGTTGTCCTACCGCTCGGGTGCGAGAGCCCATGAATCAAATTGAAGATGATTCTCCGATATTTGACGGGTACAAAGGGTAGTTTTTTCCCCGTGGACATATCACACGTTAAGAGTAACGTGTGTCCTGGTACTCTGAACAATTCGAGGATGAGGGTAGAGTTGGGGTCTGTGAGGTATTGGGCGAGTTTAGGGTCGTGTTGTTGGCAAAGGGCCATTTCATTGAAGGGCACAACACAGGGAGAGGTAATGGCGAAGAATGATATACACGATAAACAATCAGCGGCTATGTTGTCCTCTCCTTTGATGTAGCGGATATCCATCGTGAACTGCGAGATATACTCAAGTTGATTTTGCTGGCGTGGTGAAGCTTTCTCGCATGCCTGAAACAGGGCAGTCATGAGGTTCTTGTGTTCCATATAAACAGAGAAAACACGCCCTTCGACCAGGTTTCGGAAGTGCTTCACCGCTGCAAAAACAGCGAGTAATTCGCGGTCGTATGTTGGATATCGGCGATTGGTGTCTGATAATTTGCGGGAGAAAAATGCCAAAGGCTCTAGCGATCTGGCACCGTGTTGATAGAGGGTAGCCCCTATCGCGTGGTTAGATGCGTTGGTTGCCAAGACGAGTTTTTTGGACTCGTTGGGATGCGTCAAAAGAGCAGCATTTGCTAATGCCTGCTTTAATTCGCGGAAGGAGGTTACGAAATTTTCAGACCAAATTATCGGGGTTTTGTCACATTTTTTGTTGGAGTTGATAAGCGCAAAGAGTTTACTCTGAATGCGAGCGCAATGTTTAATTATACCCCGGTAGAAATTCACCATTCCAAGAAAGCGCCTAAGGTCATGAATGGTTTTGGGAAGTGGGAAATCAAGTACAGCTTGGACACGTTTGGGAGAGGGTTTGATACTTTCGCTGTTGACTCGATGGCCAAGGAAGGTGAGCTCTTCACATTCATGTTCGGACTTGTTACCATTGACAGTGAGGCGGGCGTTGTACATACGCCAAATGACCTTGGTAACACGTTCTTCAAGCTCATCGGGGTTGGAGGTGGTAATGAGGATGTCATCAATGTACGGGTAAGCATAGTCGATGTCTCGCAACAATCCATCAATGTACCGTTGGAAGGTTTGGGCGGTGTTTCGAAGTCCAAAGGGCATATAGGGAAATTTGTAGAGACCAAAGGGGGTTATTACGGCTGTTTTGGGGATGTGTTCTTGGGTCATCGGGAATTGGTTAAACGCCCGCACGAGATCTAATTTTGTGAATAGTTTGGTACCAGCTAATCTGGCGTGGAAATCAATAATATTTAGGACAGGGTATTTATAGGGGATAGTTTGTGCATTGAAGGCTCTGTAGTCACCAAGCATGCGCCATGTTTTGTCGGCTTCATGTGCATATGTAAGGGGGATGACCAGGCACTTTTGGAGGGTCGGCAATCACCACGTTCGAGCATGGTTTGGAAGGAGATGCAGGCAGCCTTTAACTTCTCAGGATGTAGACGACGGGCATGGCAAAACACCGGTCAACCTACACTTTCAATGTTGTTGGTGTCTTCGGTAGGGGAAATCCTCAGGCGTAACCCTTCTTTACCGGTTACACCAGGAAATTTATCGAGGATTTTTTTAATCGGCTATTTGAGTGGGTGATGGTTAGACAAATCTCCGGGGGATAGTCAATAGGGCGAGGTTTACATACTACGGCTAGTCCAGTGGTCTTATCAAGGAGGTGCCCTTTGCTGACATCGGGAAGCAGTTGGTAGTGGCTAAGGAAGTCTGCTCCGATGATGGGATCAGCGAAACCGGCGATGATAAAAGCACACTTAAATTCGCGTCGAAGGCCGAAATCTACATGTACCAGCTTAACTCCGTAAGTACTAATTTGAGTTTGGTTCGCAGCGTAGATTTGAAGCTTAGCGTTGCATTTCTGGTCTTCAGCGGTTGGAGGTATAGCCGATATCTCCGCGCTAGTGTTGACCAGGAAGTGATGCTCGCTAAGCAGATCTTCCACAAATAGACGGACTGAGGTGAATACAAGTGGGGGTGCTGTCTTGACTGATTCATTTACTCGTTTCCAAAAGGAGTAGGGGATTTGGAATTGCAACGATTGCGATTTTGTGATTTGACCCACCACAAACATGGGGGGTCAGAGCAGTTGTGAGATTTTCTCCCAAACTATTGGTGATACCAACAGTCGCCATCGCGTGAACGGGAGGGGGAGTGGGTATTTACCGATCTCTAATTATCGATGACTCGTAGCGTCCTCCGTGGTTTCAAACAACCGGAGCTAGAGTCACAAGAGCGCGATCTATCTCAGGACCTGGCATCACATGAGTGCGAACGCCTATGTTTGGGGATGTGGGCAGGGTCTTTGGGGGGGTCAACAGAACTCACCTGTTTTCCAGCCAAGAGCTGTTGAAGCAGCTGGGTAATGGTAGCTAACTCCGAGGAATTAGCCGTTGATGCTGTCGACTGTGATGCTGCAGGAGTTGCAATAGCGGCGATGGTGCTGGTCACAGGGGATGTCGATGGGAAGGTTTGCTCGAGAGCTATTGCCTTGTCAGCTTCGAGCACTGCCTGTCGAGAGGTCACGGGCTTAGTCATGGCCAATATCTAGTGGATATTGACTGGGAGGGATTGGAAGAGAAGGTTGTGGAGGACATTGTCATTGACTCTTCCTTCATTTAGCGTAACGAGGCGGCAATGGTATGCGGAAAGCCTCTCGGAAGGTTGATGATGGGTATTCTCCAGCAGAGTTCTTATTCGGGTGTAGGAGGAAGGGGAAAATTCCTGCTGGATTTGGTTGTGGAGGTTCGACCAAGTATGTAGCAAGTCGTCGGAACTGTAAAGTAATTCCGACACAGCATTGGCTACCTGGGTTGACAAGTGGCCAGAGATTGCCAGGTAGAGCTGAGACTCGCTGGTATTGCCGCTGGCGCGAGCAAGATTCTTGATCTGCTGCAGCCAGAGACGCACATTCTTGGCATTGAATGGTGGAAGGCCTGTGAGTAACCGGGGAGGATCGTCTTGTAAAGGAGGAAAGGTGGTACAGCCAATTGCAGCGGAATTTGCTTCCTGCCTGTGCAATTGCCGATCGAGGATAGGGGATAACCTCAGCGCTGAGCTGTCAACTGGCTGGTGCTGGTTGACTGGAAACTCCTCACCTGGGAGGTAATTGTCGAGGAATGGACCGAAGTTTACAAGTGTGGAGGACTGTGGGATCGCTGAGTTTGTCGGTACATTCGACGAACGCATAGTGGTATGCGGTGTTGAGTGGACAGCAGTCGTGGGGTTGGGCTGGTTCTCCATCCTCCTGGGAGGATTGCTGACTGTGGCCTTCACAGGCGTCAGCGGGAAAACCAGGTTGTCGAGGGATGACGGGGTTAGTTTGGAGGCCATGGTGGTAATTGAAAAAAGAGGTTAAGTTTTCACTTTCCTCGTCGGCAGCAGATTGCCGACTGTTTGTTTCTCTTTGGGATGGCTGGTCGGTACTTGAGTACCGACGTCGAGCCTGTGAAGAGGAGAGGGAAAAATGAAAAAATAGGGTGATGGAGAGGGAGGGAGAAGGAGAATCTTCTCCGTCAGCAGTCGAATGCCGACTGATTTTTATGGACGTTGGGCGGTACTTAAGTACCCACGAGCAACGAGGGAAAGGGGAAGGAGAAGGAGAACCTTCTCCGTCAGCTGACAAGAGCCGACTGAGTTACTTCTTCAGTTGTTGGCGGGTATGCCAACATTTGAAGAAGGGGTGTGGTTTTGGAAATCAGCTGATGAAACCCGATTGGTTGTTGTTTCCAAGCTAGTTGGAAGCGGTGGGGAAGGAGGTGACGGTTCCTTCCCCTGTTGAAGGTGAAACGTGAACCACAAAAATATAATACTTACATCAGAGGTCACCACTTGTGGGTGTGTGTATAAGTGTACACAACACCACACAAATACCAATAGCGGTTGGTTGCGTGTACAGCGAGGAGTGTGTGCAGGCCAAGCCCAGTAAACAAGTTTAGCTGCATAGACAAAATATACAGCTGTGAGCACCAAAAGATAGTTTGTGGGTTTTACCCCACTGGCCCGCTAGGTGTTCGACGAGTGTGTAATACACACTCGTTCGTCATCGACCACCCGTTGCCACAATAACCAATATCGAATTAATTATAATGGATATAATAATAATTTTAGGAACCAAAATTTTAATCCAAATTATCCAAATAATAATTACTATTTGAATAACCCCCAGCCACAATTTCCCCAACAAAATTTTGTAACTGCTAATACACAATCTGCACCGGCTCATTTGATGTATGCACATCCTCTTGTTAATCCCCAAGTACAAACTCCCTTTCCCTCTGTATATCAAAAAACTTGCTCAAAAAACTAATTTTCCTCGTTGCAGCTGACTTGTCAAATGTAAGAGATGCCACAAACAAAAGGTCAAAAACAGCTAACGGTATAGTTGAAGCAGAATTTCCGAATAAGGCTTACTGCAGAGCCGAATACAAATTCCACCTTCCATTTTTCATAAACGGAAAACAAATTCTTAGCTTAATAGGCCCTTGTTTGGAACAAACCATTGTTGATGAAAATGTTTTTAAAAAAGTCAATTTTAGAGAAATAATCTACCCAACCACTGTCAGATTGTGTAGCGCAGGCAATCAACTTTTAGAGGTCAAGGAGATAACCAATGTGACACTCTCATCGATCATTTTGTTTATCCACATCCTGTATACGTAGTCCAAAATTTGGTGGAAACGGTCATACTGGGTTATGATTTCCTATCAACCCATAAAGCAAAAATTGACTTCGATAAAAATAAATTCACTTTGCCCTGCGGCATCGAAGAGTGAAGTTTTGACCACAATGATTTAATTACTAAAAAAAGAATATATGGTCTTAAGATACCAATAAAATTATTTTCTTCCCAAACATTTTATATTAAGCCCCAAAGCGAAATGGTAATTGCAGCTCTTCTACAAAAATATGTCATTTGTTGAAAATGAATCAACCAAATACGAAACAGATTTTTATTTAAGTATTCAAGATGACACAGTGATGGCCTTTAACTACGGTAATAGGACACGCGAAATAACCCAAGGTGAATACCTTGGAAAATTTATCATTGATGATGACGAAGATTTTGATATTTGCAAAATCGAAACTATCAAAGAGGATTCTATCCTAAAAGATCATCATGGAAATACTATTCCAATAAACCCAAACTCAACAAGGGAACAAAAACAAAAGGCATTTAAAGACATAAATGAATATATTGAAATTTTTACGGGAAAAACTGACCAAGTAACAATTGCAGATGTACCGCCCCAGCATGTTGAATTAGATGATTTTTCACCATTAGGGTGCAAAAATTTTAGATTTTCACATATTGAACACGAAGCTCTGCACAAACTAATCAACGATTTAGTAAAAGCAGGAGTTCTTCGAAAAAAAAATCAAAATTTGAATCCCCTATATTCGATAAGAAAAAACCCGACGGAGTTTACCGAGTTCTCGTAGACTATCGAAGGTTAAACGAACGAATTGTTATGGATAACAACCGTGTCCCCTCAATAGACGTAATTTGGCCTCGCCGTAATAAAAATTTTTTTCCACTTTTGATCTAAGTAGCGGATACCTACAAATACCTTTAGATGAAGAATCTAAAGTGTATACTGGAATTAATGTAGATGGAAAGGATACGTCTACAACTCTACTCCAATAGGCTTAAGTATTTCCCTTTCAATCTTCCAAACTACCATGGATGATATATTCCACGATATTCTTTGGAAAAAAATGATTTGTTATTTAGATGATATTTGTATATTTGGTGAAACTTACGAGGAATGCCTTGAAAATATTGATGAAGTCCATAAGAGACTAAAAAACAGAAATTTAAAAATTAAAACACCAAAATTTCAATTCTTTATGAATGAAATTGAAATTCTAGGGCATACTGTTCAATTTAACGAACTGTCCCCCCTAAATAAAAATAAAGAAGCTATTAAAAATTTAAATCCCCAAATACATTAAAACAACTAAGAACATTTCTTGGCTCAATAAATTACCTTAGAAAATTAATCCCCAATTTAGCAAAAATCACTGCTTCCTTTACCAACTTGCTAAGAGGAACACAAAATTTTTGAAAAGTTAAAAGAATTTATGATTACAAAACCTGTTTTGGCGATTTATGACCCAAAGCTCGAAACCTGTGTTGAGGTCGATGCTTCAAAAATTGTTCTTTGTGCAGTATTGCTTCAAACTAACCCCAAAACAACACATAAACACCCAGTTGGCTATTTCTCAGAGTGTCCAACCAGCCCATGCAAAATTGTGCTCATTCAATCTCGAAATGATGGCAATTACTAATGCACAGGCACATTTTCATTGATATCTTTCAAGTCTTTGCTTCACAGTATACACGGACCACAAACCTTTCATCTACCATCAAAGATTTAATACCCCAAGCCCCAGGCTAATTCGATTAATCTCCGAATTAAATGAATATAGTTTTAAAATTAAACATATCGCTGGAAAAAATAATTGCATGGCAGATATGTTATCTCGTCTTCACAACGAACCAGACAAAATAATTTTTTCAACAAGGAGAATTTCTAGTAGACAAAAAATATAAACTGGTCGAACCAGAAAAAAATTCTAATTAAATTAAAAATCTTTGTATGATAGAAAGAATTGAAAATACTTACCCAAATAATAATCACACCAACACTACCCAAAATTCCCAAATGGTACCCTATTATTCTGTGTTTTTCCCAAATCAGAATACATGGTTATATACGAATCAATCCTCCTACCCTCCTTTACCATACTCATCATTCCCAGTTTATCAAGTGATAGAACCAGCTTTGGCCAACAATATCACACATTCCCCAAATTGTCCAAATCTCCCAAACAATATTACAACAAATGTAATAACCCGTGCCTCTTCAAAAGAAGACACAAAAAATACTGACGACAGAAATGTCGAAATTTCCAAAAAAACTCCCAATTCCAATAAAACTACCAAATCCAGTCTCAAATATTACTGAGGAAGATCAAACTGATCAACTCGAAAATTCCTCTACAACCTCTAAAAAACCCAAAGAGACACCAATTGAACTACCCCAAAATCTAAAATCCATGCAGGAAAATGATCCGCATTGGAAAAATGTTATATCATTATTAAATTTTAATGAAATTAAAAAGAATTAAAATTTAATAAAAAAATTAAATCGTTCTATTCAACTGTATTTTACAGATTAAATCGAAATCTCAAAAAAATTACGAACTCCCACTTCATCTTACGACGAAGCCGTGACTGTTACTCCCGAAAAATTAGTGTCACATATTTTGAAAAAATTGCACGATGATTCCCTACACGGAGGCAGTGGATGGTTCCTTATTATTAAATATTTAGGAGTACCTAGTTTAACATAAAATACCTCATAATAAATTCACAAAGCATACATATTATCTTGAACTTAACATTTTGGCCAAGACTATTTCAAATAGGATTCTAATATGTCACTGCTTATCTATTGTAAAACTTTGCTACATAATAATAATTTTTCGATTGCTTACATCTATTAAAAATATTTTCACAATTGAATTAAAAACAATTTCAAACGTCACTTCCTTGGTTTGCTTACGGTTGAGTAGATTCTTTACATGCAAAAGTCCGATGCCACCATATGAGCCCACACCATCTCTAAATTATTAAATAAAATTCAAGTAAATTATTAAAAAATCTATTGCCACACATTTTCCACCTTACTCAACTGTTTCAAAAATTGTTTCTTTTTGTTGTCATTCTACCAGTCTTTTCTCCTGTCTGAGGAAAAAACCCAAAAAATATTTTTTATATATATTTACACTTTTTATAATTCTATTTTGTGTATTCCGATGAGCACTTTTTCAATCAAGGGACTAAAAACTTGTCCAAGGAAATAAATATTAATGAACAAAATTTCTTTCTAGGTAGATGATCTTGGATAAGATTTATCCTTAAAATATGGTGTAAACCCCAAATTTGACTTTCAGTGTTTCTTGTTTTTGTAGTTAGAGCACACACATGCCATTCTGAAAAAGATCCAAAAAATAAAATAAAAGTAAATGAAAATTACTAATCTTGTTATATTTTTACTATTACTCTTTTTGAATTGTTTAACATATTCAACCTTCGTGATTACCCCTCGTTCAAAATTATTTTATTTTCTGTAGCCATATCTCGATTGGTCCCTCATATCACAGAATTAGTAAGAGAGAACTGATCATTTCTGCTCCCACTTTTAATCTTAGGAACAGGGTTGTTCTTTTTGGGATTACACTACCAATAAAATGAGCTCAGATATGAAAAAAACAACAAGAACCCCCACAAACTTAAGCCTAGGTACCATGCCAATGACAACCAGAGGTAGCACTGCTTAAGGAACTCAAAATGAGCAAAATAGGGATGAAAATATTGAACAACCTGCTGTTCAGCAAGTTCCACTAATGGAGGATCAACCAGCAGTTATTGAACCTATCAATCAATCCATGGTCAATTCATCCACAATACAGTGACTATTTGCAGGGTAACTAGCTGAAGAAAATTAACAATTACAACTAGACCTGAATGCCTGGCAAGAAAAAGTTAACTAAAAACACACAGATTTGAACACAGTCAAGACTAAGTTGGGTAGCCTTGTAAACCTGTAAAGAGCTGTTTATGAGCTGACAACAAGGGCAGCTCTAAATGAAAAAGCTATTGATGTTATTAACTCTAACATCTCAACAGTTGCAAGTGAGGTTACTGTGTTAAAAGAAATGACAAAATAATAACAACGTTTAAATCTATGCTTCAAACCCTGCTTCAACAAGTACCTCATCCAAGTCAAATCCCTAGTTCAAATTCTGACACATCCAGCAATGCAAATGGTTTCTCATCTGTCACAGTACACACCTGTGTACCACCACTACCTTTAAACTCCAACACCCATAATGTCATGGTGAACTCAGCTGAGGAAATGGATACAGCTCCCACCACTTTGATAGAGATGCAACAACCTGCTACATCACCAGTTCCTCAAGCCAAAACATTAAATAATCCAGTTTAGAATAGAAATGATGCAAATAACATTAGTTCTGGAAATATCAACTGTATATTCAAAATGTAAAATCATACCTTAAATTGTAGCTAATATAATCAATGAAATTAAAATAATTCCTACTTTCAAATGTTGATGCATACCATTGATTGAAAATCCTGCAGATGTATGATCCAGTGGATATATTACCAAAAATTTAATTCAGTCCACTTGAGGGACTGGACCTTCCTGGTTAAGTCAAGATTCAATTTCCTGGCCAAAAACAAATCTTCATGTATTCAAATCCTTTCCAGAACTTACTGAGGAAGAATGTTCTACTTAATCCAGTATTTTGCACCTTAAGATAATCCTTAAGTATTTCATCAAAATTAATATCATCTTTGTCTGTAGAATCAAATGACATTTTTCATAAACGACTTGAAAAATTAAAAAGGAAGAAAAATCTTGAAATAGACTAATACCTCAATTCTTTCTTAACTCAGAAAACTCTGATTGTTAATTACAATTACCTACTGCATATTCAAATCCTGAACAGGAAGGGGAAAGAGAGATAGAACAATCTTCATAACCCATTGAATTGTCAAAAAGTAAGGAAGATTTTGATAAGTTTTTGAGTTCTTTTACGAGCTTTATTCATCCTCCTTGTAATTTAATATACCATTAATTTGAAATAGACATCTAGAAGTTCAATTCTCTCAAAAAAGCTAATATAAACATTTCATAAATAGCTATCTTAATGCTGTTTATAAATTTAACAATCTCAGAATTAGACTGAAATGTTTGTCAACGCCATATGTAATTATGAAATAAAATTTCCATCTCACATTACTTTCCTTCATTTATTATGAGCAGAAAAAATATGTTATTGAAGGATACTTAATCCTCCAACCCATTATTCTTATGGAAAATTCCATATTGATATGGATCCTTCTGAAATTCTGTGTAGGTACTAAACTTTACCTTCTAGAAATTCCTTATACACAAGATATGCTTTCACCCAAATTGTTCTATCCTAAATCATACTTCACTAAATTATTTTAATGCATACGCATCTCACCAATGTTCGTATATGAAGTAAGTTTGTTTTAACGGATTTCGATCATAATTAATTTGTTTCAAAAGCACTAAAAGTGTTTCCTCAAATTTTTGAGAAGTCTTGCATTTTATGCAAAAAATCTGAAACAAGACCATTTAAACAACCTACACATTTGTCCTTACTAGATTTCAGACTTATTCCTTTCTCACATCCATTTTCTTATACAAGTATGGGTTTTTTGGAAATTTTCTTGTATTTTACAAATACTTACCAAAATGGAAAAATTAGTTGGCAACAACGTCTCACCTTTTAGAAAAATATTTTCTTATTTTCACTTGTCTCTCAACAAGAGCTACGTATTTAATTTCTACTTTGTCTCTTACAATGACAAATTTGGACAGAATTTCTGACCTTTTTTGCTGACAAAGGTACTCCACAGCACTTCTCTCAGACAATTCTGTGCAATTCTAATTGCTTTTGGTGTATTTACTAGAATACTGGTCTACTTTCTCTGAAGACTCAGAGATAAAGGACTGTCTTGATATGAAAGACATTGAATGAAACTTCATACTGGCAAAGGCAGCATCACATGGTGGAGTTTATGAACATATTATTGGCAAAATAAAACAAGTTTTTTGTGGAGTTCATGGACATAATTCCAATTTCATTCATATTTTTCAAGCCAATTTGAAATATATTCAAATTATGGTCAATGAAAGACCTCTTTACCCATCTTCAGATGAAATGGCTTAATATACTTTAACACCTGCCCATTTTCTACTTGCAGACTTAGGATCCTTAACAATCCCATCTGATCAATCACTTCAGGGTTCAACTCCTTAAGACAAACTGCCACTAGATAATAGGTGCAAACATCATCAGGATTACATGACAAAATTATGGTTGAGTACTTATTTACTTTATCTTGGAAATGGGCCTGCTACTGCCTTACCAAATTCATGTTATTCGATTTCTTATCAACTACAGGTTAATGACAGTATTCATGTGTTAGATTTCACATCAAAACCTGAAGTATACTGATTCATTATGCTCATTGGTCTAGAAAAATTGTATGATAGAAATATCAGACCTGCAAAAACTGAATTCTGAAGTAAAAAGGAGTCTTCTGTTTCTCAACCACTGAAATTTCTACTTCGATTGGAGCTTCAATCGAAGGATACTAAAAATTAGAAATAGTTTTACATATCTCTTGCACAAGATAAACATTTGATATGATATAAGTTGAAAAGGTGTAAAAATTCTTCACTGAGTTTAATGAACATTACAATTAAATACTATGTTAGTAAAATGAAGTACTTTTAATTTTTTAAAACCCACTTTTGTTGTCAAGGATTACAGAAAATAGGTGACAGAGTTTGCACAAAGACTTAAACATTTAACAATGAAAATTGGTTACAACAAACTTCAAGGGACTGTTAAAATTTGTTTATTTTAACCGATGTTTGTTGTAGCTGGAAATCACCTACAACAAACTGTTTGTTGAAACCATGTTTTTTTATTTTATGAAAATACCTATTATATATAATAAAAAATAAGTTACTGGTACAAATATTAGAAATGACTGCTGGCCTCAATTTATTACTGTACTTTAAGAAACATGAAAATAGAATACATACATATACATACACTTATTTTGGCAAAGATGAAAAATAATGTAGAATGTCGGTTTGTTTAATTTTCACATGTTTAATATCGGTTATAACAAATTTCCCTTCTTTTTTACTTTGTTATAACTGATTTTTTGTACTAAAAAAATTTATAGTATCCTATATACTTTAGCCTTATCTCTTGTGCATTTTGGCTGGAACTTGGAGATTAGTGCGTTATAAATGGTTGTTCATTTTATCCGGTGTTTGTTCTAGTGATTTTCACTGTATTTGCAATATGATAATTCCCAACTACTACTTTTCAGAATCTGTTTATCTATGGCCAACTTTACTTTTTTATTCCTTATGCAATTAATTCAGCAGTTTCAAGCAAACTATTTTCATTTTTGAAAAGTATTATTCACTTTTGTGTTTATTCTTACAGTTTGTACTTTTTATTTTTTATTAAATAAACAATATTATTAGCACTTGTCACGTTTAATCTATTTAGATTTCAGGATGAAATGGCTGAACACCCTTAAATTCTGTAGAATTTCCTTCTATTGAGAATATCTCTCACGACAAAGGTATTCTACAGTGGTGACACAAACGTGATTTTTTGGCTACGTCATGAGGTGTCTTGAGGCGCGGTGCGCTTTTTCTAAAATACAGTGTGGTGTGCTGGCAAGAAACTGGCTTTCTCGGCAAATAAAAAAATATTTTGCAGACTAAGACACCTTTGATCGTCGATGTAGAGTCTGCTGAAGTGGGAATTTATACCACTCTCTTTAAAATATACAAACAAAGAGAAACCAGACAGTAGACGTGGAGGAAGAAGGTTGGACTCATCCCCCAAACCACCCAACTTTTACTCGACACTCAGAGAATTTATCCGACATGGAAAAAGGCCCTCAACACCCAGAACTAGCACGACTGGGAATTGCAATAAATAAAGAACAACTAGCAGTAAAAACATTGAAAAGTGGTCGAACTTTAAGCCAAAGTTCTGACCCAAAAACACCTGTCCTACAAACACAGGAGCCAGTGTTTTCAACCAGCAAGGAAGAAAATAGTTCTGTGGAATACGCTTGTAATTAGAAAGACACAGCAATAGTCCCACCACCAACTTTAAATGATAACCCACAACCATCGCAGGGAGGTAGTAGTCAGCCACAGCTGACACTCGAAGTCTTGGTGCAAATTATGCAACTTTTGCAATTACAGCCAGGGCAAACCACAACTTCTACTGACAAAGGATAGAGATCCCGGAATTTCTGCCAAATGAAGTAGATTTGTGGTTGATACTCATGGAAGGCAGGTTCAAGACTGAGAACATAACTCTGAACCAGCGGTATCTACACATCTGTGGAGGCATGCCCCCGCAGATAATCCGCCACATTCCAGATATTATGGAATTCCCTTCGACAGAAGCGGACAAATGTGCCTGGTTCGTCAAGAAAATCAAGAACGTATTTGGAAAGACAAAGAACCAAATCATTGATGATGTGATGGGTGTTATGAAGATGGGGGACGACAAACCCTCAATCTTCATGGCAAAATTAAGACAGAAGGTGGATAATATCGTAGCCCCTTCCACAATAGGCAATCAGTTCTGCAAGAAACTTCCACAATGTGTTGTGCAGTGCCTAGCAGCTGTGGGTTCGACTATGATTAACACATCTGCAGACTTGGACTTCCTTGCAAAAGCAGCAGACAATGCGCTAGAATATACCAGGTGAAAGCCTGTGGTAAGTGAAGTGTCTGCAGAGACTGGAGAGATCGCTCAACTTTGAGCCCAAATAGCTCAGTTGACTAATGAAGTAAAATGGAACAAAAGCAAAAGCTCGACAAAATCCAATAGTAGCCGGCGACAACGATCTAAAAGCAGAAGCAACAACAACAATAGCAGCAGTAATAGCAATGGACGACAGTCCCCATCCAGACACCGAAGATCTAGTTCCAAAAATAGGGGTCGGAGTTCAAATCCCCCACGAACATCATCTCCCAAAAGCCAGTCTCGAAATTGGGATGATAAGAGTTGTTTCTTCCACAACCACTTTGGCGCAGAGGCCACCAAATGCAATAACAGATGCAAATGGTGTGCTAAATCTTATCCCAAGGAGGCGTCAAACTAGAACAAAGGGTCATCTATGCGGCTGAAGACCCCTTGGAAACACACTCATGCCGCCTGTTCATAAAGGACAGGAAAATAGGAGATAGTACTTAATAGACTCGGGTGCTGACTTGAGTATATTGTCAGTAATTAAAAATCAAAAGGTAATTCCTCCAAAATACTATCTCCGTACTGTGAATGGTCAAAACCTTCCAGCTTACGGACTTGAGAACAGTAAAGTCAACATCGGACTTGAGAAAAACATGACGTGGTGCTTCACGGTTGCTGATGTTCCAAACCCGATCCTGGGTGCAGATTTTCTTGCACTTTCGGCCTGATCATTGACCTCAAAAATGACAATTTGGTCGATAGCGAATCTAATTGTGTGGATGGCAAAAAACATGCTTACAGACTGGACACAAATATATCCAGCTGTACAAAAGTCGACGAACAACTCTTACGGATCCTGTCAGACTATCCTGGAGTCACTCAACCCTCAATTCGCAGGCATCCTACTTACAAACACGACACGGTTCACTACATAGAAACCAAAGGACAGCCTTGCCATGCTAGAGCACGAAGGTTACTTCCTGACAAATTCAAAGCGGCACAGGAGTACTTCCATCGCAAAATCGAGGAGGGTATATGTCGCCCCTCAAAAAGCTCATGGAGCTCCCCTATCCATATGACCAAAAAAGCAAGTGGAGAGTGGCAAATTATTGGAGACAACAATGCCTTAAATGCCAAAATAGTTCCTGATTGCTACCCTGTCCCCAAAATAATGGACTTCAACGTGAATATGAAGGGTAAAACGATGTTCACAAAAATTGACATCAACTGGGCATTCCACCAAATTCCTATGGCTGACCAGGACGTACAAAGACAGCGGTTATAACCCCCTTTGGTTTATTCGAATACCTTCGAATGATGTTTGGACTTTGCAACTCGGCACAAACTTTCCAGAAATTCATCAATGGACTGTTTAGAGAATTGCTGTTTGTATATGCATACCTGGATGACATTTGCATATGCTCTGAAGGCGTTGAGCAATAGCACGAGGAGAATGTAAGAGCCGTTATACAACGTGTACACGTTGCCAGGCTTACTATCAATGTAGGTAAAAGCTTATATGCACAGACCGAAATTGACTTTCTTGGCTACAAAGTCTCGACCGAATTAATTTCCCCCCTGAAAACCAAGGTAGAGCCAATACTGAATTTCCCGAAACTTTCAAATGTCGCTGAACTTAAGCGTTTCTTGGGGATGGTGAATTTCTATAGATGTTGTATGAAGAATGCAGCAGCCGAACAAAGTAAGCTGTTAGCACTAATTTTGACAAGTAAAAAGAAAGATAAAACTCCACTCGACTAGAATGAAGAAGCCGAACAGGCCTTTGAGAAAATCAAAGATACACTGGCAAATGCAACTCTATTGGCTCATCCAGATGAAAGTCTGCCATTATGTGTGGGAACTGATGCTTCTAATTTTTCTATTGGTGCAACCTTGTACCAACTGGATAAAGAAAACAAAAAGTTACTACTAGCTTTCTTCTCAAGGAAGCTCACAAAAACAGAAAATAACTATAGCACATATGATTGGGAATTGCTCGCAATTTTTGCTGCGTTGAAGCATTTCAGGCACCAATTGGAGGGTAGATGTTTTTCTGTATATACTGACCATAAACCCCTATCATATGTGTATATAAACCGCCCAAACCGGCTCTAAAATCGCCAGTGTTTGCTTTGGTTTTGGCATACCCATACTTATGTATGAAGTGGCTGAACACGCTTAAATTCTGTAGAATTTCCTTCTGGTGAGAATATCTCTCACGACAAGGTCTTCCACAGAGATATTATCCTCAACAACTTTGACTGGAGCATCAACTTGGAAGAATTCACAATTAAGAAGCCATGCAACTTCAATGTCTCCAAAGGCATTTTGTAAAGCTATCAATTTAGTAGCTGTAGAAGATGATGCATATATATTTTAGCAATAAATGCCCCAATTTATTAAATCACAGTATATCTTTATCAGATATCCTGTTATTGAATTGTTTTTTTCTAATAATTGATAATATATGTTTATAGGTTCACTGTGAATATCGGTTACATAGAAGTTGTTAACAAAAATGGAAATACCATCAGAATTGGAACGATAGACCATAGTAATTTTAATATTTGATGATTTTAAATATCTGTTGATTTCGCTCACATGAATTTAATTAACAGAATTAAAGCAGTTTTACAATTTATAAAAGTAATTTAAAAAAAATGCAATGTCCAGCCTAGTGTTTCTAGTAATGTATACAAATGCACCTATCATAGATCTACATATTCTCTGTCATTTGTGCTATTTGATTTGCTCAACTTTGAACCTGTCTCCGTAAGCATTTTCAAGAGGTTGGAATCACAGAAATTGCATTTTTGGAGAACCTTTTCAATTTGTTGTTTCTGAGTAAGCTCTATAATCTGTGATTATCATTTTCTATCTATTTCAGAATATACAAAATGAGTTAGGTTGTTCATCACTTTCATCTTAAAATTAGTTTCAAAATGATCAGTTGTTTCCTGAATAAATTCTGGATGTTTTGTTGTACGTGAGTATGTTATCAGCATAAATTTAAATAAAGGCTACCTACCCCATCAGAATCATTCTACAGACAAATGCGTCTGTCAACTTTAAAAGTGAGACTTTAGTAACTCAATCAATTTTTTACATGATTGAAGCATAGATGAATTTTTCCAATTTTGATAATTTTGATTTGTCAATATTCCTACCTGCTGTGATCTTAAGATAGATGTCATTATCAATCTGAGAGTTCAGATAAGCAGTTTGACATCATATTGCATTTACTGTAAGTTTGACATGCTTGTGACAGACAAAAGCCATCAAATCAACTATAATTGGACAAGACAGGTATAAGTTTCAATCATACAGTATTCAGATCTATCCATAAAACCATTCGCAACAAGTATTGCCTTTGGACACATGGGCCAGTTTGTGTATGGAATTGTGACATCAACATATTGTTAAGATTGGTCACAATTCGGTACTTACACATTACTTGTATGCATGTGCAAGTAATTACAATCGAATGTATTTATTGAAATTTGTTTAACATCAGAAAGACAAATATTGACCTGTCTTCTAGCAGTAACTTTTGTTGGGGTCTAAGCTCCTAAACCCCATATACGTGAGTCCTCACATATTGTTTTTAGAAACAGGGACAAAAATTTGGGGTCTAACTGCTCCTCTTTTGCTCTACTGGAATGTACTTGTAAGAAAAAGCATCAAAGGTAAGAAATATTTAGTTTAGTACTACAGAGTTCTTCATACAGGGTGATGTTTCTAAGATTAATTCATGTAGGACTTCTTACTACAATATGCATAGCAGCGAAAACTATTGTAGACCAAAGTCTAAAATATATGTTTACATCAAAGAGTATTTCCTTTACTCTTTTAAGCAGTGTTTGATTATGCCTTTTGACAATAGCATTTAATCTGAAGGTGTACACAATGCTATCATCACATATTATACTGTTTTTGGAGTAAAATTTTGTCATTTTAGAATCTGGATATTCTTGTGCTCAATCTGTTTAAAGAAAGGCTATAGGAGCTTGCTAAAATTTCACATAATAGAATTGGTAATATTTCCTAAATTGGTCAAATGCTTCAGACTTTTTTTTAATGAGACATGCTAACATATACTTTTAATAATGATCAATAAATATGATTATAAATTTTTTACTGTTATAGGCTTCTTAAAACAGACCCATAATATCAAACAAGATTAGTTTCATGTGTTTAGTCAGCCTTGTCCTGACACAGTAACACGACACAAACAAAACATTGTTGGATGCACAAAATTTTACCAACCAAAACTTCACAAACTCACCTGAACTTCTGGAATTCTAGAACAACCCAAGTCCAAATTTTGTACAATATGTATGGATTCTAACTACACACATACTGCACAGACAGCGACCAGAGTTACCAATTTTCAATATCTCCTAGGTATTATTAAAGGAGTTACATACATAAAAAACAGATTTCCCTAGCAGTTGCAATCTTTTGCCCTAACATCACTGTCGACCTTGAAATCACTTGAAATACATGAATTTGTCTACAATATAACCACCCAGCTTAACATGTTGTTTTCACAACACAAGAAAAATAACATGTTTAAAATATGAAATCATGTATTAAAAAAATAAAAGATTTACATACCAAATCAAATAATAAGAGATAAAGTCCAAATCAGGACAAAAAATAAGGTTCAACCGAACATAACGATGAAAAATATTATGAGCACAATATAAAGTACGAACATAAGATATATAATGTTCACACCAAGGAGAACAAGAACAGAAAAAATGTGAAAGTTAAGATGATCAACTGAGAAACTAAAAAGAATAAATCAGGTGATCGTAAAACTTTCTGATTGGCCAACATTTTTCTCTCTTTGGTAAAATAATCTAAAGAGAAGGGTGAAAATTGTAGGTTAATCTGTTAGAAATAATTTGAAAATAGGTATGTTCCAGAAACATTAGAATTGGTGTTATGTACGAGTAAAATCACACATATTTCTCAAATGTTCGACTTAATTTCCTTTATATCTCCTATCCCTTGTAATTTTTCATTTTCATATTGAAGACAATTTTCATACTCTCTTCATAGCTTGTTTTTACTCATAAATTAAATAACATGTTTTGCCATCTATATTTTGTTGTATATTTTTATGTTTTAATACATAGTTGTAAATTTAAAAAGTGTTAATTTGTTAAAAAGCAATGGGTAAAATTTGGTAGTGTGGTACCTTTGTTCTATCCCAGGTCTAATAGCGATATAAATAAAAACCCACAGACATTCTAAGGCATATTTTGATAAAATAGTTTTTTCATTTTCCATGTTGACATCTGGTCCACAAATCCTGGTAAGCTGAGTGTGTTGAGAGATGATAATTCTAAGTTACTTCCGAGTGCAGTAGTTTGTACCTGAAAACTTTTAGCCATCGTTTGTGGTTTCATACAAAAAATTATGTTGAGACTGTGGGTGGTATGTCAAAATAACCCCCATGTCATACCTAAAAATGTATTCAATTCTTGAGCACAGCAATAATACAAATAATAAAGAAATTAGAAGATATAAAATCATAAATAATACTTTCAGAAATCAAAGCAGAAGTAACTTTACAAACTATGAAATCAGAGTGCAAATCAAAATTTTCAAAATTTTTAACAAAGTCCCAAAGAAATTTTTACTCATAAGAAAAGGAAATTTTGTTAAGGATAGTAATAATAATTCATATTTTAGAAATCTTAGAAATACTAGACCCTTTAATGATAACTTCAGAGGAAGAAATTTTTATAATAATCCAATACCTAGAAAACAGGTTCAACAACAGAATAATGTACCTGCTGTAACATTTCCACAAACAAAATAGTCAAAAACTATGAGGAAACCCTGCAATAAAAGAAATTACTATGGAGGAAACTGAAAACATCGCAAATAATTATGAAAAATATGTTCTTGATCTAAAAAAATTTACCATTATTACACCTACAACAAAAAGAAAAATTCAGAACAGACTTTATTTACCATGCAAAGTATGTGAAATAAAAACCTTAGGATTAATAGACAGTGGATTAAAATCCACATTATTTCACAAAAAATTAGTAAAAAAATAAAAAACTTACCGCAACAACAGAATAATTTTAGGCACCAAATCAAGCCTAATTAGAAATTTTAGTGACATCAAAAATACAAATAAATTTTAAAGGTCACATATTTTGAAACAATGCATACATCATAGAAAATTTGATCGAAAATGTAATGATAGGCTACTTCTTAGAAAAAAACAGAGCTATAATAGATTTGATAGAAGGAAAATTTTCAATCCAATATAAAAATAAAGTTATTTCAATACCAATTCCAAGACTCACCCCTTTATAAAAAACGAAAAACAAAAAAGAACCAAATTATATTTGTCCTCAAGAATCAAATTAGATAAAACCCAAAGAAACTATAATTTTACAAATTCTTCCTCCAACACCCAAATTAAAACCAAATCAAACCTTGGAACGTAAAACCCAATTAGAAGTCTTTCATGAAAACATCAATATAAAAATTTATAACTCAAGTCAAACTATGAAAAGACTACAAAAAATCAAATATTAGGTAGGTACATTAAATTACAAAATTGGGAAAAATTAATGTAAATGAAACAAGAAAAATTTAAGATAATAATAAAGCACCTGAAAAAAAAAATTATTGGACAACGAACATGTTGAAGTTAAACTATCAAAACATTTAACCCCTTATGAAAGAAAATTATCAATCCATAACCTAAAATATACGATATATTTGCCTAAAATCTAAAACAGTTGAAATTAGCTAAAGTATCACCACAACATCTAAATTTAAAAGATAAAGAACCAGTTTCAAAATTAAATTATAAAATGGCATATGGAATGTCTTAAAAAAATTAAAGAACTGGCAGATGCAGGAGTTGTTAAAAGAAAAAATTCAACATATAAATCCCCAGTAATTTTGAAGAAAAAACCAGATAGAACATTTAGACCATTAGTAGATTATAGAGTTGTAAGTGAAAAAATTGTTAAAGATACAGAAAGAATATCAAGAATAGATAGTGTATGGCTGTGCTTAAGAAATAAAAAATATTTTACCACAATAGATTTAAATTCAGGATGTTTCCAAACACCCTTGAATGAGGAATCAAAACAAATAATCAGAATTAACATAGATGGTGTAGGTTACATATTTAACTCTATACTAATGAGACTTAGCATCAGTCAATTAATTTTTCTAATTGTTACGATGGGAATATTTTCAGATATTTCAAGGATAAAGAAATAGTATATTTAGACAACATATGTATATTTGGAGACACATTTGAAGGTTATCTTCAAATATATTTAAATACTTTTTTTCAAATGTCAATCGAATCAGTTATGGATGTAATTTATCAGTGATTAAAGGAAAAAATAATACGTCTTTGAATGAATATAAAAAGAGTAACTTTAAACAATCATTATTAAATGAACACAGACTTTGTTGAAATTAACAACAAAAGATAAAGCTTTTTTACAAAATCTTGGACTCAAAGTACCTGTTTAATTATGACTCTCAGTACTAATACACAGAGTTTAGACATTTTAGAGAAAATAAACATAGACTATGGTAATATTAATGTAACTTTTTTTCACCATTATCCTTACACCTCCAGTAATTTTGCAAACAGTCATGAAATTAGAATGGGTGTTGATAAACATAATGTTTACACATTTCCATCCGATTCAGTCCTTTTTATGATATTAGATCTAAATAATTTCATAACTGTGTACTTTACCATTGATTATAATGGTTTTTCATATCTTTTTACTGATGCATCTTACATTTTAAATTCTCAAAAATTTAACATATTAACATTGTTGGCATAACCTCAATAGTAAAAAATGTATTATTGAAGAGTTTTAATAATGTTTATTACAATAATCATGATTACAGTCAAAGTACTAATACCTATCAGCCATATGTTATGTCAACACCTAATGAAAAAGTTAGTGTTCTCTTGCCTTTACATTTGATTTTTGGATTTTTCAAAGATTATAAGAAACTAATTTTAAATTGTTGTCATGAACTAGTTTTAAAAAGAGCTACAGATGATAAACATATTTCTGTGCAACATAATGTAATCCTAGAAATGGAAAAAGTGAAAATGGAACCCACTATAACAGTTACTTCCATTTTCTGATTCCTACCATACATTAAAGTAAATGATCAAATATGTGTTTGGTATCTGAACTCTCAATGAAATGATACGGCATTATCACTCTCTCACCAGGCTCAAGACCTATATGAAAATCCTTCAGTTTTGGAAACTACTTAATATAATTGGCGTTTAAAAATGGTTAATAATGCTGATAGGCTATTATATTTTGTTGTGGGCTTCCAAAATGGTCAAAAAAATTATATTGGTTGTTTGTTAGGTATCTATGAACATTGTTGTTGGAACTATTTGATTATTGTACATGAACTAGTTGGCTACACTGATATATCGTCTAAATATATTCTCTATGTTATATCGACTACTATCGATTAGAACTCTTTGTTCAGTCGTATTACTAATACAACTTACTTTTCTGTTGTTCTCTATGAGTACAATAAATATTCTTGGTGTGGTAAATGTGTTTTACATATTTTATTTCTAATTAATAATTTTGTCACTTCTTACGAGTACATCAAAACCACCTTGATGTCAAATATGGTGGAAGCGCCGGGCACCTGACAATAGTGGAAAACGGGATTATCTCCCGAGGTGAAGATTCCGCCAGGTATTTGAAAAATTATGGAGTGAAAAGAGGAAAATACGTGAGTCGGTAAATATATTAAATTAATCAGTGATCACTGTAATGGCCACACACATAAATAAATAATATCTGTCGACAGAATCTATAGGCTTAACTTAACTACTTAATATATTTTAGTTGTTAGCCTAGACTTACGTACGGAGAAATAAACGGGAGAAATGGAGAATATATATATATTTATATATATAGACATAAATATATTTACATGCACGGTAATAATAATTAATGATATTATGGAGTGTTTGAAAAACCATGGTTATGAGATGCGCATCTGGTTGTTGATCGGTGAGAAACACACCACTTGGAAAATGGCGATTTTTATATAAGAGAATATAATATACGTATATATATAATTAATGTGGAGAATGGAGTTGTATTTATTTGTTATTGTCGGTTGTCATTGGAGAAACACCGTACAATATATTGTAAGAGGTGATGGATTTGGAGATTTGGAGGTTTAATGGAGAAAATTGGAGAAATACATAAATAAATAATTAATTGCGTAATATTTGGAGTATGGAGTTAAGGGAGAATTGGAGATGTGATCCAACTATTTTATCAAAAGTTCGAGAAAACAAAAGAGAGGATGTAGGATGATTTAATACGCAGTATTCTCTGTTACGCGTTTACATTTGCACCACTACATACGCAAGTATGTACGAATAAAGGAGAAACGGAGAATAGCAGCTGCAAGGAGAAGTTTAAAGTCGTCAGCAATACTGTCGACAACGGCCCGGACGTGGTCGACAGGCGCCGACCTTATCTAAATAGCTAAAGGAGTTAGCGGGAAAAAAAATGGAGAATAAAATGTTCGAACAACGGAGATACATGTATACAGATACATAGAAGGAGAAACAATGTTGCACACACGCACAAGTAGGTATCGCATCAGGAGTATGATATACACCCTACTGTCGTGTGTGTGAGTAAAGGTTCACCTGGTTTGATTGTATATAGACAATCTGCAATAATTGGCAAGGCCTAGGCATGTCTTACAAACCGAGGTCACATACGAGTCAAACAAATTAAAAGGAGATAGCAATACTAAGTCTTTTGTTCTTTGCTGAATGCATTTTTTTGGGGAGAATTGAGATAAGGAGAACTGGCCAATGAGTGTGAAGGATTGGAATCGAATCATTTTTGTGGGAATTGATTGGTGTTGCTAAATTACGACGCAAATTCTAACTCTGTCCGACAACGAGCTGGAAATCTGGTGACGAGCTCATTCACATTGTAACATCCTGACGATGAACGTTCAGCAATCGGAGCGATTTTTAACTTTTGTATTCCTGTTGTGGAATGTAATACTCCTTTGTAATATTTTGTTGTATTTGGTTCGGCGATTTTTCGATACAATTTTAACAACTGTAATCTATGGGCTAACTCTGCAATTTTATAGAAGTTAGTTGTTTTTTTGCCCAGTTAATAATCGTTCAAAATAAGTTTGTAATAATTATCGCCATCTTGTTTTGAATTCAGATCATTCTCATCGTGTCTGTTCCTGCACGGAACTACTGTTGGAGAAACATTTAAGGAGATTCATTAGTGGACAAGAGTTGGTAAGTCGTAATATCTCATAATCGGAGTTTTATTGATATTAGTTTGGTTCGATTTCCAATCCACCCTCAACACCTTAATTGAATTCAATCGTAGATACTATTGGAATTAATCGGAGATAAATCTAAATTTAATTGGAGACATTTTTTTTATTGGAGAAAACTTTATTGAAATATGCGCAACTGGAGAAATATCTTACGAAAGCTTTCCAAATTGAATAATCGGAGAAAAATTTTAAAGTGGCCAATATTTTCGATCAAAATTTTTTTAAAGTATCGGTACATAGGGAGCTGTCGATTTTCTTTATTGATTGGATATAAATTCTTGCTCGTGATACAAGCCCTCAATGGTGAAGGAGATGGAGAAGGAGAGGAGAAGCGTAAAATTAAAGGTTCCCCGGAATATTCAGAATGCCTTTATGGTTCGGAGATGTTTTAATAAAAGCCAGTAAAGCCATTCGGTGATTAGTGAGCGGAGTCACATGCAAAGCGGAGTCACAACTAAGATGGTAGGATCGAGTACAATTTTTCTTTGGAGTGATATTTCTTTTACCATCATGGCTCGTGGAGATGATCGGAGATAAATCCATCTTGGAGAAATTATACGGAGAAATGAAGTGATATATACATACGTAGATGACATTAATTAAAGTGTTGGCTCAGTCTTATTTTTTATTGTACTCGTTCCAAACGAATCTTTGTTTCGCGGGTCGATTATGTGAAAGGGTGTTGCGTTCGCACCAGGAAACATAATGGACTAGCTATTTTTGGAGAATGTACATGTGTTCCGTATGTCTTGAGAAAATGGTGTTTCTAGTTATAGGTGACGATGTTCGAAGCCTATGATTATGAAGCACGGTTGAGCACCTCCCTGCATGTTAAATTTTCGTGGTGGAGAATTATTAAAAGAGCCTAACGGATTTCGAACCAAACTATTTCTTAAATTTAAGAAATAGACATTAGCATCGACACAAAGAGACGTAATAATATGGAGACATTATTAAATGATTAAGTTATTGACAAATGGAGATGTCGTTATTTGGAGAAACATATATTGTTTTTTATTACTAATATGTATATACGGAGATACATGTTTTGCCTCCTAAACTCGAACATTTTTTATTTAGTAAAATGTCGGGACGTGTTCTAAAATCCGGCAGGCGAGGTAGCCCACGAAACTGCGATCAGAGCGACGGCGAGGGCAGTTCCCAACACGAGTCAGAAGAGTACGACACTGACTTCGATTTTTATGAGGAGGAAATCGAAGAGCAGTTAATTGGGCCTGAGGTATCGACCCAAGAAGTCGATCCTCAAATAGAAAGTCGTCTCTTGAGCGATCCGGGCAAGAAAAAGAAGAGTGAGATATTTTCTTTTCGAGGTTGCACCTATATATTATTTTGCTGTTAACGCTTTTGAATGAGACAAGTTGTGACGTCACACACATACTTTAATTTCGAGGGCCCTTCGTTACAGTTAATACAAAAGCAGCTATAAAGGAGACGGTGAAGTTGAAAACGTGCCTGAGCACATCGGGAATGTCGAAGGCCGCCGAAACAGGGGGAGCTCCTCGAAAGAAGGCAAATCCATCATCGAGCACAGTGCAAAAGGAATCGGAGGTACCTAAAACCATGAAAAAGGGATTGGAGAAACCTAAAGCGAAAGCCATGGAGAAATCAGCAACCTCAGTCGTCGCAACCAAACCGCCACCGTCGAGTATTAAGCCGTTTAATATTCCGACGTACCGTATTCCTCGAATTTCGAAGGAAGCGGTTGAAAAAGCAATGTCCACAGCGTTATCGGAGAAAACCCGTGTAGATGATAGTAGACCCATGTTGTCGTGGGAGGCTGACATATGGGATCTAGCTTCTGAAGTGGCGCTTGAGTGCATTCAGGCGATGAGGAGGGAGAACACCCTTCAAGCAAAGCGAGTGGAGTCGCAGGAGATGAAGGAGCTGAAATGTCGCATTCCGCTGCTCAAAAGGTCGTTAAAGGAGGCTATGCAAAATCAGGTAATTGGAGAAAATATTTTGGAGAATGGTGATAATATTAATAACGATTTTGCAAATAATAACGACCAAATTGTAATTGATAAGGATAATGGAGACATTATTATTAATGACCCGCTTATTGAACAACCAGTCCCACAACATACCAATAGTAATAACAATAATCAATGTGAGAGAGATTTAAAAAGGGAGTTTTTGGAGATACTCGTCAATGCTTTAAAAGGAGATGAAATCGTTACGGAGGATTTAAATAAGAAAACTAAATTGGAGATAGTTTTAACTAGAGACAACACAAAAAGGGAATATAAATTGACAAGAAATTTTAGGTATGATTTGTGGTTTGACTATTTGAAAACAGAGTTGATTTCGAAAGATCTATTTGATGTTTTGGAGAATTCGGAGAAGGAGTTGGAGAAATTTAATGAAAAGGAGAGGGAAATGAGATGCAATCTTGTTCGAGATATTATCATTAATCATATTGACGATAATTATCACAAGATGATCGTCTCAGATAATGATCCGAAATCAATTCTGAGCACAATAAAGGAGTTTAAAAAGTGCGAAGTACATAAAGCATCGGAGGCTTTAAGGAGAGAACTGGCATTACTGAGATATAATCCTCAGAAGGAGAAAGCCTATCAATTCATTCAACGCTTTGATGAATTGATACGAATGTACGAAAGTCATCAGGAGAACGATATTTTAAAGGAGAAGGAGAAAAGGAGCTACTTTTATATGGCGGTGTCATGGTCATCTAACCTCATTGAGCCCATTAACTTTATTACAAAATGTCCAAATGACGTCGGGCTATCAATTGAGGAGTTAAAATGTTTAATGTTGCAGGCGGAAGCAACACGAAATACGGAGAAAAAGCTGGAGGGAGTTGGATGCGGAGTATCGATAGGCACACAAGGAAATATAGCTCTCCGAGGAAGGATGGGAGAGAGGACCAAAGTGACACGCATCTCATCCTTGTCTGTTCAGTATCCCACTGTCAGATGTTTCAACTGCCAGCAATATGGGCACTTTGGCTCAGACTGCACATATCACACCGTCAAAGGTCGTATGTGTTATACGTGTGGAGAAATCACGTCAACACACATCTCTGCTATGTGCCCTAAATGTGGCAAGATGCAGGCAGTGGTAACGGACCATAAAGCCCAGAATCGAAGAACTGAGTATGGTTTTATCCATGGACGAAATTGTGGTATCTCACCATGTGTCCAAGTGGTGACTTGTGGGGTGAAACTACAAAAGGGCTTAATTAATGACCCGATGAAGCAGATTAGTGGCGCTCTGCAGACACCAGCGCGAGGAGGCAGTGCAAACTGGAGAGGTGTTGCCCCTCGTGGCTGAATGTCCCTCCGTCATTGTCCTGGACCGTCCACAAATGACAAGCAAACATCGGCGAAATTTGTGATGTCTGAAACAGATGCATACTCCTCAAGTTCCGAGTTGATGCGGACTCATGCATCGCCTGTACACCTTCGAATGGACACGCAAGTGGATCTTGGAGCGGAGGTTGAGATCCCCTGCAAACCTCAACCTCTTGTGGAACAACCTGGTCTTGTACCAGTGGAGTCTCATGTTGTTGATATGCAGTTAGACCCGGACTTGCTAAATATCCCATTACCGCCAAATCCTCCGTTGTTTGTCCATTCCCCCAAAGGCCAGCAACTGGAGCAAGCGTTGCTAGAGTCTGGAGAGAAGCCACCTAATACGGAGCCAATGGAGATTCAGGCTGCTGCTACCGACACCCCATCTTCAGGTACTGATTACATCATTTCCTTTTTACCTGATAGTGGTGCCACACAACACCTTGTGTCACAGTTGGCTCATCTCTCGAACCTTCAACCTTATTTGTAGAATATACTAAGTGCCAATATTGCTGTCCTCTACTATAGGAGAACTTGTTTTCTTTACGCAAACTTGTCGATCTTGGCTTCACAATACTTCTCGATAATACTTCTATTAAAATTACTGATGTCACTCATAATATCATTTATTTTCGTGGCACTTATCGCCCACCTTTCTGGCATATTGAATTTCCTACAGATTGTACAACTGATCCTGTAGACTATAATGATGAAGATGTCGATCTGTTTCGTCATCCACCTATGTGAACGCTACAGCGATTTCTGTTGTTTCGGCAAACAATTCGGAGGGAGAAGAAGGAGAAAATGGAGAAGGAGAGGAGAATAATAATATGTCAGAAGTGAGTACAGGCGAAGGCGATAGCAAAATCGGAGGGAGTAATAAAATGAAGAATTGCTCACCTAAACAATTAATTGGAGATAATAAAACGGAGACTAATATTAATAAAAATGGAGATATAGAAACAAATGACTCAGTAACTAAATTTATAGGAGAATTGGAGACTGGGAGAAATAATTTGGAGAAAATAAATTTAAATGGAGAAAAGGAGGAAGCCAAGACGAACAATAATATTCTCTAAACAAAAATTTGGAGTGTGATCGGAGAATAGTGTGTATAGATGATATGCCCGAACCTACCATTTTAGAATTTACCGGAGTGAATAAAACAATGCCTTTGGAGTTATTATGGCATTATAAATTGGGTCATGTTTCGGAGAAATATTTAAAGAAACTTGTACTCATTCATAAAGAATTAAAAGGAGTACAATTTACAGGAGCGATACGAGACTGCAAGATCTGTGCAATCTCAAACTTTACAAAATTACCTTTTACACAAGCAAGGTGGAGAGCCCAGAAACCTTTGCAATTGATTCATTTGGATGTGATGGGACCAATATCTCCCAGCACATTTCCAGGAGGGAGGAGATTTATAGTCGTATTTATCGACGATTATTCTCGCTATGCTCAAGCTTACGTATTGACACACAAATCTGGAGTAGGAGAATGTTTGGAGACCTTTTTGAGGAGTTCATGAAATCTATTAGGGAGTGATCAAAAGGTGTGCCATTTACACTCGGATCAAGGAACGGAGTTTATTGGAGGTTATACACAGGAGGTGTTAAAAAGGGAGAATATTGATCCGCAATTAGCACCACCAGACACTCCACAGCATAACGGAGTTTCTGAAAGGTTCAACCGTATACTGCAAATGAGAGTAAGAGCCCTAATGTATGATTCAGGTTTACTCAGGAGTATGTGGGACTTAGCCGTCAAAGCTGCGGTATTTGTTTCTAACCGTATACCACACAAGTCGATTAATTATGGAATCCCATTAATTAAATTTTCGCCAAATGCGAAATATACATTTAACCAATTACAGAGATTTGGATGTATGGCATACATGAAAGTGAAAAGAAAACCCGAGACGAAATTTTCGGGAAGAGGTATTCGAACTTTTATGGTTGGATACACTCAATCGGGCTACTTACTATTTTGTCCTGAAACCAAAGCCTATCTGGAGTCGAGAGGTGTTCGTTTCAATGAAAAAGTGGTATATAAAGATAGATATAAACCACTGGAGAATATTGAATCAAAAAATGATAACTGGTTTAAGAGCAAAAAATCAGAGATGGTGCAGAAAGAGGAGAAAGTAAATTCTGAGTTCAAAAGGACAAAACGGAGAAAGTCCCAAACACTATTGATGGAGAAGAAACAAAAGGTAGAAGCATTTAATATCGAAGAAGAATGCCTGGAGAACAAAAATCTGGAGAACCTGACAGATGAGTTCGTCTACTTAATGTTGGCAACAATATATAATGATCCTAAAACGTATGCGGAGGCATTGAGATCACCCAATAGCGGAGAATTGGAGAAAGCTATTGAGGAAGAAATAAAATTGTTGCAAGAACACAAGGTCTGGAGTATAGTAGATAGACCAAGTATTGATAATAAAGGGAGAAATCCAAATATAGTAGACTAAAGGTGGCTATTTAAAATTAAGTCTGAACTGAACGGAGGAGTCAGATACAAAGCACGACTAGTTAGCAGAGGCTTTAAGGACAAATCAGATTACAATTTGACTGAAGTATATGCACCAGTCACACCATTGGCTGTCGTACAAAATCTGTTAGCAAGGGTTAACAAATACAACCTGGAGATAAGCCAATTGGATGTTAAAACGGCAATTTTATATGGAGAACTACCAGAGCCAATCTACATGGAGATTCCCGAAGGAGTAGGGATAAATATTGCGGAGAGAAATCGTCAAATTTGTAGGTTGAACAAGGCTATGTATGGTTTACAAACTGCGCCTAAATGCTGGAACAGGAGGTTCACAACAGCATTTAATAATTTAGGCATGAAAAGTGACGTAAAAGATCCATGCTTATTTATCTGGAGAGAAGGAGAAAAATTCATTGTACTATTGTCATACATAGATGACATACTACTAGTAGGTAATTGTTTAGAATCGATCAAATGGTTAAAAGATAATCTACGGAGAATATTTGAATTCTCAGATATGGGAACACCCCAAGAATACCTTGGAATACAAATAGAAAGAGATCGGAGCTCTAAAATAATGGTGCTAAAACAAACACGGTTCATCAACAAATTGTGAAGAGATTTAATATGGAGAATTGTAACCCGTGTAAAACACCAGTGATTACTCGACAAGTGAAACGGAGAAATGAATTTAATTACGAACAAGTCGCAGAGAAGAAGGATACAGGAGAAAAATACCCATTCAGAGAAGCAGTAGGGTGCTTATTATATCTTGTAGGAGGAACAAGACCTGATATAGCACTAGGAGTAAATTTAATGAGTAGGTGTCAATCGAACCCCACATCTGAAAATATTCAGGAGATTAAACAAATATTCAGATATCTAAAATGTACGGAGAATTCAGGTTTAACATATCGGGGAAAAGGAAAAAACCTTGAAGGTTACTCAGATGCGAGTTGGGGAGATTGCCCTATCACAGGAGCGTCTACTGCAGGGTACCTAATTAAACTTTTTGGAGATACTATAGCGTGGAGATGCTATAAACAACGTTATGTCACTACATCTACTTGTGCAGCTGAATTTGTAGCGATGAGCGAATTAGCAAAGGAGTTGATAACTCAAGCGGAGATATTGGAGAAAATATTAGGTAGAACGGTGTTACCTGCCAATATATATTGTGATAGCAAATCTGCTATTGAAGGAGCTCAGATGGTAGGAGCACCAGGGCTTAAATACTTACACACACGATATCACTATGTGAGACAATGTCAACAGGAGGAGTTGGTAAACTTGGTTAAAATAACCTCTGTGGAGCAAGAGGCTGATATTTTTACAAAACCCTTACCAATAACTGCGTATGAAAAATTAACTAAACAAATTCTAAATACAGAGGACAGCACACTATAAAATAACTTATCGGAGAATATTAATTTTATGTGGAGTTTAGTAACAGTCATGTTTAATTATTTACAGATACACCTACGTGATATGCCGCTAAAAGTTGATGCCTTGAACTGTTACTCACCCAGTCGCAAATGACTGTTATATAACTTATTTACTTGTTTTTGTTTGATTCTTGTTGTATACATTATGTTCCTGTTCCCATCTGTATTTCCTTTTGAAATACATACTCAAATGTTTGCACTAACACTGTTTTATTTCTCGGAGCTTTTATACACGAAAAACATCTATCTTCAGATATCTTATGGTGGCTTAAGGTGTCTTAAGATAGTTTACTCACTTTTGGAGATATAATTTATAAAATAACTTTTGGGAAAAATCGAAGTTTTACCTACAATGGGGTTTCTTCGAATCGGTGACATGGAGACGAGTATACGGAGAGACGGAGATACGGAGACGAGGCTTTTATTATCATTATGATAAGTTTTCTTCAAATCGGAGAGTCAGATATCGGAGTATCTGTTTGAGAGGTTTTTTTACTATTCAATAGTTTTTCCTCTCAAGCCAAATTGGAAAGTAAAGTGGAGTAAACTTTATATTTTTGGCAACCTGGAGTTTTCCCAGACATCTGGTTTTCTCCAGTTACCGCACACATTATTAAATTTACTTAATTGCAATGGTATTGCACTAATCAACTTCTAATTTCAGCCTATAATAGCTTGGAACCATTCTGGAGATGAGCCAATCGAGTTACATGTCCAAGGAGGGAGTGTTGGAACTATTTGATTATTGTACATGAACTAGTTGGCTACACTGATATATCATCTAAATATATTCTCTATGTTATATCGACTACTATCGATTAGAACTCTTTGTTCAGTCGTTTTACTAATACGACTTACTTTTCTGTTGTTCTCTATGAGTACAATAAATATTCTTGTTGCGGTAAATGTGTTTTACATATTTTATTTCTAATTAATAATTTCGACACTTCTTACGAGTACATCAAAACCCCCTTGATATCCAATAATTGTAATGTACAAGACATTTACGCTTATATAGATGCTCCATATTTTTCCTTTGATTCATGTTATTCAGACTTTGAAGCAAATTAATACTCCTATTTCTACAAAGAATTTTCCAAATTTGAATCTCCTTACAATCAAGGTCAATGACTCACATAATTTCCGAATCCACATTATTCGAAACAAGACTACAAAAATATTTGACCTCTATTTGTAATAAACCTACAGTATCGTGACACATCACTGAAAGCTGGACTTTCAAATTTAAAAATTATAGCAAAAATGAATAAAAACATACCTAAAAATATAACTGCATATACAATGCTCGTTTATGAAAAATTATTTTCGTATAAATCTCTAAGTGAAAAGTTATTAAGAATTTTTTAAATTAAAAAACAGTACATAAGATACTTTAAAATTACTGTACATACTGTAATATAAATGAAACTTACATAATAAAATGTTGTTATCCATAAACAATAACTATGAAATGTTCCATTCTCAATTTCAAACCTTCTATAATCAAGGTTACTATGAAAACAACCGCTATTTAACGACATGTATTTATCAACTCCCCATGCTGTAAAAAGATATTTTGTTTTTCACATCATATAACTTTCATTTCATAGAAAACTATTCATTATCTATTTTTAGCTTATGCCACTTACTCTGCACATTTTATTTTTAAAAACTGTATATGATGAAACAATTTTCAAAACTATATATGAAAATTTTTCTCCAAATATTTTATCTGTACAAGCACCTCATCATATTTGTAATAATAATTCTGTTAAAAATTGACTATCAACCAAATAATAAAATGTATTTTATAGATAAAAACTCTTTTGTTTGAAACTCGTATACAATTTTTACATTAAATTATTTGTTACCTATATTGTAACCATACAAACATGTCAGCATTTATCCACACTGTCATACCCTTCAGTACTTTGTCCACATTATCTTCTTCTTCTTCATTCTTTTTCTCCATATCTTTTTATTTAGCACTGGATACTTCATTTCATTTCAAATATAATTCAAGTTCAACAAAATTGTGTAACAATTCCATGCACACTAATTCACGAGCTTGAAGTGTTTCAATTTTCATTAATAACATAGAGGAATTTGGAGCTAAACAAATCACCAAATATGTTACCAACTGGGTCATTTTCCTTTAAACTTGAAAAAAAACAAACTTACTTCAACAACACAACTAATACATGTAAACAATTTTCATAAATCACTATGTCTTTAATACTCGGCATTTATATCCCTTCATCTTTTATCACTTATTAAAATGCATTCATCCTTATAACAATAGCAAACACATTTTTATGATGTTCGAATATTCATTCATACTGAACTAATAAATTAAAAAACTTTCAATTTATAATGCACCATCTTTCTCCATACTTTATAATCTTTCTCATATCTTAGTTGTCTATGTCATGGTTTTGTCACCTGGATATCACTGTTTCAAATCACAGCAGCAGTGGAAAATTTTATGGAAATTTAAATTAATTAAATAAATAAAAATAATCCGATAATGAAGGTATGGGATAAGATCACAGGCATGGTCAACAGAGAGTGCCAAACATTATTGCCATTGTCATTTCACAGACTTGTTAAAAATTTGGTAAAAGTAGTTGCAGGGTGAGGGGTGAGAGAGATGAGTCATTTCTGTAATTGTTAAAATTTCAGAAGTAGCAGCTTCGATGTCACACGTCTGTTCTTGATAAAATTTCAAATTGTATCAATCAAGGTATGACTGAGGAGGGAGAGGGTGATGGATCAAGCCTGGACTTGTAAAAATTTCAAATTGTGTAGGTTGAGGAATGAGTGGGAAGGGGGATAAGACAATTCTGGACTTGTAAAAATTTCAAAATGTAGTAGCTCTAATGTCCCAGCTCTGTACTTTGAAAAATTTCCAAAATATTATAGCCAGAGAAAGAAAGAGAGAGCAATTTTGTAAATATGAACTTGGAAAAAATTAGTGAATAGGACAATAGAAAGCATGCCTAAAAGAAACAAGGACAACAGCATTAGAACAATATAAGAAGAATGGTTGCGGAATATCGTACATGTGGCAGGTGTGGTTGACAATAGACAATAAGACAATTGAAATCAAAGATTGTATGTCATTTTTAGTACCTGACATATAGTCTGAGTGGGCCTAATATGGTTATGTATATACATTCAAGGAAAATTGACCTGTGATAAATGGAAAATGTGCGTAAATCAGTGCATTGACCTGAACCTGACATACGATAAAAGACATTTTCCTACTACTCTTTTATCAACCATGGTAATACATTTTAAAATAATATTGTTTAACCAACTTCTACATATATAACTCTTATATATATCAATATAATAAAATACAACCCATTTGTTAAAGACAAAAATTTGAGGAAAATTATTAAGAGGAAAATAGACAATAATTACTTCATTAAAAATTCAAAGTGCATGTACAAAAAAACAGATAAAGAGATAACAAAACAAACAAACAAAAAGAAGAATGTAAAACAAAAAAAAGCTACCCTGCTAACCCTACATGTATTTAATAGCAAAAAGAGAGACATAACAAAACAAACGAACAAAAATAAGAAATAATGTTAAAAAAAGAAAAAAACAGCTATTATATCGCCTACCAGTATTTACCATGATAAATGAATTATTTCACTCTTTTTTTTTGTAGTCAACAGTCGTTAACAATATTTTCAAATTAATGCAATGTACGAATATTTTTTTCATAATCCACATTGATAAGGAAAAACTTATAGAATGAACGTGAAAAAGAGTTTATTAGAAATCACATAGAATTTATAATACATAGACCTAGTCTATATATGCTTTTATGAACTTCCCCAACTACAGAGCAAGTATCTTATTACTAGGTATTTGATAAGGAAGTGATACACATATACATGCTGCCAAATTAATAGTACATGATAATTTTAATCGTTATTATAATTAACTATAATCTATCTCTTCATAAATAAAAATTTAATTATATGCTACTGTTATGTACATACGTAAAGTTGTGTATATTACATCTTTTAAAAGAGGCTTGGTTAACGTTTATTATCTCAATGTTCACAGGTTTTATTTATTTTATTTTGTCCCAATTTTCGAGAAGTGTTAATTTATTTATTCGTTTCTTTTCTTAGAAATGTGTAAGTATTTTCTTCAAATCATTAACTCTTATATAGGCCCATAATTTAGAAATTTCTAGCAGTTTGAAATTTTCATTTTTCTTCCAATGGAAACTGATTTCGCTGTCACAACGCACTGCCATTTTTATTTTTCAAAATAAATACATTATTCAATTTTGTGAAATTAATGAAAATTTATATATTTATGCATAGGAAATCATTTACACGTAATTATGAAGTTTGTGGAATTTTGATCGTCTGTGTACTGTATTTAAAATATGAATATTCAAAAGATAGTTTAGTTATATTACCATTATATCTTCTGCAGACTATGAAATAACTTGTTCAAAAGATTACCGCATATATATCTCGGCATAGTTTTTTATTTAATTAATATATCAATTACGAATAGGACATTGAACTTGTATATTTTTTTTATATTCGACATTGTACATTTTCTTTGTCCCAAGTGTGTTTAATATACATGTCGATCCATATATTTACAAGGATCACAAAAAATTGGATGCTTCATCATGGACTTCTGCTCATCAACCCCTTGTTTCATCACCGTCACTATCAGAACTTCATATATACTTATTCTATAAAATTTTATAAACTTATTTGAAAAATTATAATTCAAATAAATTAATACAATAAAATGACCATAATTTGGGATTCAAATGATAAGATTATATTTCATCCATCAAAAATGTGTAGCTGTGGCTATTATATATAAGAGGCCTGTCACTGGTGTCAAGTAGGTACATAGAGGTCAAATTTATTACATATTTGATGTCGCATACAAAAATTATCAACTACCACTTATCCACAAAATATATTTATACATATATATATATATATAAAATTATAATTTTAATTATAATTAAAATTATGTGTGCACTTACATTAATAACATAAATTATTTCCTATTCTAGAACAATGGTTATTGTCTGTACCATTATAATAATCAATACATTTCCATTGAGTACCTATGTTCGTAAAAAATACTTCAGTGAATGCAAAAACGACATTCCAACACTTGTTTGGTCTTTAAACAGATATAGGTACGTTTCCTTAATATGACGCTACTTATGTTAGTAATAATTCTAAAATATACGCCGAAGCAGAGTATATACAATTGTTGGACTTGCAACAAGACTTCCATCAGCTTCATATTCCATTAGGTGCGCTAACGATAATGCTTTCTTAAATGACAAAGTATAGTGTAGGAACACTTGGCAAGTAATAATAAACGTCTGTTCTTTTCAATTGTAACGATGTAGGTACGCTATTCATTACGCTGAAGGAATAGTACCTATTTCACCTTTTGTTAGGCTTATAAAAAAGCGTGCACGAGCGACAAATTCCATTATATACCTACGCTAGAAATAACGCTTCCCTAAGAGCTCAAGTAGCGCTGCAACGCTTCGTAGGCTTAGGTACCTATTATTTGACGACTACACTCTTCCATTTTCATCGAGTACGTTATTCATTACGTTGATGAATACGTCTAAATGGCTATTCACTGTGGCCTGTTTCAGTGGATAATTACACAGGGTAAGGTGATATTGACCCTTCTATTTACGCCACTTTTCTGCCAAGCGTACTTACATCCGTTGAAACAACATCGAATGTACGCAGGGTTAGTGTCACGACAAACTTATGTCCACCATGTACATCAATTTGCAAAGCAGTCTCATTTACGCGGGTGATTCTGCCAACGTAATTTTGATAACAAAATGGTAAGCGTAGGTATGCCTGCGGTTATATCTGGCTCATGTCCCTGGAATATACAATCAATCACCTACGAACACTCATGTTTATGCCACTAGGCGTAATAATATGAAAAGTATTCTTATAAGCTTTTATACCATGTACCTACATACTAAGCCTTGTATATATGTCAATGAAATGTTTATGTAAATGCCAGACGTACGCCTGGAGTTTTGTTATCAAAAACACGCCTAGTATTTTGCCAGTAGGGTAAGGTCTATAAGTTGAAAGAAAATTTTCATTCTTACAAGAAAAAATTTATTTTTAAAGGTTAAATTACTTTCTATAAAGTCCTACTATTATTTTGTATATTTTTCATTACATAAAGAATATTATTTGTAAACGCCATTGTAGGTAGATGCTACCTACACGGGGTTCATGGAACCTAAGGAGGAAGACAGTGGTTTACGTGCGGGGCGACCGAATTGTTTCTCGGTACCGGTAACTAGCCGGTTTAAGTTGCCTTACCGAAAGTAAAAAAAAAATTTTTCTATTACATAAGCTTAATAGTATTAGAAAGATTATACGAAATTCGCGAAGGTATATTAGTTTACTATAATACATCTTATAGACTAGTTTCGTCGTATTTCATTAATTTTTGTATAATGCTAGAAGTTTGAGTAGGAGTAAATACTTTCTTAGGAAAATAAACAATTGAAATGATTATAAAAATAAGTATAATAGTTATGATTATAAGCCATAAGAGAAATATCATATTTATTAAGGTAAAGTTATCATCAAGGTCTATATTTGGAATTTTTAATTCAAAAGATTTTATTTTATTTTCGAGTTGGTTTACTGGGGTTATATGAGGAACAAAGTTTTTCCAATTAGGGTTATACAATTTTTTTGTTGATAAGTCA